>CM046441.1:7994582-8342082 GCA_025506515.1 Flaveria trinervia
GCGACCGGCTCATTCTTGTAGGCTAGTCATGTGAATGGTTTATACTCACGCTCCATTCGGTTGAATGGTTCATAAGTATTATTCAATTGTACAACTGGTCCATACTTATGGTCCAGTCGTGCGAATGGTCCATACTTATGAGTTTGACCTTATGACACTTCAACACCTATCCCTTTTAACAGTTGATACAACTTTTCAAGCATACGATACTCTCAAACATGATCATTTTAAGTTAGAAAACCTTTGATCACCTCAGTCGTGATCCTTTTAAACAAAACATTTTGTCACCTCAGATGTGACCCATTTAACATTTAAATCACATGTGGTCACCTCAGACGTGACCCTTTTTAAGTGATTAATCCCAGATTGAATTCCACGGCATAGTCCAACGTTTAAACTAAATTGACTAAAAATTTAAACAAAGTAAAAGAACTAAAACTAAAAGACAAAACTAAACATGGTTTTCTGATTTTGTGTGAGGTGGAAATCCTAAGATAGATATCTAGCACATTTCTTTCTAGAACAATACAGCTTCAAGTTACTGTGACCATAACTGGAACGATTCATTATGGAATCATACAGGTAATCAAATCATTTAGGACGTGTTACCAAAATCTTTTGATACTAGATTCTTGTTTTCATCGAGAGTCATTTGCAAGTTTAAGAAATCATACTAGTACTACAAGATGCACACATTGATTTGGACTTTCAAGAATTGCAGCCACGATGATTATCAGTATACTTGTCTACTGAAATCCATACACAGACTTTTGACATAGATTGGTGATAGATTAGGTTAAATTATTTCAACCAGCTTTTTTGTATCCCACACTTATATGGTAATCAACATTTCTTAGGAGAATTTTGAGCGGTTTACGGGTTTTTTGACAAGAAGAAACTATTCACAGAGCTTTCAAAGAGAAGCCAAGCCTTAGGTAAGTGCCACCGCACAACAGAGAGGCGGCAAACAACAATGAATTCTAGAATATCTAGGTTATGCTTATCCTCATGTCAGTGCCACCGCATAGCAGAGAGCCACACAACCTATCTTCTTATTAGAGCATATATTTCTTTTAGCACATAAGGCACCAACCACATTTGTTATTAGCTTGATTGCGTTTATTTTTCATTTTTCCGTGCTTTGCTCTTTTTGTGGTCATCCGCACACATTTGTGGCATTTATTTGCTGATCACCCCTTATTGGAAATAATTGATTGTGTTAACCAGTGATAAGATGGGAACCCAGAGCCAGTTGAACAGCTTAGTTTAAACTGAAGTCACCAATGAGGTCTAATCATCTATTGTGTTGAATCTACCGACACATCATGTAGTGGTCTAACAACCTCTAGATCTACTTTCTTTGTGTTACCTTAGTAGTAGCCAGTTTTACTATCATTTTTCCTGTTATATTGCTCAGACTTCTTAGACTTATACTTTGACTTATGCATCTAATTCAATTTAAATCTTTTAAAGTCCCAAATTCTTTGTTCTTGTGTACTATCATTTTTCATAGTCATTGAATCGGTCTCACAGATATGATCTCATTTCTATCAGCTAGCCTGTCCTCCTCCCTCGTTTTTTTACTAACTTAACCTCTTCTCCCCCTAAAATTTCAAAATCGAAACTGCTTTTGCTCTTAGGATTTTAATAGGCAAACAAATAAAACCACTACAAATTAAAAAATGAAATAAAATAAAATATAACAAAAATGGACTCAACGCATCAGACCAAACATGTTCATCTTCTGGAGTGACCTCACTTTTCTTTTTAACGTCGTTGACCTCTAACAGATATAGAAACCGTGGTTTATCAAAGACTTCTATGTAGTCGTCAGCGTATTGAAAATCCGTTTTTATTTTAACAACATCGATTAGATTCTTTTCAAAAAAATCATGTATAAAGTGATATTTAATGCCGATGTGTTTGGTCTTAGGATGTTGGACTGGATTTTTAGTTACTGCTATTGCAGCAGAATTATCAAAAAATAGGAGTATTAGAGAATTTCAAATCGTAGTCCTGCATCTACTGTTGAATCCAGATGATTTGAGAGCACCAGCTTGCCTGCAACAACATATTCAACTTCACAAGTTGACAATGCAACGAATGTCTACTTCTTACACTGCCACGTGACTAATCTTCTCCCAAAGAATTGACAACCTGCTGATGTTGACTTGTAGTTCATTTTGTAGCCGCCATAATCTGAGTCATTGTATGTGGTAAGCTCAAAATCATCTTCATGAGGATACCACAACACAAGTTTTGGTGTACCCTTCAGATAACAAAATATCCTCTTGACCCCTATAAGGTGGTTAACTTTTGGTTTCACCTGATATCTTGAACAAAGACCCGTCGCATACATGGTATCAGGTCTTGAGGCAGCGAGGTACATGAGGGATCCAATCATTCCTCGGTACATGGTGGCATTGACCAGATCACCATTCTCGTCGGGTGCTACATCATGGCTTGTAGCAAGTGGAGTCCCAGTTGTGAAAGCATTCTCCATGTCAAACCAACAGAGAATGTCACCTACGTACTTGGTCTGATATAGAAATATCCCCTTTGGTGTCTGATCCACCTGTAACCCGAGAAAGAACTTCATCTCTCCCATGGCACTCATTTCAAACTCTGCCTTCATTATTGCTTCAAATTCCTTATATAAGTCTTCATTCTTGGAACCGAAGATTATGTCATCAACATTGATCTGAACAAGCAGTAGATCACCATCCTTTTCTTTGATGAATAGTGTACAGTCAATAACACCTCTACGAAATCCGTGTTTCACAAGGTGAGTTGAGAGTTTTTCATACCATGCTCTTGGGGCTTAGTGAAGCCCGTAAAGAGCCTTATCCAGTTTGTAAACTTTGTCCCGATGATATGGATCCTCAAATCCTTTGGGTTGACTGACATACACTGTTTCTAGGATTTCACCATGAAGAAATGCACTCTTTACATCCAATTGATAAACTTTAATCTTTATGTAAGAGGCATAGGCTAGGAAGATACGGATGGCTTCCATTCTCACCACTGGTGCAAATACTTCATTGTAATCAATTCCATCGACTTGTCAAAATCCTTGAACTACAAGTCGAGCCTTGTTCCTGATTATGACCACTTGGTCATCTTTCTTGCATTTCAAGACCCATTTTATGCCAATGACCTTAGCACCTTTAGGTCTATCCACCAGTATCCATACACCTAACTTCTTGAATTAAAGAAGTTCTTCTTGCATAGCACTCACCCATGCCGTATCAGTTAGGGCTTCACTGACGTATTTTGGCTCAAACTAAGACACAAAACAATGATATGCACCATCATGAAGATACCCCTTTTCCATTACCAAGGCATAATCAGCTGAATATAGCTAATTTCTTGTCTGTACTCCTGATCTCACATCCCCAATGACATTGGCCAGAGGATGATAGACATTTCGAAGGCTCAGAGGCATCAACGTCAGATGCTTGTGGACTTGCAGTAGTAGGAAATTGTTCCTCCTGATCGTTCTGATCGTTCTCTACTGCTTCATCGTCAGAGGATGAGTCACTTACCTTGAGTGCTCCCCTGAATGGCTAGGCGATTCACCTTGTGAACCAGATGATGTTGAGTCTTGTGATGGTGTGTTTAAGATATCATACATCATTTCGGTTGCTAACTCATCATCAGAAGTGGAGTGAGGGATGTTGAAGGACTTGAAGAATCCATCATAGTCGAAGAAGAATGCTAGTTCTTTTCCAGTAGGGGGTGGTGTATCTCTGAATGTTAACATTACACCACACTTCTACTTGACCCGTTGAGTTGTTGTAAACTCTCTTATTTGGTATGTTGTATCCTAGAAAGATTCTCTCTTCAGCCTTCTCGTTGAACTTGCCTTCCTGAGTTTTCTTCAATAGGGTGCAAGGTGCGCCAAACGGTTCGAGATACTCTAGATTTTATTTACGTCGTTGAAGTAACTCGTAACACATCTTGCCATGACGTTTTACTACCAGAACTCGATTTAACGTGTTGCACACATTGGAAACTGGCTCATTCCAGAATTGGATGGGCAGTTTTGAGTCTACTAGCATTGCCTGTGCAGTCTTTATTAAGCTGCGGTTCTTTCTCTCAGCAACGCCATTCATCTGAGGAGTGTAGGCTGAAGTGAACTGGTGCACAATTCCATTTTCCTTGCAGAATTCCTCCATCCATTGGTTCTTTAACTCGGTACTGTTGTCTGAATGTACTTGTCTTACCTTCAGCTTGTAGAGAGATTCTAGTGTAGTTACTAACTCTTTGAGTGACTAAAACATTTCTGATTTGAATTTCAAAAACATCAACCAAGAGAATCTTGAGTAGTCATTCGTAACTACATAGCAGTACAAGTCGCCTCCGATCCTTCTTGTACTGACTTGACCATACAGTCCATGTGCAGAAGCTCAAGAGGTAGTTCTATGGAATGAACTTTCTTTTCCTTATGAGACTTCTTCGTCTCTTTGCCTTTCTTGCAAGCAACATAAAAATCTGGAAGTTGGAAGTTTTTGACGTTTACACCTCGCACTAGATCATTCTGGATCACGTGATTCATCTTCTGTGGATTGATGTGTCCCATTCTCCTATGCCAGGAGATAGAATCCTTCTCAGTAGCCTTTGACAAGAAGCACTGAACTTGATGATCCGTTGTGGAGGCCTTTGATAGATCCAAGACATAAAGATCATTATATCTTGAAGCTGACATTAAGATTTGATCCTTCAGGATCACATAGTCCTTTTTCAGAACATAGCACTTCTTGTTGTCGAATACTACTTTAAAGCCTTTGTCACATATTTGGGATATAGAAAGTAAGTTGTTTTGACGTTGTTGAATGTAGTTTACCTTATCAAACTTCACTTTCTAGTTCCCTACTTCTCCTTGAGCTATGATGTAACCTCCTTTGTTTCCAGCAAATGAAACATGACCTCCTTTAATTTGTTTGGCGTTTGACAGGAGTGTTCGGTTCCCAGTCATGTGCCTTGATGCTCTGCTATCTACGATCCAAGTGTTAGTATCAGCACTATAGCAAACATCCTGCATATACAATGGAAATCATTAGTTGAGGTTACAGTATTCGTAGCTACATATTTGGCCAGGAGATTCACATCACAGTAGCTAATCTGAGATGTGTTCTTGATTTGAGAGATGATGCTGCTTATCCTACCAGACTACATCCTCTTACCGTAAGGCGATGCTTTCTACGGATGAGGTACACTGGGGACATCAATGCAGGTGTGCTTAATAAAAACAACATGTGTCCCTAGTTCAAGTATCTAGCTCATGTTATCCTGAAGTGCATTGCTTCTCGAAGGGGTGGATTTGATGATTTATCGGACCAAATCCAGAATGCCTACGTGGCACCAATGCTGAATCACCCCTTCAGCTTCTCCAACATGATTTTCTCCTACTTGATCGAGAATATAGAGGCAAAAGGCAAAGAGGGCTTCTGCATGTACCCAAGATTTCTGTAGATGATCATCGACGAGAAGCTTCTTTCTTTGCCTAAGGAGACTCATGATGCGGTATCTCTCGAGATCATGGATGACACTACTCTCGGGAGAATGAAGGTCTACACGGGCAAGCAGGTAAAGCCCCCTATAAAACAACTGTTTGGGCACTTCGCGAGAGAAGATTACGTGGCGCCATCTAGGGGAAAGTGGCGTCACGGGGAGAGTGACTCAGATGTAGAGCAGATTGCTCTACCCTCCGATGACTCCGATGGTGACGATCATGATGTTGATCAGGGAGGGGATGGTCTAGGAGGGGATTGTCAGGGTGGACCCGAACCAGCTCCTATTCACCCTAACTTTCAGATGGACAAGGAGGGGTTTGAGGAAGAGTCTCTAGTGCAAACGATGGGGAGCCGTGTCGTAGCCACAGAGAGGGGTTTGAGGATGATGTTGTTGCTGATACAGATCCATCATATACCCTAGACCCGCCCTGCAACCAAGGGGGAGCCACAGTGCCTAAAGGCACAAGGAAGAAGAGAATGTCTCACCCATATGGCAAGAAGTGGAAGAGACTAAAGTTCACATTGACCTCTGCTACAGCCACAGCTACCACCTCCGCCACTACCACTACCACCACCACTACCACACCACCAGTCACTACCACACTTCCCTCCACCTCTACCACAGCTGTCACTACCACTACTACCACCTCACCCATCATCACCACCACAGCCACTCCACCACCTATCTACACTACTTCTACCACCACTACAAGCCTACTCATCCCACATCACATTCACCACTGGATCTACTCTACCTCCCAGTGGGTAAAGGAACAATTGTTAGCACTAAATCATATGTTGCTGAAGCTGTTGGCTGCCGATGACGAGAAGACTGCTCAGCTATGACAGCTAATGGAGCTAACTGCTACCCAATCACAGTAGATCTCTCAACAGGCTCAGGATATTGCCCAACTCAAGGAGCATAAAGCTGAATCAACAAAAAGATTGTAGAGTTGGAGACATCTAACAGGTCTATCATGCTCAAGCTTAAGGGATCAAAAGAAGTGCCTCTGAAGATTAGAGAAGATGATGAAGATGATGGTGAGGATGATAAGGATGATGATGAGGATGATACAAATGATGGATGTGATAAACGAAAGGAGGAGTATGATAAGGATGATGATGAAGAAGGAGGGGATGCATCTGCATCGGGTGCCACACAAGATAGAGAGAGGCAGACCAATAAAAATCAAGACCAGGGTGCCTCAACATCAACCCTGACTGCAGAAGAGCATATCATTCAGGAAAAACGTAATGATTAGATGTTTATATAATTTTAATTCATGTGTAATTGAATCATGTATTAAACTTATGTACATAATGTCTATTTTTATTTAGTGTTTTACTGTCTTGATTATCGACTAATGGTTGATGTGTTTATATGTTCAAATCAAGTAGACCATTCATCTAAGCAAGATGAGTATGATGTTGCTCCCCTTCAGCAGATCAAGTCTCAACTCACAATGATACTTGATCTGCAAGGGATCGTCAGGAGGTCTGTGAGTTACACTCCTGAAGAAGGAGAAATAATTCACGACCTTACTGATGAGCAACTGGCTGAGATATTCCGATTAAATCCAGATGAGATTCTAAAGGATGCTCCTACCGTTGACATGGATAGTGGTGATGAGCTTAACGATGTGGATGAGATGGAGATTGAAGACGTCATAGCATAGCATTATCCAGAGTATGCTCGCAACGAGGGAAATGTAGTCCCCAATCTGGGTGACACTCTTGTCAGTGATACATTTGAAACACTGGATAAGATGGAGCAGAAGTCGAAGAAGAATAAAGATCAAGCCCAAGCCTCAGACACTGATGTCAACATCAAAAAGGCTGAATGGGCGACATGTTTTGCAAAGATCAGAGCCCAATGTAATGCTCCAAAGCCTAGTACCTACACCAAGCTTTACAAAGTGAAAAAGCATCTGAAGGTGTCAGGAAAGATCATAGCATGGGCATATTTTGATGATCTTAATGTTTATGCTATCAAGAGAGAGAAGGGAATTGAATACTTCAGATTCCCACACGATCTGAAGACTCTACCTAGTTTTGAGCTTAACCAGCTGGCCAAATTGAAGCTGTTATATGCTGACCCTCGAAAGATGTCATGCTGGTTTGAAGCAGCTTTGAAAAGAGAGTACCACACCAGGTGGCTCAACTTCAAACCTTAACAACCGACGAGGTATATCAGAAGATCTGAAGTTGATGCTATTACTGGTAAGCCAAAGATTATGCTGAAGTGGAGTCCTCCACGCACAATGTCAAGAATCCCTCAAAGGGAAATGCCTCAGGACTTCACTCCACACTTTAAATGGTGGTACTACGATTGGAGAACAGGTGAGGCGGTCATAGTTTTGAACATATATGGAATATGGAAACCATCAGGGTGTTTGACCCAATGTGGCTCACTAACTTGTCGGCTAATGATGTTTACACCTTATACAAGTGGCCACTATTCTATGACGCACAAGACATTGTACAAGCCCTCCAATTTCAAAATGTTATACGACTGTATTTCGCATTTGAGATACATGTTGGAGCTACAAGAGAGGAGAAGTACAAGAAGTTTGAAGAACTGGTGAAGAATGTTAGACAATAGAGTAAACTAAGTCCAAGGGGGAGTTTTTAGATACATGTGTACCTAGTTTAGTAGCTCAATGTAAAATGTCTTTCATGTCTTACATATATATAATAGAATGGGTACAGAATGAAATATAATATGTGGTTATTCTTATAACGTTGAATATTTCATTCCTTATTATGTAATAACGCATGGTTGAACTAACTATATAGGTTTTTGGTTGTTTACATAGTTCTTAGTCAAGAATGGTTGAGAAATATGTTTAAACATATTCATATGAAGTTCTTATGTGAATGGCCCATGCTAATGGACCATACGCATGAACAACTTCATGCTAATGAACCAGTCGCACAACTAAACTAGGAGACTGGATCAGTCGCACAATTGTGACATGAGATTGACTCTGTCGCACGTCTGAAGCCTCAGTGGTGCGGATGGAACAATCATATGACTCAGACGCATGACTGAACCATACTAATGGTTCAGTCGCATGAATGAGGAACCCTAACCTATAAATACCACTTAATTCATGGAAAAACATGACAATTCGAATCCCTACGTACTAAATCGTACCCTAGCCATCCAAAGACTTTAGAGAACCTATTCCAAGTTCATAGATCGCACTAAATCATATTGCAATCATTCTTAACGTTTAGATTCATTCTAAGATCGATTCTACATGTGTTCTCACTAATTGGATTCCGTTCTTAACGTTTACACTTTTAAGGATTCCGCACTATTTAAGTTGGTATACACGTAAATCAGTTAGTACTCTGTCCCGTACACGGTCCTAACAGTTAGTTACATTTGGAAACCCAAGCCTTGCTTGTCTTGGGTTTTTCAAAAGAGGTTGAAGGTAATGAAATAGTAATTGATCCTATAGTCATATTTTGTGGATCATTTACTGTTGTTGATGAAGAACTTTCAGTCACTTGGTCTTTCTTGAACTTCCACACCACCTAGGAAAGTTTAGACTCCACCTTCAGTACTTCGGAAGTTTGATTGACTTTGGAAGTTTTGATGACCGGTCCTTCGGAAGATCTTGCTATCAGTGCAGCAGGCTTTAGTTCTTCGGAAGTATTCCCTTCTCCCGAGACCAAATTTTCTTCCAAATGCAATTTTCCACTTCCCTTCATCTTCATTTTGGAGCTTCCGAAGGAAACACATTTTCTTTCTCATGCTATTTTCTTCTTGGAACTCTTAGAAGTCTCTTCTTTGGTCATATGGAAAGTGTTTCTTGGATTGTAAGAACAATACTTAGCAAGATAAGAAGTACTCTCACACATAACACAGTTCATTTTCTTCTTCCTAAGAGCCTTCTTTTGAGAACAAGGCTAAACTTGATCACTTTCCCTCTCCACCTTCATCTTTGCAGATGATGAGACAGTTCTTTGTAGATACATGTGTACTTAGTTTCTGAGCTTAATATAAAATTTCTTTATTGTCTTGCACATATGTAATTGAATAGGTACTTAATGAAATACAATGTGTCGTTGTGCTTATAATGTTGAATATTTCATTGCTTAGTATGTTATAACGCTTATTGAACTAACTATATAGGTTTATGGTTGTTTGAATAGATCTAAGTCAAATAATGATTGTGAAACATATTCAAACTTAAACATATGAAGTTCTCATGCGAATGGCCCATGCTAATGGACCATACGCATGAACAACTTCATGCTAATGAACCAGTCACATGACTGAACCAGGAGATTAGATCTGTCACATGATTGTAACATGAGATTGGCTCAGTCGCACGACTGAAAACTCAGCCGTACGAATGGATCAACCGCATGACTCAATCGCATGACTGAACCATGCAAATGGTTCAGTTGCCCGAATGAGAAACCCTAACCTATAAATACCAATTAAATCGTGGAAAAACACAACACTTTGAATACCTACATACTAAATCGTACCCTAGCCATCCAGAGACCTCTAAGAACATGTTCCAAGTTCATAGATCGCACTAGATCGATTACCAATCGTTCTTAACATTTAGATTCAACCCACAACTGTTTCTATGTGCGTTCTCACTGATTGGATCGCCAATCAAATAGGATTCCACATTATTTGATTCAGTATACACGTATATTAGTTAGTATATCATTCAATACACGATCCTAACAATCCTTTAGGGTGAGAACTACACTTGGAGCTGGATGGTTCAGGCTGTGTAGCAGTGGTGCACAACATATTAGCCTTCTTCTTGATGTTGGGATGATTTGAACATGAACCAAAACTTTTGGTACTGGAGTTCAAGTTGATGTCTTCAGTCTTAACCACTTCAAACCCTATTGAGATAAAGACTTGATTCTGCTTAGAGTTAAAAGTGGCCTTGATCTCTTGAGCCTTCTTTGCTTTTCTCTCGCTCTTTCTGATAAGTTCTTTCTCATAGACTTTGTCATCACAGGCTTCTTACTCTCCTCAGAAGGATAGTGACCCTTCTTAAAATCCTCTTCTTCACTCTTCTCAGAGGCATTCTTCATTGACACTTCTTCATCCTTTTCAGTCAAGGGGTCTATGAAAGGAAGCTCATCTTCACAAGTTCCACACCTAGGAGATCTTACAGACAAGATTGTGTGTGGAGGAGCTATCTCACTAGATCCCAGTCCTTGCTTATTCTGATAATAAACATATGCATGGAGGATGAGGATATAATGTTCTTGAAGGTCTCTTCTTCAAGAACATATTTTTCTGCCCTGGCTTTGCTGATCACAAGCTCAGTCTGGCATTCAATCAACTTGGTTATGAGATCTTTGATCTGAGTCTTGTAGTTGATATGTTCATGTTTAAGAACAAAAATGATTTTCTCCAAGTCCTCTATCTTTAACTTATAGTAATTTTTAGATCTTTTAAAATCACATTAACATATTTAAGGACTCAAGATTAGATCTCAAATCTAAGTTATAGGACCTGTAATTATTAACTTTAGCAATACATTCAGGTGTACAGAGATGTTCCAATACCTTTTCTTCATCATGGTCAGCCATTAGTGCTTGGTTTGGAGATGCATCTTCCACCTAAAACTACAGTCAAAGCATCCTTCTTCAACAACAACAACAACTTACTGCTTTGGCTTCTCATTCTGGGTGGCTTTCTTAGTGTAGTTTAGTCTGGTTTGTGCTTGGCCACCATTTGTCCTTGGTGCCTTACACTCCCTAGCAAAGTAACCCATTTGGTTACAATTGTAACACTTGACTTTGCTTTTATCCAGCCCAAACTTTCCACTTGTTGTATTGGTGGGAAACTTCCTTCTGGTCCTCTTGTAGAATTTCTTGGCTCTGTGAGTGAGAAGAGCCATCTGCTGGACTATTTCCATGCACTCCAGGTTATCTGATGGATACAGTCCAGGTCTTCAAGGGTGAATAGAAAGTTTCCTGAGCTTTCATCTGAAGACATAAAGGCATGTGAAGAACTTGTCTGTTGGAATAGGCTTCCTTGAGTGTAGCTTTCTCTTGGTGTCTTTGGGAAGGTGATGAAATGTAAGGCCCCGTTCCCGGGATGCTCACAGCTGGTCAATCATTGCACATAAAAGATATGATCATATTAACTTTAATGAAACATTCCAGCGGAAACATTTAAACAAACATTTCATTTCATTATAATAATTGCTTTTGCAAAATAATATAGCATTCAATACAAAACATTGTTTGTTCGTATTACAATGCAAAAACATTATACAAAAGAATGCCATCCAAAATAAGCCAAGTAGCCGCCCCGTGCCATCCTCAGCAACAATCACCTGTAAACTGGAAACACACAAAAGTCAGTGTTGATGAGTGAGTTCTAGTTTTAAAATAAAATATACTTTACTTTCTTTCAAAACCATTCCATACTTTTGTACATGATCACACATCGTACGTACACATAGATAATAACATTATTATCTTTCTTTACTGTTCAGTAACTTTCATTCTTTTCCTCTTTCTGGATTAGTGTCATCAGCTATACCCCAAACATATGCACAAAGCGGGTATTTGGCCAAAGATCATAAATGACTTCCATAACGCACACATTCCGGCACCAGCACCGGGGCAAGTGACAAAGATCCCAACTGTATACTACACCCCAAACGTATGCACAAAGCGGGTACTAGGCCGAAGATCATAATTGACTTCCATAACGCACATAGCCTGGAAACAGCACCAGGGTGAGTATCCACTATAATCCATGTACTATACAACTAGTCAGTCACAAAGACTAGACCCTTGTGTGTATCCTTATGGGTTAGCTAAACCACACACAGTTGAGCTTACGACATTTTAGAGTCATGCACCTCCGTACATTTTGCTTGCAATAGTTTCTTTACTTTCACTTTCATTAATGCATGCATTCTATCATTATGTTCCTCTTTTCATTATCTTCCACTTTACGTTACATAATATTTTAATCATTTCTTTCACCACTATACCACGTAAAGCCTTTGAAGATAACATACATAACCATGAACATAAACATGACCATTCAAAACATCACCATACAAGGCACCATCATACATGACATAACAATCATCATACATGCCATAACATACCCCATACATCATCAAAAGTCAACTTAGTTCACACCCGAGAACATCCCAATTTTTCTCCAGAAATTCAGAAAAATATTCTAAGTCTTAGGAGCGGGGACATTATTAGGCACACGGCCTTTCAGACACATGGGGAACACTTAGGCGCATGGGGAACTTTCAGGCGCATAGGTACTATTGGGGCGTATGGGCAACACTTAAATAATTCTGGACAGTTCTAGGCGCATGGGCACTATGCAGGCGCATGAGTGGCTAGGTGCATGGGAATACGCGGGGCATGGACACTTCATCAATTCGGCATATTTCTAGGTGCATGGAAACTATTTAGGCACATGAGCTTTAGGTGCGTGGGGACACTTAGGCAGTTTATACCGTTGGGCGCATGGGCCACTATTGGGGCGCATGGGCAGTCTATATCACACTTAAACAACTAAATCTAGTCCTCAATCATCATTAACATGTTCTAAGCTTAATTCATAAATTCTAAGCAATAGAAACACATTCATAACATCATGATAACCATAAACGCACCTACAACAAACCCCACCCGCAAACACATACACATACACATACACATACAGGTAAAACCCATTTTATAAAATTGTTCATACATGTATTTCAAGCCCCACATCAGTTTAAAACAAGTAAAAAGGGGTTCTAAAACTCACCTTAACAACCTTTTGGGTATGACTTCCTTTAAAACCCGATGCAATTGAGTTCTATCACCTACAAACCCAGCAAACACACACAAACACATATAAGCATATAACCAAGGCAAAGGCCAGTTAAGAACATCACTAAACAATGAATTCTTACCTTGAATTCGAATTCTTCTTCTTGTTCTTCAAATATCCAAAAGCTTTCTACTCCTTCTTCACTCTCTCTCCAAAAACCCGAAAGTTGATTGGGAAGAGAGTGTGATGGGCGGCCATCACCTTTATTCACCAACTTTCAAAGTTTTTGACGTTTTGACACTTTAAACCCCTCTACTTGGGTTTTATAGCTTTTATTTATTTTCTTCACTTTATTCATTCTTTTGTCTTTAAAAAAATTAACTGGACGTCACATATAAGATGATGCTAAGGTTCAATGCTATCATTTTCAATCACATGCAGGGCTGAACTCATTTGATTGCTGAAGTTACCGGATGAACTTTGCATGTTCATCTCCATTTGGTATCCACTGAGAATACCATACAACTCAGTCAAAGTAAGAGTCTTAAGGTTCTTAGTCCTCTTGATGACAACACAATAAAGTGTCCATTGCTTAGGAAGAGAGGGCATGAACTTCCATACAATGTCCCTGTTTTCAAGAGTCACTCCAACATCCATTAGAGTGTCCATAATCTCAACATACCTGAAGTATTTATTAAGTCATGATTTAACTTGTTTTATAGGTGAAGTTTTCAAACTACTGCTTCAAGTGATCCTTCTTATTCTTATTGGCTTTAGTAGAACCCTCATACATTAGTTTCAATGCATCCCACAGCTGCTTAGCTATTTTGTATTTCTTGAAACCTCTATATACAGAGTTTGGAAGAGCAATCTAAAGGGCTGTCATGGCTTTCTGATCAATATCTACTCTCTTTCTATCTTCATCAAGTAGTCAGCCATAGTCTTTGGAATCATACCACCTCCGGTAGCAGTTGAAAAGGTGCTTGGTATGTAAGCTCGTGAGACAACAGACTCCCATATCCTAGAGTCTTGAGACTTGATGAAACCTTCCATTCTTTGGCACCAAGTGT
The DNA here is from genome assembly GCA_025506515.1 of Flaveria trinervia. Lineage (NCBI taxonomy): Eukaryota > Viridiplantae > Streptophyta > Magnoliopsida > Asterales > Asteraceae > Flaveria > Flaveria trinervia. The sequence continues at coordinate 8,008,961 of CM046441.1, forward strand.
CAAAATCTTCAAGAGTGGGTAGTGGGGACTTTGTCATGGTTCCAGTTTCCATATCAGCTTTAGTGATAGCTGCCATTTGAGATGTTAAGTATCTTGTGTGTGAGAGGGATCTTCAGATGGTGAGATCTCACTATTAAGAGCCTAGAATACTCTGATATCAATTGCAGGACTGTTTGAGGGGGTTTGGTCACTTGCAACACAACACACAATGAGGAGAAATTGATTTTAGAACACTTAACAAATTAAATGGGGAACTAGTAACCAGTTACAATGATACTAAGAAAATACAAGTAATAGAGAGACAGAACTAGAATAAAATAACACTAGTGTTTTGTTTTCAAGAATTTTGTATTTTGCTCTCTAGTTCCTTACAAGTGTTACAAAGCATACATAAGATACAAAGGACCAGAGATATCTATACTACATCCTACAGCCGGCCATACTTTGAAGGCTACTTGGATACATGATCTAGACAACAACAAAATCAATGTAGAGTCAAAAGGCAGATTGCTTTTTGACTAGTGACTATGACATGCCACAGCTCATATCTTAATATATTACAAAAAGGATAAAAGTACATAAAGTAGAAAGAAACATACTCAAGACCTCAATGTACAGTTTACCAAAAAGATTGGACCTTTTCACCAACTTGTGAAAGTTGGTGAGTCAAACAGAGATGCAACGGAAAGGTGGTCCAACTTTATGGTAAAAGGTACATCAGATAAAGCATGTACTCAAAAGTCTTTGGAAGAAATCTGTCTTCATAAGCTCGCTTCAGAAGACTTTGTCTCTAAAGCTTCGGAAGACTTCATGTTTGGCTTTGGAAAATATTGGTCTTGGCTTCGGAAGATATTGGTCTTGGCTTCGGAAGATTTCACACTTAGAATATTTTCTACTTCAGCACTTTGTGCATGCATACAAGACTGACTATGTGGATGCTTTAGATTGCATCAGCCTTATATGAAACCTTACATTGCGTATACCCATAAGCTACTAGTCTTGCTATATTTCTGATGACGAGAACCCTGTGATCAGTTTTGAACCTGTATAGCCACCTAGTACTCATAAGGTATTGTCCTTCAGGAAGATCAACCAGTTGCCATACTTCTTATTTCATGAATTGTAGTAATTCTTCCTAAATTGCTTTAATCCAACTGTTGTCTTGAAGAACCTATTAATATTTTTGGGTACTATTTGACATAAAAAGCAAGAGAATAGACAAATGCATGCCATGCTTGACTTCCTTCTTGTCACCTTTTCATTGAGTTCACCAATAATGCTTTCCAATGGATGATTCTTGTGTATACTGGTGGTTGGAATAGAATCACCAACAATGGTTAAATCAAGATTGGAGACATTCAGATTATCTTGGTGAGGGGCACCCTTATCTTGAACAATAGGAGAATTATGGAAATAAACAAAGATATTGTTCCTGCTTCAGCATCATCAACACTTTGATTACTCCCATCATTTGATGTTCTTTCAGTTTCAACCAGAGGAGTAGCTTGATTTTAAGTTCTGACTTCAGTTGAAGGTTCTTCTAAAAGAGATAGAAATGTGCTAGGACCCACTTCAGTTTAAACACTTTAATTTTGAGATGGTTGTCTAACAGGATTAGCTTGCAGTGGAGCATCTTCATTAGTTGCTCAGTAGAAGTTAGGGGAATCATTGGAAAGATCCTTTCTTTCTTCTCCTGAAGAGTGTTTAGTGAATGTAGGTTTCCTACATCAGACAAATGAAATTGATCAAAAGATTTTGTGAATGAGTCAATATCAAAACCCAGTCAGGACCATTTGTTGATTTCGGAAATGAATGTTCCTTGAATTGAACATTTGTTGATTCATCAATAATATTTAATCTAGGATTAAACACTCTGTAAGCCTTTGAAACAGAAGAATAACCTACAAAGAATCCTTAATCAGACTTAAATGAAAATTTTCTCAATAGTCTCGGGTGTGGTATATTTAGATAGGACTACCAAATGACTTGGAAAATTCAATAAATGGTTTTCTATAAAAGAGAAGTCCATAAGGAGACTTGTTACTTTCTTTTGCAATCAGAGATCTATTTTGCACAAATCACGATGTGTTAACTACTTCTACCCGAAATGTGATTGGTAGTTTAGCATCGGGTAGCATGGTTTGTGCTGCTTCAATTAGTGTTCTATTTTGCCTTTCAGCTACCCTATTTTGTTGAGGAGTTCTAGCTGCCTTAAATTGATGAGCGTTGCACAATGAACTAATATCTTCATTCTTAATTTTGTCCCATTATTATTTCTTATTGTTTTCAATTTGTGATCAACTTGGTTTTTAATTATTTTGATAAAATCTTTTATTAATTGATACGCTTCGTTTTTATGAAGTAAGAAGAAGACCCATGTGAATCTAGAAAAGTCATCAATGATCACCACACAATATTGTTTCTTTCCAATGCTCATAACATGAGTTGGTCCAAAAAGATCCATATGAAGTAGCTTCAGTGGGGAATTGTTTGTGTTCACCAGCTTTGGCTTGTGGGAAGACTTGTGTTGTTTCCCTTTGAGACATGCTAAACATTGATCAGTAAAGTGAAATTCTTTTTGGAGTAAAGCATCACATAGTTTCCTTTGACCAAACTGTTCATGATTTTGAAATTAGTGTGTCCTAAGAATCTGCCCAAAGTTGTGACTCATCAAACAATGCTTTTGACAGAAGACATGTTTCTTCTGTTGGTGTAGTAGAATTAAGGTTTAAGACATAGGTGTTATTCTTCCTTGGGGTTTTCAAGACAACCCATTCTTCAAGAATTTGAAATCCTAGTTTCATAATGTAGCAATGAGTGTTAGTAAAGTGAGTTGAATATTTCTTGTCACAGATCTGAGAGACGCTAAGTAGATTGAAATTCAATTGTTCACGGTAGTCCACTTTATCAAAGCTCAACATCTCATTCATCACAGATCCTTCACCAGTGATTCTGCCACCTTCTAATCTCCTCAAAATGCCACAGTAGTTCCTTGTATATGATTGAAGTCAGGAAGGAGGGAATGATCTCCAGTCATGTGTTAGGAGCATCCACTGTCTATATACCATAAGTTATTGGACCTGTACAGATGACCCTGCAAGCACAAAAGAGCTAATTAGAATACTAAACCCAAGCCATGATGGTCTTGGGTTTCTCGTTTCTATCCATGATAGTTACTTCTTGGTACTTTCCTCTAAACTATGACTTAGAAGGAGGTGTTATTGGAGATTCTGATGATATCTCACATGTTTCGTCTAATTAAATTTATTTGAAGAGTCAGAGGAATAGTGAAACCTTTGGTCCATGTTTCTTTTAAGAAATTTGACCCATTTTTTTACTACCAAACATCATCTTTGATTTAAGCTCCAGTCACATATACCATCTGATGCCAAGAGCATTTGAGGTAGATTGGTTGCTTCCATGAGCTTGGTTGGTCGGTTTGTGGCTGACTCAGATAGGGTTGTTGGTGTTGTTTTTGGTGTTGTTATTGGTGTTGTTGTTGGTGATGATGCTGTTTTTGATGATTTTTGGATTGATACCTTGAGCTTGGTTGTGAGAATGATTGGCCTGAGAATTCCTTTGGAAATTGTTGTTGTTTCTTCTTGGAGCATTACATTCTCTTAAAAAGTGGCTAGTCATATCACAATTAAAGCATTTGACTTTGGATTTGTCAAATCCAAGTTTTGTGTTTTCATTCAAGCTAAGCTTTCTCCTTTTTCTGAAATACTTCTTGGCTCTCATTAGTATCATAGCCATTTGGCATTGCAGATCCATTTCTTCAATCCATTTCTTCTAGTTCTTATTGGATCAAGTGGGCAGAACTGAGTCTTCCTCCCAAATATGCTTCAAAGCTTGCAACAAAGGCATTGTAAGAAGCCTTTTGCTCTTCAGCCTTTTGATCTTCAGACAGACCTGTAGGAGTGGCTGTAAACCCTGGTGATTGAGATGATGTTGATGGCTTGTTTGTTAATGGAGCAGCAATGAATCTGGTTGTCTTCACTTGATCATTTGATGAGAGAAAATCAACATCTTCAGTGATGAATGCATTTTCCACAGAGTGAGTGTCTGATGGAAATTTGTATGCTTCAATAACTTGAGTTCCGTCAAGGTTCCTGCTCCTTTCATCAAGTTCTAGAGCTTTAATTTTGGCAATCATTATGTCCAAGTTGGTACTCTCTAGATCAAGAGTATTTTTCAGCCTGGTAATATTTTGTTTCTAGCTTTCAGGAAGGTTGTGAAGCATTTTTTTGTTCAGCTCCTTGACTTTATATGTAACCCCCATAATCTCTAAATCATTCACCAGCTACACAAATCTATGCAATTTTTTCGAGATTTGCTCCCCCTTGGAGTGATGAAAGGTTTCATATTGATTAACAAGCTTGTCCTTGTTAATTTCAGCTACTTCACTGCTGCCTTCACACATTATCAGCATTGCATCACACATAGCTTTAGCCGTTCCATACTTCTCATGCCTTTTTAACACAACCATTTTTAATGCTCAAGTCAGAATAGAATATGCTTTTAGATCAATTTTTATCTTCTTGTACTCATCATCAACAAGAGTGAGATCCTCAATAGGTATTCTTGAGGTTTTGTATAGAGCAGCCTGGTTAGTAGAAAGTGTTACTGGAATGTGAGGCCCTTTACATATCGAAATCTAATAGTCCGGATCTACACCTGTAATGTAATTCATGAACCTGATTTTCCATTGCTTAAACTTAGATTTGTGTTTAGGCATAGGAGGTTTAGGAGTATGACCAAGTTCAGAGAAATTATGTGAATCTATTTTAATAAGTTGTTTTTAACTTGTTTGAATAAAGATTAGATTGACTGTTAAGTCCAAGTAGTCCAAAGTGTCCAAAACAGGCTTATGTAATCAGATCTACTGAGTGTAGACAGAAATTTGTTAGAACTTCTTCTGTATTTTTGAAGTTTTTTTATGTGTTTGTTGAGTATTTTTATGGTTGAGCAACTATTCACAGATTCGCTCTTGAGGGTGAGTACGGATGTGCATTGACTGTCGAAGTACTTCAGCAGATATTTAACTTATATACCGAATAGAGGTATCGAACACTCTACCAGCAACTCAATCACCAGATCAATCGAGTTCAACTCAGTTCTAGGCAGATCTGAAGAAAAATAGAGAGCCAAAGCTATGATACCAATTAACTAGTTGTAAGAATGATATTCTCTGTTGATTAGAATCAACAAGGGCCGAATACGATGATTGAGTCAATGATTGTAAGGCGGAGTCAAACAATCACAGAACATTGAATGCAAGAAATACTTATAAATGATCTTTGTATTAATCAAGGTGAAAGATGGTTACAATGAATGCTAGGGTTTTTGCATTAAAACAGTAATAATACACCTTTTCAAAATATTCTGATTGTCGAATATCTATCAACAGTCATCTCACATACGATGTTTTCTATTCTATTTATAGGCTGACACATACCTGTACAAAAAGACTAACTACCCCTGACCTATACATTAGAGAACTAGTCTAAGTACAAAAGTCTTCATCAGCATTTCTTCTGTTCATCCGCATTGACTAAAGCGGATGTTGTGATCTTGATCAGCATTTCTATTTCTTCATCAGCGTTTCTATTTCTTCTTCAGCATTAGTTTTTGGTCATCAGCATTAACAAATGCGGATGAACAAACAATTATGCACATTTGATGTTGAACATCCGCATTAGTAAATGCGGATGTACAAAGTACTTGTCAGTATTTGTTCGGCTATCCGCATTTGTTAATGTGGAAGAACAAATACTTGTCAGCATTTGTTCTATGGTCATCCGCATATACAAATGCGGGTAACCGGCACTTGTCTTCTATTGTTGATGCAGATTCTACGTCCGCATTGGTTCTTGGACTTAGGGATTTTCCACTAGAACAGCCATGAACCTAACATTTGAATTGGCATTTATGATCCATTCAGGGTCTAACACATTCCTTATGAACCAGGAATCTCTCATAGCCATGACCGATGTGAGATTTATGTAGGGTGTCACAATCACCACCCCCCCCCCCCCCGAGACTCATTGTCCTCGATGAGCCCGAGAAATCACCATCCTCGGTGAGGTATGTCCCATATTCTGAAGGCACTTGAGTGGCTCTGATACCAATCTATAAGACCCGGCCCCTCACTCCAACAATATTATCCGCTTTGCCCACGAGCAGTGCACAAATTGCTTTTGATTGCCTGGTGAAAACTTCCTAGGGAGGTCACCCATCCCTGGATTGCTCCCACCTGAAGACGCTTAACTATGGAGTTATCCTCTCATCCACAGCCTATACCCTCAAAACATATTGGTGATATTAGAGGCAGAGCATTCCTTATGAACCATGAATATCTCTTGTCCACAGTAAATATGAGATTTATGTTGGGTGTCTCAAAGAACAATAATCAAATCCTTTATCGTGCTTGATCATCTTCTTTTTATATACATCACGGTATTTACTCAGCATCATCTATCTAAGAATAGATTAGTGTCTTGTGGTACAAGTTCATTACAATCTGTGATAACTAGTTCTCTAGTCGGTTTGGTTTGTTTGATTAGATGTATCTTGTAACCACTTGAAGATCTTTCTATTCTTGATTTTAGAATTCAATCCTAGAAAGTTTACAAATTTTATTTATTACATGGATTTAATTCAATTTGTACATTTTCACACCCCGCTAACTGGGCCTGGCCATGATAGAATGATATCATCACAATGCAGCAGAAATAAATAAATAATTTCAAATATTTGTATGTTAAATTAACTAAAGGATCCAAATAATACATATTTATTTAATTGTTCATAGATAATAAGGTGGATAGGGCAGTGGCTAAGCCTCCAAGGATCCATCTAACGTGACATTTATCCATTTGACACTTGTCAATTACACTTCACCTGAAATACACACCCAGAATACGTCAACATAATATTGGTGAGCCCATGAGTTTAAGACATCTTAACATTCATGATAGATTTAATATTCAATAAATTTGATAAAGACAACAACCATAATATAAATACCATGATGCATTATATAATGTATCACAATCACACCTGGCCCGAACTTTCCCACCCGAGTATTAAAATATCCCTCAACCCGTTACTACTAGGTTATTAGGTTTAAATGTGCCCTAATAAGAATGGTTAAATGACACTAATTTGGACACAATGATTATTGAATCTCAATGGGGGGTTTCCCTACATAAAGGGTCTATTGTGTGTAGGGATTCCCCAAATAGTACCATCCACAAATCACGTGGCTCCTAATGGAGTTAATGATTGTGCTCTGTTCAGGGACAAGAGCATGTATTATTGCACCATAATAATATAATAACTAACGAGTATGTATTTCACCCCAAAAGTTTTAAAGTGAAAAGGGGGTTCATGAGACTCACCTGTGGTTGATCATGTGGTTGTTTGTAAGGTTTGGATGCTACCGACCATGAGGGTTCCTATGTTTATTTAAATGAATTAGAAATGTAATTAAAGGATTAATTAAGCCCAACCCTTATGATATGTGTTTGTATACATGTGCTTGGTGGGTATTATATTAGACATGTGTCATCTTATTTTAGGTCCTTAGATTTTGGTTAATATTTTTAGTTTACTTAACGTTTAGGTCTTTATCTTATAAGTTCTGATTATTTTGTTGTTATAGGTGCGGTATAGTCCCAAAACCAAAAGTTTTCAAAAGTTGGCAAGATTGGTCCCTTAACTTTGCTAAATTTACGTTTTTGACCCTAAAGTTTGGAATATTTGCATTATAATTACCTATAATGCTTTTTATAGTTTTTAGTGGATTAGGCTACTGTAATAAGTGGATTTTTATGTTATTTGATCTTTCTTAACGGTTTCAAAAGCTTGTTTTCGGTTTAAGTGTTTTATGAAGTTACATTTAGTTACTTTTTTATTTGAGGTCGTTGGATGGCCCAAATGAAGGTTTTGCCTTATATATAAAATTTTAAAATAACAACTGGTCTCTGGATGGTTAATGGTATGACTCTAGGATTTATTGTGTTCTTAAACGTGTATCGTATCGTGATTCAGGTATGTTGGTAATTATGAGATTAATCTTTTGGTTTTATATTCATTTTTATTTAAAATTAATTATATTCCACTGGATAGTCATTAATTTCAAAATATTAGGGGTTATTTATATATTTTATGATTTTTCTAATTATTAAACTGGTAGTTATTTAATATAAACTAAATTTTGTAAAACCTTTTATAATATTCTAAAAAATGTAAATATTTAGTTTTAACTTGTCTTAGGCTTTAATAAACTATTAGCTACAGGAATATTTGGTTCATGGACTTGTTGTGTCGGTTTTGGTGTTTAAACGTTATCGATTCGGGGTTTTAATGAGTTTTCGGGTTATGGTTGATTTTGGTCAACTTTTTGTCATATATGAGTTTAATATACTTATAAGCACTCCTAAGTTCTGAAGTTTTCACTAATGATTCTCTTAAGACCGTTTTTAACAATTTTCTTTATTTAATAGTGAGTATTCTTGTATTTTTGTTTACCAATGAAATAAATTTTAAAGATTATAAAATTTAATTTCTATGATTTTGTAGATTTAATAAGTCTACTGGAATTTTTTATATAACCAAAGTTTAATAGCTTTACGATTTTTGTTACATAGCTTGGTTTGTTTCGTTAAGTGTCCATTAAGCGACGGTTAAGTCTTGGTTTTGAATTTACTAAGTTTTGAATTTACTAAGCATTTTAACCTAATTTCTCCCTTCTCATATATTCTATAACATAAATATCTCCTAAATAAACCCTTAATTTTAGTACTTAGGCCCCCTTTCTATTTTCTTTTTTTCCTCAAAAATACTTGTTTTGCAATTTTGTACTATTTATAAAATGTAAAATACATAAGTTTAATTCATGAAACTTTGTTTGTGACCTGATATGACCTCTTTAAACTTCCATAAATATTTTGACTAGAACTTTTAATATTTTTTCATGTATTTATGAAAAACCGGATTTTCGAGTGTATTAAACTTACTAAATCCATACTTGTGGTCAAATAGAGTTTTAAAAGGTTTGAGTATATTTTAGTTACTGAAAAGGGAGGCGTTGTAATGTGTCAGAAGAAGTTGGGGGTGTTGTGGGATTAGTTGGGTCACTAATGTGACGAAATATGATGTTTTACGCGTTTTTGGGTAGTATCCTCGGTGTTTGAGTGATCATGAGGTGTTCAAGGACTGGAGTGAAGACTTGAAATGAAAAAGAAAAGTTGTTTAAAAGAATATATTAGACCAGGTCTACATATAGGAAGAAATGAATGGTAGAACTTGATGGTGTACAAGTGTGTGTATTGTATGATTACCTTGACTTTGTCAGGTTGATGGTGCTAGTGCTTTGGTCGAATGGAGCAACCAAATCGCCTAAAATTTTATTGTTCTTAAGTGTAAAGGAGATGGCTGATGATGAACTAGATGAGAGATATGCTAAGGAGAGTGTGTAGTGAGTAGAGATGAGAAAATGTTCAAGTGTGGGGGCGTGGGTGGTGGTCTCGGCCGAAGTAGGGAGGGAAAGAGGAAGTTTGGGCTCCACAAGTCTTGGTTTTGGCGAGATTTGGGTTGGAAGTTGGATCTTGGTCTAAATATGCAAGAAACCAAGGATTTGATTGTTGCATGTGTTGGGTGAATGGGGATTGGGTGGAGAAGTGGTGGATAAGACAAATAATGTATTTTTTATAAAAATATTAACAAGTTTTATAATCATGAGTAGGATATTATAGAGATTTACATAATTTAGTGGTCATGGATGATGGAGTTTTAATTTAATAAAAGGGTGAGTGTGTGTGCATTTATGTCATGTGTGTGTGTATATATATATATATATATATTTATATGTTAGATCTAGGAACAATAGGTCTAGATCCTAAATGTAAAAAACATCTACGGTGAACATTTATGTTCTTCCGTAGATAATATTCTTACGTCCGAGGATCTTCTACGGAAGAACACTCCCGCATCACGTCCACCACGACCTCCACCACGTGAAGCCTTTGACGATCTACCACCAGCTATCCTCTAACACGCTATATGATTCAAACACAGACATGGTCATTCAAGGTAATAGCTCAGTTATGTAAAGTGTAGTGAGTCCCTAATTATAATGGCCAGTTGTGATTAGCCACTTATTTTAATCCTCATAACCCAACCATTTCCTATCCTGACTATATCAGTATCTAAATCTACTAAAAGCACATAGATCAAATAACATGCGCACATAATACCGGTGAAAGTGTGAAATTAAGGAAGAGTGCAAGAGTGGTGAAAGTGTTGCTTGGACCAAGACATAAAAGGAGTCCCAATGCCCACTTGGGCAGCCGAAACTCCACTTGAAAATGGGTTCCCCCCCATTTTCAACATTTTATAAAATTTACATTCTTAACCCATTACTTTATAAAATTAAAACCTCTTTTAATTTTATAACATTAACACACTTTTATTTGTTATTATTTAACTCACTTAAATAATGAAACAAATAATATCTCATGAACAAATTATCCATATAATGTTGTTCTTTTACAAAAGCAAGGTTTTAGAAAATCAATTTTCTAAATTGGTGTCAATATTTATTTGTATGATCTCATAAACAAATGAATATTTATTGGTGTTTGTTTAGCTTGTTATTGGGTATGACCCGACTTGGATCATAGCGTACTAACCACATCAATCTTGTGTGTCTTGGGCATGCAAGATCCAAAAATCTCCCACTTGCACAAGATTCATAAAAGATTGATGCAAGCAGTAAATACCGCCTAACAATGGTTTACTACCCTTAATACGTATGACTAAGTGCCATTCAATAACATCATCTCCTTCAAGTACCACACTTGAAATATTTTAGGTGAATCAATCATCTATCCTTTTGTCACAAATTTCATGTTAAATCCTAGAGACACAGAGTGATAATTCTCTATTGATTTAACTTTATCAGGCCTTAGACATCTTACTCTCAACAAATAAGAAGGACAAATCCATCTTGACTACATATGTCTCTCACAATTACCTTGTATTATACCTGAACTCAGACTTATGTACTGCCATGTTTCAGAACAGCGAAGAACTAAGTCAAAGTATAATATTTGGTAAATATCAAGGCCCAATATGTATCTCAGGTTAGAGGATACCAAATGATATTCGTCTTTACTCAAAATTGCTTATGATCAATCAGGAAGATTTCATGTAGTAATATTTGAGATGCAGGTCAGTCCAATATTTGCATCCCACAAATATCTATGAACTTTGGCAGGAACCTTTTGCTCCATATTCATCCATATGAATATCTACCAATCCATGTTCATAATAGTTTTACCTTCATACTTGTTCCCATAAGCATGAAAAACTACGGACGTTCTCAGTAAATAATTTACTCATGGATTTTAAACATGCAAAATAGAAATATTAGTTAAATCATTATAACCAAATAATTCATTCAAGTAATAAAGGGTTACAATATCTCATTACAGAAATTAAAGATCTTATCCAGTTACTAGAATATTGAAGTCCCATGGCACAAGTATGACTTTCATGCTTTGCCTTTTCAAGAAGCTTCGTAAGTGGATCTGCAATGTTTTAATCCATGTGAACTTTGCGAATACATATCTTTCCCTTTTCAACTTCATCCTTTATGTAGTTGAATCTTCGTTCAATGTGCCTAGTCTTTTGATGTGCACGGGGTCCTTGATTTGAGCAATCGCACCCTCGTTATCACAAAGAATTTCTAGGGGTCCTAAATGGAAGGGACCACCCCTAGATTGGCAAATAAACTTCTTTAACCATGAGCTTCCTGAGTTGCTAATGAAGCGGTGATGTATTCTGACTCCGTAGTTGATAATACCACCACATCTTGCTTAGAGCTCTTCCAAGAGATTGCTCCTCCATTCAAGATTAAAATGTACCCCGATTGTGATCATGAATCATCCCGATCAGTTTGGAAACTTGCATCCGTGTAACCCTTTACTACGAGTTCCTCCTCAACAGATCCATAGATTAGGAACATATCTTTAGTCCTCCTTAGGTACTTAAGTATGTTCTTAACGTCCGATGTAGTGAATATCATTGCATACATGATGGATCCTAAGCAGACGCATACGGGATTCCCTTCACTTTGTCTTGCTCATCCTTTGAGCTGGGACATTGAGTCTTACGTAATATTATTTCTCTTTGAATAGGGACGGTACCTTTTTTAGAGTTTTCCATCTTGAACCTTTTCAAGATCTTATCAATGTATGCACGTTGATTCAAACCTATCAACCACCTTGATCTATCCCTGTTGATCTTTATTCCTAAAATATAGGCGGCTTCACCAAGATCCTTAATGGAGAAACAACTTCCAAGCCCTCCATGGTTGGAATGTCATTCCCAAATAGTAGGATGTCATCGACATACAATACTAGGAAAATGGTGATGCTCCCACTAGCCTTCTTATATACACATGCTTCATCAGCGTTTTTAATGAATCCAAATTTGATTATTTCTTCATCATGTAACACCCGGATATTTATTATTTTGAAGCCGGTGAAGAAAGAAAAGAAAATAAAGTCCAAAAGTCGAGGGACCAACTCGCCAACGAAGAAAAGTTGGGGAAATGTGGTGATATATGTAGGGAGAGGGCTGCCCACTCTCCCCACACTCACATTTTAGTTTACAAAGAGAAGAATAGAGAGAAAGAGGAGAAAAAGAGGAGAAAGTGTTGGTTCGGGTCGATTCGGGTCGCCAAAATCATCGTGAAGCAAGCCGAGTCGAAGCTCTTGTCATTGTGCTCGTTTAGGTGAGTTCTAGGACCCCTCTTTTACTTGTTTTCAAACGATTTTGGGGCTGGAATACATCTGAAAACTCTTTTTCGCGTTTTGGGTGAAAACCCGTATGTATGCGTGTGTGTATGTGTATGACGCGATTGTGACTTGATTTCTTGCTTGGTTGTGCTTGAATGATGTTATGGTATGCATCCCTAAGGTTTAGGATGGTCGATTTAGGCTTAAAATGGGTTTAGATGAGTTTGGAGGCCGAAAACCCTCGGCTGCAGTCGGGTTGAACTGCACTCTGCACCAGTTAGGGTTAGGCGACCGACTGGAGGCCGAATGGAGGCCATACGCCGATTAGGGTGCGATTGGGGTCCATCCGCACGATTGGGGTTCATTCGCACGACTGGAGGGCCAGTCGCGTGGGTGTCATGCGACTGAAGGTCCATTCGCACGACTGAAGGTCCAGTCGCATAGGTGTTCATCCGCATTGTCCATTCGCACGACTGGATGTTCATTCGCATAGGTGTTCATCCGTATTAGTTCAATCGCATGATGTTCAGTCGCATGGAGGCCATTCGACTGAGGGGTGTCCATACGCCCGAATAGGGCTGTTGAACCCGAGGAAGGTGTAGATTAACTTCTGACTTTCGGGGGAAAGTGCAGATGTAAGTGTTGATGTAAAGGTTCCCATAAGAGTTTTTAAGATGACGATCGAGGTCTTAGAAAGCATGTTGGGCATGATGATGATGATGTTGCACTTTATGTATGTATGATGTTACCATGTATGATGTGATGTTGATGCATGTTTATGTTCCTTATGCGATGTATAATATCTTTCTTGTGGCTTTACTTGTTATGATGAATGAACGAAGTATTATGTAACGTAAAGTGAAAGATAAAGAAAGAGGAACATGATGAATGAAACGTCTTGCACACATCAGATACGGGGTCCCTCTTGGTGATTGACCCTAAATGTAAAACCTCTACCGCTCACCCCTAGTACTGTGGCATACGTTTAGCTGTCATTCGTTGACTTCGGCCCAGTAGCTAAGACTGACGGTTACTCCTAGTACCGTGGCATACGTTTAGCTGTCATTCGTTGACTTCGGCCCGGTAGCTACGACTAACCGGGGTGTAGCACATGGTATTGGTTTGGGATGATGTCCGATGCGCAAGTAAGGTAATGAAGGAAGGAATGAACGAATGAAGGAAGATAATAATGATACTATCTATGTGTATGTATGATGTGTGATCATGTAAAAGTACGAACGGTTTTATATGAAAGTAAAGTATGTTTTAATTATAAAACTAGAACTCACTCAGCAACGCTGACTTTGATGTGTTTCCAGTTGGCAGGTAATGATTGCTGAGGATGGCACGGGCGACTACTCAGCTCTTTTGGGATGGCATTCTTTTGATTAATGTTTTTGCATTGTAATGCGAACAAACGATTTTTGTAATGAATGTTGTATTAGTATGCAAAAGCATTTACATGGAAATGAAAGTTGGTTTTAGTTTTCCGCTGCGATTTATTAAATACAAATGTAATTATAGGTTTTATGTGCGATGAGAACCCAGCTGTAAGCGTCCCGGGAACGGGGCCTTACACATCAAAATGGTGATTCCAACTCCTTGATGCTTGCTTCAATCCATAGATTTATTTCTTTAACTTGCATACTTTATTAGGATGTTTTGAGTCGACAAAACCTTCAGGCTGAACCATATAGACATCTTCCTCAAGATATCCATTTAGAGAAGCGGTTTTGACATCTATTTGCCAGATCTCATAATCATAATGAGCAGCTATGGCAAATAACTTTAGCATTGCAACTGGTGAGAAGGTCTCATCATAATCAACCCTTGAGTTTGAGTGAAACCTTTTGCTACAAGTATAGCTTTATAAGTATCGAAGTTTCCATGCATATCGGTTTTCTTCTTGAAAACCCACTTACTTCCAACTATCTTGGAGTTAAGAGGTGGTTCAACCAAGTCCCACACTTGGTTGTCATACATGGATTGCATCTCAACGTTCATGGCTTCAATCCATTTGTCACAATCCAAATTGGACATGGCATCATGATAGGTGGTTGGTTCATCGGAATCTACCATATAGCATCCATCTATGAAAAATCCATATCTTTCAGGTGGATTACTAGTTCTACCATATCTGTGAACGTTTTGTGTACATTGATCAACCACTTGATCATTCTCAACATCCTCGTGTTAAGTGCTAGTGTCAACCAAACTTGTATCGGTTTGTGGTTCTTGATCCTCCTCAAGATCCATAGTTCTACTGCTAGTTCCTTCCGTAAGGAACTTAGCTTCTAAGAACTCAGCTTCTTGGTAACAAACTCCTTTTGTTCCAATGGATCATAGAAATAATATCCCATAGAATCTCTAGGATATCCAATGAAGATACACTTAGTGGAACGGCTTTCTAGTTTGTTTAAGGTGGGAGTCTTAACATAAGCCTCACAACCCCATACCTTTAAATATGACAGCGATGGAACTCTTCCATGCCATATTACAAAAGGTGTTGTTTCCACTTTCTTGGTTGGGGCCATATTCAAAATACGGGCCGCAGAGAGCAAAGCGAAACCCCAAAATGATAGAGGCACTGAGCTTCTAGCCATCATAGATCGAACCATATCGAATAGAGTTCGATTTCTCCTATCGGACACGCCATTATGTTGTGGTGTTCTAGGTGGAGATAGTTGTGAGACAATACCACAACTTCTAAGATGATATCTAAAAGTATCACTCAGGTATTCACCTCCTCTATCGATGCGGAGAATCTTTATTTTCTTGTTGAGTTGATTTTCTACTTCATTTTGGAAGATTTTGAACATTTCAAAAGCTTCATCTTTGTGTCTTAACAAGAACACATAACCATATCGACTATAGTCATCGGTAAAGGTAATGAAGTATCTTTCATGGTATCTAGTCATTGGCTTAAAAGAACCACATACATCCGAATGTATGATGCCGAATAAATCTTTTGCTCTTTCCGACTTGCCACTAAAAGGTGCCTTAGTAATTTTACCTTGTAAACAAGATTTACATACATCGAATGAATCATATTCATTTACTTTTAAAAAACCATTCTTTTGAAGTGTTTGTATGTGCTTCTTGTTTATATGACGAAGACGGCAATGCCAAAGATAGGTATCACTCAAATCCAATTTGAGTTTCTTATTGGTGGTTTGGTACAATGAGCTATAATATAATGTGTTTTCACGAACCAATCATAAATACCATTAATAGGAATAGCTTTAAAATAAAATATGCCATTTAAAGAAACATGAATTTCATTTTCAATAAATCTCAAAACATAACCACATTGTCTTAATTGGGCAACATAAATAATGTTCCTCGTCAAACTAGGAGCATACAAAATATTGTTCAAAATTGCTTCCAAACCATTTGGAAGCTTTAAGATGTAGTCCCCTCGGCCTTCAACTTAACTTTTGCCCCATTCCCCATGTAGAGGCTAACATCCCCTTTCTTGAAGTCCTTACTTCTTTTAAACCCCTGCAATAAGTTGCAAATGTGAGTCCCACATCTGATATCCAATACCCATATGTTAGAGGATATTAAATTTAGATCAATATAAATCATGAAAATTGTACCTGAGGTTTGCCCGACATCCCTCTTGCTTGCAACTCTTTGAGATGGACTGGGAAATTTCTTGCCCAATGTCCAATCTCCCCACACCTAAAGCATGGATCTTTCGAAGCAACCTTTTGCTTCTTCTTCACTGGTTTTGGTGGTGGTGTTCTTACCACTCCCTTTCCCTTTCCCCTAACATGCCCTTTACCCTTGGCAACTTTTGCCTTGGGTGCGGGGTGAGGCCTCTTCTGTTCCCACCTTCATTGATGATGAGAACGGGTAAAACCCTTTTACCCATGGCCACCTCGGCAGTTTTGAGCATAGAGTGAAGCTCACTTATGTTCTTGTCCCACCCGTTCATGTTATAGTTCATGACAAAGTTGTCAAACCTTTTTGACAAAGAGTTGAGGATAAAATCCGTAGCCAACTCTTTCAAGACGCGACAATTCAGCCTTTCGAGGCGGTCAATGTGGCTTTTCATCTTAAGTACATAAGATAAATCAGACTAGGTGTCGTCCATACGACACGCATGGAGTGCTTAAACCGTTTCAAAGCGCTCTACCCGTGCTTGTTGTTGGAACGTTTCCTTCAACTGGGTTATCATGTCATATGCTCCATGATATTCATACTCCTTTTGGAGATCTGGAGTCATACTTGGCAACATGAGGCAAGACACTTGGATTGAGTCCTCAGTGTATTTCATCCAATTATTGTAGGCCTCCTCATCATCCTCATTAGGTTGATCGGGAATCGGATCATCTAAGATGTATGATTGTTTCTCTTGCTTGAGAACAATTCTCAAGTTTTGAAACTAATCAATAAAGTTGTTATGATTTAGATGTTCCTTTTGGAGAATGGTCCTTAGTGATATGAGTGAGCGGACGGGATTTCATTGTTTTCATTATTGTTGGTGGCCATCTACAAAATATAACACAGTTCAATTTTAGTATTTTCGATATTGTTCATATTCTAATAATTAAAACCCCTTTTAAGTGTGTTACACAATTTTAAAATTCTAGAATCCAACGTTACATTTAAATAGTGGTTAGGTGACCTTTATCCCATTATTTAAATTAACAAGGTAGTCAACGTTTTGACAATTGCAACCTTTTGCAACTTCTAGGGTATGGAATCGACTTTAAAACATCATATGTATAGTCGGCATGTTTATCCCATCAACACCTTTGTAAACCATATTGTAGGTGATCCATTTAACACGGTTTGCAAATCAAGTTACCCTACTTGCACACACATGTGAGTTTTCCAACATAAGTGGTTAGGTGACCTTTATCCCACAAATATGGTATCCCCATCTCAAGTCACAAGTTCCCTCAAAATGGTTTGGTGACCTTTATCCCATTAAGAGTTTCCAAATGACTCAAGTGTTGTGCAAAAGGACGGTGCTAAACTTGTTTATAAAAGAAATTTTAAGTTTTCATAATCTTAGTTTAGAAAACTCTATGTACCTTATATTTGCATGCTTTCAAATACAAGGTACCCTATGGTTCACTTTTAATAAAACCCCTTTTATTAAATCATTAATCCTTTTAATAACATTTTATTATCCACTTAATGATAAAGAACTATCAAATTTTTAGTTTGTTAAGATTGTTAATGAGTTTGTTATGCATATCCAAATATCAAACAATCAATCAAACAACAAACATCCAAACAAGCATAAACATACAAACATGAGTGCATAACCATAGCCACTAAGTTGACCACACTTGTTTGCCATCACAAGTGTTGTCATAAGGTCTTTCCTAAGGGTTGAGATGACACATCAAAATGTGTCCATGAACTCCCACTTGAATCCACATCCAAATGCTTCAAGTGTCCATGTCTTTTGTGTCCTCCTTTTGAGTCTTCATCTTGTGCATCTTCTTTTACAAAAACATATCCTAACACAATTTTCCTAATAAAAGAAATGCACCTAATCTTTTTATTACATAACCAAATGAATAAATAAATTACAACCCAAAATACAAACACAAAAGTTACAACCCTTTCAAGAAACAAAACCAACATGACAAATCACAATCAACCAAATCCAAAACACATAAGGCCAAGGCTATGTTATGCACCAAATATGTAACATATCCAACATCCAAGAACAACAATGAACCCCTTATTTCAGCCCTAAAGTTTCAGCCAACATAAACTAAAACTTAAGGTTTGTCCAAACAACACAATCAACCATTTGATGTAAATCTTTCAAGGTTTGTACTAAAGCATGCAAGATTAAACCTTGAAACATAAGGGATTCATACATCCACAAGAAAACAGCCCCTAATGGGTTGAAAAAGTCCATGAAAACTAACTTTTCAAGACCTTTTGAAGCACATATTCCACATAACCGGCTCTAGATGTCATTGTTGGGTTTTGTAACATGTAAAACAAAGCTAGTTAACCATTTAAACATGAAAAATGCAGCGGAATATAGGTTTAACATAGGGTTTGTAATCTGAAAATTTTCACCATTTTAGCACAAACAAAACCAAAGAATAAGGATTATAATATATGTGAAATAGTATGCTATCAAACTAAAGCAACAACCATAGAGTGTACAAAGAAACAACCTTCTTGCACAAGATGTTAAAGATGGAAAGGATGAAGAAGATGTTGTTCTTGAATGTGTAGCCTCCAAAGGAGAAGACCTCAAGCTTGTATACCCACAAGCCCTTCCAAACACCAAGCTTGTTAGGAGAGCAACACCAAAGAACTTTATTTCTTGGCTCCTCAAGAATCCGAAAATTTTCAGCCTTTTCTTTCCTGGAATCCGAAATTTTCAGCCACACTTGAGAGAGCTCTTGCTTGAGTATGAGTTAGAGAAAAGTGTGAAATGAAGGAAGAGTGCAAGAGTGGTGAAAGTGTTGCTTGGACCAAGACACAAAAGGGAGTCCAATGCCCACTTGGGCGGCCGAAACTCCACTTGAAAATGGGTTCCCCCCATTTTCAACATTTTATAAAATTTACACTCTTAACCCATTACTTTATAAAATTAAAACCTCTTTTAATTTTATAACATTAACACACTTTTATTTGTTATTATTTAACTCACTTAAATAGTGAAACAAATAATATCTCATGAACAAATTATCTATATAATGTTGTTCTTTTACAAAAGCAAGGTTTTAGAAAACCAATTTTCTAAATTGGTGTCAATATTTATTTGTATGATCTCATCAACAAATGAATATTTATTGGTGTTTGTTTAGCTTGTTATTGGGTATGACCCGACTTGGATCATAACGTACTAACCACATCAATCTTGTATATGTCTTGGGCATACAAGATCCAACAGCAAAAACATTATCCCAACATAAAATGGATGTCATCCAAAACAAGCCAAGTAGCCATCTCGTGCCATCGTCAGCACATTTACCTGCCAACTGGAAACACATAAAAGTCAATTTTGCTAAGTGAGTTCTATTTTTACAAGAACATTATATTACCTTTCATTCGTTAAAACATTTCTTACTATCGCACATGATCACACATCATACGTACATCAAGATAATAATTATTATCTTTCATCATCGTTCGTTTCATACATTTTGCACCTTTCACACATTTCGTACTTATCGCACTTTTTGTACATATATAATCTTTTCACTCTATCTTGGTCGTGTTGTATGCCTAAACCCACTCTTGTGCACAAAACCATATCATCTAAGGTTAAGCGACAAGGAGCCCATATCGCACATGTCGCACATATCGCATGTATGGAGTAGTCACTAAGACTGACTCCCCTATGTGTGTGAACTCTTATGGGTTTAGCCAAAATTGCACGCTACATAACACACAGTTAATACCATATCACACGTATTGGGGCAGTCACCAAGACTAACTCCTACTTTGTGTATGAACCCTTATGAGTTAGCCAAAATCACACATTGTAAAAACACAGTTGAGCTAACAACTCTCAATGAGTTGTGAACTTCATTTCATTTGCTTACAAGACTTTTTCATTCATTCATTATGTTCAACTTTCATTATCTTAAATCTTTCACTTCGTTAAGATAATACTTTACGTTCATTATCATAATCACACCACGTAAAGTCACGTCATCATACATAATAAGGAACATAAGGAAACACATCATACATAACATACATAATCATCATTCATCAGCATCATGCATAAGCATAGCATCAATCACACATCATCATCATGCCGCATCACCCATCACATCATCTATGAGCTCAAAAAGTCAACTTACATTACCCCCAGGAATCTCCCAAGTCAAAGCCTACACTTTACGTTTCCAACAAATTCAGAAAAATATTCCAAGTCTTAGGAGCATGGGCACTATGCAGGCGTATGGCCTTCTGGGTGCATGGGGAACACTTAGGCGCATAGGGAACCTCTGGGCGCATGGGCACTATTTGGGCGCATGGCCCATCACTTAGTCATTTTGGGCAAATTCTAGGCGCATGGGCACTATGCAGGCACATGAGTGCCTAGGCGCATGGGCTTTTTGGGCGTCTGGACACTTAGTAAATTCTAGCTTATTCTTAGGCACATGGATACTATTTGAGCGCACGAGGTTTGGGCACATAGGAACACTTAGGTAGTTTATACCGTTAGGCACATGGACCTATTTCCAGGCGCATTGGCAACCAACACACCTCAAAATCATTCTAATCCAGACCCAAACATCAAACTAACATGTTCTAAGCTTATTTCTAGCATTCAAGGCAACAAATTATGAACATATCATCATCATTCATCATAAATCATCAAAAATCATAACCCACCCACATACACACACATATATACGGGTATACACCCACATTTTATAAAAACCTTTAAGCATGAATTTCCAGTCCTAAAATTAATTAAAACAAGTAAAAAGGGGTTCTAGAACTCACCTTAGCAGCCTTTGGGTATGACTTCCTTTAAAACCTTTTTTCTAAAAGCTCAAACACCTAAAACCCACCAAAACACACAACCGAACACACACAATCAAACAATCGAGGCATAGGCCGGTTAAGAACATCTTAAAACCAAGGATTCTTACCTGAATTTGAACTTTTTCTTGTTCTTCTTCAGATATCCGAGAGCTCCAATCATGGCTGGCCATGCCACCTTTTACACCCACTTTTCAAACATTTTGTCCTTTTTGACACTTTTAACCCCTCAGCTTGGGTTAAATTATGTTTCTTTCCTTTTCTTCGTTTTTATTCTTTCTTTCTTGCCTTTGAAAATATCTGGGTGTTATAAGTCCACCCCCCTTATAGGGGTTTCATCCCTGAAACCTATTATTCCACAAACAAATATGGGTAATGTTGCCTCATCTCCTCTTCGATCTCCCACGTAGACTTGGATCCCTTCCACTGTACACACGCAAATGGAACTACCTTATTCCTTAATTGTTTTTCCTTATGATCAATGATTGCCACTAGTTTCTCCATATAATTGAGTTGTTCATGTTAGGATCAGTGATCTACGTTTGATTGATTAGAGAGTATAGCAGCGGAATTCTCACAATGAATTAGCCAATCTACAAGAACAAAGAGATATTCAATGTAAGAACAAAAACGGTTATAGACGGAGAATTCTGCAAATAATATTTCATCCAATATTCGCTTTCGTGGTAACGGAATGTCACAATTACAATTAGGTCAACACCTCTTATATAAGAGATGTGACGTCTGCTGATGTCACTTGATAGTGACATCTAACAGAATTTATTACAAACTGCTGATAGTTAACACAACTACTGAAGATGTCAAACAGCTGACATCTTCTTACAAAAATGCTAAGTGTTAACTATTATTACAACTACTAAAAAGAAACTACTGAAACTATAACAACTGAAGAACATACTCTTCAGTTGTTTTACAAATACTGAAACCATAACAACTGAAGAACATACTCTTCAGTTGTTTTACAAATACTGAAACAAAGAAAACTACTGAAAGGTAAACCATCACAACAACTGAAGAATGCCTCTTCAGCTGTTGTAACAAACTCTGAAGGCTTCAGTACTTGTACTTGAGCTTCAGCTGATGTCTTCAGTCTTTATACTTCAGCTGTTGTACTTCAGTACTTTAGTCTTCAGCTGTTGAAGTCTTCAGCACTTTAGAACTTCAGCTGTTGTTCTTCAGTACTTTAGTCTTTAGCTATTGAAGTCTTCAGCACTTTAGATCTTCAGCTGTTGTTCTTCAGTACTTTAGTTCTTCAGCTGTTGCAGTCTTCAGACTTTGTCAAACAGCTGATCAAGTCTTCAGCAGTTGTTGTGATGTCTGTGGGACTTAGAGGTTTTTCTGATCAGGCTCATTGGTTCTTTTGGTCCAACAGTTCATTTACCTCAATATCTCCTAGTGGTACAACCATATCCTCGTCAGCCAAACACTTCCGCAGATGAGATACATGGAATGTTGGGCGAATTCCACTTAACTCATCAGGTAACTCTAACCTATAGGACATTTCTCCTACTCGAGCAATTATTCGGAAAGGCCCTGTGTATCTTAGGCTCAACTTTCCTCGCTTCCTGAATCGAATGATACCCTTCCAAGGTGAAACTTTCAACATGACTCTATAACCCACCTAGAACTCAATCGGTCTTCGTCTCTTATCGGCATACGACTTCTACCTATCTTAAGTTGCTTTCATGAAAGCTTAGATATTTTCAAGCTTTTCAGTCATAGCCTCGATGACCTCTATACTTCACAACTCTTTCTGACCAGTATCACCCCAACAAACAATTGTTCTACATCTCCTACCGTATAGCATCTCATAAGGGGGAATATTGTAGATACATGATGTTCCTAGTTTATGTGCTTAAATGTAAAAGTCTTTCATTTCTTACACATGTGCAATGTAATGACTAAATCAAATATAATATGTGTTTGATTTTTATTTATGTTTAATTATTTCATATTATTATTGTGTTAAGTATAATTCATATGTTTGAACTTCATATATAGGTTCGAGGTTGTTGTACATTGTTCTTAGTCAATAAAGATTGAGAAATGTGTTCAACCTAGTCTGGTGAGTATTCATGCTAATGGACCATACTAATGGACCATACGCATGAATATATCATGCTTATGGACCACTCGCACGACTGAACTAGGAGACTGGATCAGTCGTATGATTGAGACATAAGATTGACTCAATCGCACAACTGAATCTTTTGTCGTGCGTATGATTCAATCGCATCATTCAGTCGCACGGGTGAACCATGCTAATGGTTCCGTCTTACGAATGGAAACTCCAAACCTATAAATACCACTTAATTCGTGGAAAAACATAACATTTTTTAACACTTTGAGAGACTTTGTATATTCATAAACCCAAGCCATCCAGAACATCCAAGACAGCCAGTCCAACTTCAATATTCGATCTTGATCGATCCTTACTAATTCTTAACGTTTAGTTGATTATTCCATTGATCGAGTTCTCATTCTCATTGATTGGATCGCAATCAAATAGGATTCCACACTATTTGATCTAGTTTCACGCATAATTTGTTACTGTTATGTATGTACACGGTCCTGACTAGTGGTATCAGAGTCTTGGCTCTTAATTTTGCGTGGATTCGATTAGTTTTTGTGTTAAAACCTACGTTTTAATTCAAAAGAGTCAGCACTTTGGTTCTAAAGGTGTTTTCGACGTTTTCATGCATTAAAGTTTTGTTTTTCATCATATGGCAGATCAGGGTTTCTAGGAAAATAGAGTTTTTGTGTCAAAGTGTCAAATTATTTGATTTTACAAAAAACAGTAGCCTTCAGTCGTATGATTGGTCCATTTGTACGATTGAACTCAATCATGTACTCCATCCGCACGACTGAACTCAATCGCATACTCCATTTGTACGACTGAACAACTCCAGTCGTTTGATTCTAATCGTCTTGTTCATATGCATGACTGAATCCAAGTGCACGATTGAATTCATTCGCATCCTTCATTCGCACGAGTGATCCATACCCATAGTCCATTCGCATGAATGAAACTGTCATGTTCTAAAAGTTCAAAGTTAAAAGCAATGGAAGATCAATTTGCTGCATTTTCTGCCGGAAAGGACTCTCGCATCCAGAACCTTCTGCTTCTGGAGAATGAGATTGGAGATCATAATAAACCGCCGAAGCTGACAACGTTAGATGATTACCCACAGTGGAAACATCGGTTTGAAATCTATTTAAATGGAGTTCATCCCAATCTTTGGACATCCATTGACTCGACACCATTAGTGCCATTAGATGATTCTTCTAGTCCTTCAGGTGGAGAGCTTGAAGTAAGTGACTCCCCTCTGATGATGAAGTAGTGGAGACTGCAAATGTGGACCAGGAGGACCAGGTTCCCGCTAATGAAAGTACACAAGCATCAGATCTTGATGCCTCTAACACTTCTGAACCTCATACTCCAACAGCTATAGATTCTGAACCTTGGATTCAAAATTTGGATCAAGAAGTAGTTGTTCCCACCACTCCTGGCTCTCGAGTTAATGTGCATCATCCCCTGGAAAACATCATTGGGGATGCTATATCGAGAGTGCAGACACGAAATACGCTATACTCAGCTGATTATGCCTCAGTCATGGAAAAAAGATATCTTCACGATGGTTCTTATCGATGTTATGTGTCTTAATTTGAGCCAAAATATGTAAGTGAAGCCTTAAACGATGAGGCATGGGTTAGTGCTATGCAAGAAGAACTACTACAGTTCAAGAAGTTAGGAGCATTGACCCTTATGGACAGACCAAAAGGTGATAAGGTGATTGGCATTAATTGGGTACTGAAGTGTAAGAAAGATGATCAAGGGGTTATAATCATAAATAAGGCTCGGCTTGTGGTACAAAGGTTTAGACAAGTCGAAGGCATGACTACAATGAAGTGTTGCACCAATGGCAAGAATGGAAGCAATTCGTATCTTCCTAGCCTATGCATCCTACCCGAAGGATTTGAGGATCCTTATCATCGGGACAGAGTTTATAAATTGGATAAGGCTTTTTACGGGCTCCATCAAGCCCCTAGAGCCTGGTATGAGAAACTCTCAACTCATCTAGTGAAACATGGTTTTCGCAGAGGGGTTATTGACTGTACGTTATTCATCAAAGAAAAGGATGGTGATTTACTACTAGTACAAGTATATGTAGATGACATAATCTTTAGTTCCAAAAATGAAGAATTATGTAAAGAATTTGAATCTATAATGAAAGTAGAGTTTAAGATGAGTGCCATGGGGGAGATGAAGTTCTTTCTTGGATTACAGGTGGATCAGACATCAAAAGGAATCTTCCTGCATCAGTCCCAATATGTAGCAGATATCCTTAATTAATTCGACATGGAGAATGCTTCGGCTGTTGGAACTCCACTTGCCATGAACCATGACGTTGCACCCGATGAAAATGGTGATTTGGTTGATGCCATAATGTACAGAGGAATGATCGGATCCCTATTGTACCTCATAGCCTCTCGTCCTAATATTATGTACACCACATGTCTTTGTTCCAGATATGGCAAAACCAAAGGTAAATCATCTCATCAAAGTTAAAAGAATTTTTCATTATCTGAAGGGTACTCCAACACTCGGGTTATGGTATCCTTATGATGATGACTTTGAGCCCACAGCGTATAGTGACTCGGACTATGGTGGTTGTAAGATGAATTACAAGTCAACATCAGCGGGATGTCAGTTCTTTGGTAGATGGTTAGTCACCTGGCAGTGTAAGAAGCAGACATCAATTGCTTTGTCAACATGTGAAGCTGAATATATTGCTGCCGCAAGTTGTTGTTCACAATTCATTTGGATTCAACAGCAAATGCGCGACTATGATTTGCAATTTTCTAGCACTCCTATCTTTGTTGATAATTCTGTTGCAATTGCTGTCACCAAAAATCCAGTCCAACACCCAAAAACAAAACACATCAGTATTAAATATCACTTTATACGTGACTGTTTTCAAAAGCAATTAATCGATGTTGTTAAAATTAATACGGATTTTCAATGCGCCAACCTCTACAAAAAAGCATTTGACAAACCTCAGTTTTTATATCTTTTAGAAGTTATGGCGTGAAAAAGAAAAGTGATGTGATTCAAGAAGAATAAAGTTCTTAGTCCGACAATTTTTTCTTTGTTTCTTATTTATTTTCTTTTATTTTCTTTTCCTGTCTATTAAAATCCAAAAACACAAAAAGATTTTTAATTTTAGAAATTTAGGGAGAGAATAGTTTAGTTTAGTATTTAATTAGTTCCAGTATTTATTTACTTAAAAAAATGAGGGGGAGGGCAGATTAGTTGAAAGAAATGAAATCAAATTTGTGATTTTGATTCAAAGTTTATGGAAAATTATAGTACACAAGGAACAAATTGTTTGGGACTTCAAAAAGATTTAAATGGTCAACATGCTTAATTCAAAGTACAAGTCTAACAAGTCTAAGCACAATAAAAGGGAAAAATGATAGTAAAACTAGTCTGCTACTGAGGTAACATAGAGAAAGTAGACCTAGGGGTTTCTAGTTCATTATATGATGTGTCAGTAGATTCAACACTATAGATGAGTAGACTTCATTGGTGAATTAAATTCAAACTAATTTGTTCAACTTGTTATGGGTTCTCATCCTAACCATGGTTAACACAATCAACGCATTTCCAAGAACGGGTGATGAGCAAAACAAACGCCACAAATGTGTGTGGATAACCATAAAATGAGCAAAGCACATGGAAAAACTTCTAAGTGCAATCAAGCTAATGACTAATGTTGTTGGTGCGTTATGTGCAAAAGAAAAATAAATGCTTTAACAAGAAGATAGGTTGTGTACCTCTCTGCTATGTGGTGACATTGACCTGAGGATAAGCATAACCTAAATATTCTAGAATTCATTGTTGTTTGCGCCTCTCTGCTGTGCAATGACACTGACCTGTGGCATGGCATCTCTTTAAAAGCTCTTAGAATAGTTTCTTCTTGTCAAATACCCGTAGACCGCTCAAAAATCTCCTGAGGAATGTTGATTACCATATAAGTGTGGGATCCACAAATGCTTGTTGAAATAATTAAAACCTAACTCATCACCAATGTGAGTCAAAAATCTGTGTATGGATTTAAATGGACAAATATATTGACAATCATCGTGTCTACAACTCTTGACAGTTAAAATCATTGTGTGCATCTTATAGCACTAGTATGATTTCCTGAAAGTGCTATTGACTCTTAGACAAAACAAGAATCCAGTATCAAAGTACATATTAAAAAGGTCCCAAATGATTTTGATATACCTGTATGATTCCAAAATGAATCTTTCTAGAATGATCAAATTAACTTGAAGGTGTTCTGCTTAGGAAGAAAAATCTATTAGAGGTTTTCTAAAAGGTTTCAATCCATCTCAAACCAAAAACACAAAAATATGTCTTGTTAAAACGTCTTGTTTAGTTTTAATTTCATGTTTTTTCTGTTTTTTTAGTCTTCTGTTACGTAAAAGTCAAATTATACAACTAAATGAAATCTATGAACCACTCAATAAAAGTGGTCACGTCTGTGGTGACCAATCGATTCTAAACTAAAAGGATCACATCGGAGGTGATCAAATGATGTTAAATTAAAAAGATCACGTCTGCGGTGATCAAACGGTTTTCAATTAAAAAGGTCATGTCTGAGATGATCAATGTTCATAATGTTATATATCCAAAGGTAAAATTTGAAGTGTTTGAAAGTGTATGAGGTAAAACTCATAAGTATGAGCCAATCGCACGATTGAATCATAAGTATGAGCCAATCGCACGATTGAATCATAAGGATGAGCCAATTACACGATTGAACCATAAGTATGAGCGAGTCACACGATTGGACCATGAGTATGAGACAACCATACGATTGGATCACAAGACTGAACCAATCGTACGAATGGATGAACAAGTATAAGCCAGTCATACGACTGAACCCCAGTCGCATGAATGAAGCATGCGTATGGGTCTACTCGCACGACTGAACATTAAAATAGTATAAATAGAGGGGTTAGTCGGTCGAATTCCTTACCACCCTTCAAAGCTCTCAAACACCACCCATACACAAACACTCTGCCCAAAACTCATTTTATTGTGATTACCCGTTGATTGTGTTTCTAAATGTCATTCTACTCATCTACAGGTATTGTGAGGATGAAATCGACCCTAATGATTGGTTTAATCGAACCCTAAGGACCGATTAAGTTAAAATCAAGAACTAAGAATAACTCTTCAAAATATACCACTTAAATGGACATAAAAGTTGATTTAAAAGACAAGAAGTTCTATTTCGAGTCCCTGCGAATCTAATGACTCTAAACACGGAGTCTAATATAAAGTTTTGACATAGATTCAAAGTTGGAGTGTCGAATAGAGCAAGATGCAAATGGACACTCCGTATGAACCTTAGTCGCACGATTGAGCAAGATGCACGATACAATCGCACGAATGAATCAATCGGTGCCTCAATCGCACGACTGACTCAACCGCATGGCTTAACATACCACTAAGTTCAATCACAGACTCAATCGCATGACTGAACTTAGCCATAGGCTCAATCGCACGACTGAACTCAGTCATGCGATTGAGTCTGCGATTGAACTTAGTGGTATGATTCAATCGCACGACTGAACCAGCTTGATCAAAACAATTTATGTTTCAATTGTCATCTCCTATACACAACTATAATGTATATGTTTCTTGTGTTGCAGCAACATGGCTGATAGATGGACGATGAGCACCAAGCACAACGTATGTGCTCATCTTGATGCTACTTCCAGGAACGCTCTGAGTTCGTTTAGGATTACAACCTTTCTACATAGATCGAGGATCTACAAGGCCATCTCTGCTCTGTGCACAGCTTACAAGTCTATACAGCAGGCCTTCTGCGAAGGTGCCTCCATTATTGTATTAGGAGCTCTATCTTCGGACAGGAGATTGAGATCATAGAAGAAGATCTGAGGAGGGTCTTGTATCTAGGTGAGGATGGTGCCTACCCAACCAAGTTGCATCCCCTGATTGTTCGGGATGCTTTCTAAGGATAAAGTACGCTGGGGACATCAATGCAGGTGTGCTTAACAAGAGCAACATGTGCCCCCATTTCAAGTACTTGGCTCATGTTATCCTTAAGTGAATAGCTTCAAGGAGAGGAGGATTTGATGAGCTGTTGGACCAAATCCAGAACGCATTTGTTGCATTGGTACTAAACCAGTCGTTTAGTTTCTCGCGCATGCTCTTCTCTTATATGATCAAGAACCTAGAAGCAAAAGGCAAGGAAGGCTTCTGTATGTACCCACGTTTCTGAAAAGTGATGGATTGATGAGAAGCTTCCTTTGCTGCCAAAAGACAAAGACGATGTGTTATACTCGAGGTGATGGATGACATGACTTTAGGTCGGATGAAGGTGTACTTCGGGAAGCAGGTGAAGCCCCTGGTCAGGAGATTGTTCGGGCATCTGGCTAGCGAAGATTATGTGGCACCCTCTCACAAAAAGTGGTGTCACGATGATAGCAATTCTGATGCTGATCCAGTTGTGCTACCCACCGATGAAAAAGACGATGATGATGACTAAGATGATAGTCAAGGTTGTGGAGATACTGGTCCCTCTCAGTCTAGGGCCACTGACACTGCTACTATATCTCCACCATCTACACATGACACCACTAATGCTCCTGGTGGAACAGAGAAGGCTTCCTTCCACCAAGACTTCCTGCTCGATCAAGAGGAAGAATCTGACAATGAGCCCCTCGTTAAGACAGTCGGTAGAAGGGTTGTGGCCACCAAGAAGGGGTTAGATGTGGTTGGTGGATGTTAGGCTGGGTCAAAGGGTGGTGCTATAGATTACAATGATCCTACTTACACCCCAGACCAGCCACTCAACTTAGGGGAGCCTCTGTCTCCAAGGGCTCAAGAAGAAAAGGATGGCCCAACCCTACGGGAAGAAGAGCAAGAGGTAAAGGATCACCCTAATCCCCACAGTTATCAGCACCACTACTACCACTACCACCACAGCTCCTACCACCACCACCACACCTCCTACCACCACTACCACACCTCCTACCACCACTACCACACCTCCTACCACCAATACCACACCTCCCACCACCACTAACACAGCCACTCCACCATAATCCACTCCCATTCCTCCTCCCATCTTCACCACATCCACCACCATAACCACCACTCAACAAGCCGGTACATCCACCCAAGCCCCAATGACCCATGGCTCCACTATACCCAATATTAGGTTAGAGGAATAGCTGGCTAACCTAAACTGCATCATGTTGAAGCTGATTGCTACTGATGATCTGAGAGCTATTTAGCTAAACCAGCAGATGGAGGTAAATGCAGCTCAAGCCAAGCAAATTGTGCAGCTCAGTGAGAAGAATGCCCAGTATGAGAGAGCGTTAGGCCAAGTTCACCATGCGCTTAAGGGTCAAAACAAGTTGGTGATGGCATCAGTGAAGAGGATTGAGGATCTGGTGAAAAAGAACAAGAAGATCTTGCTAAAGCTGAAAGGATCCAAGAGTGAGCCTTTAAAGATTAAAGATGGTGATGATGTGGATGATGATGACGAGCTCATTGAAGATGAATCTGAAGAAGAAGAAGATGATGATGATGAGGAAGGAGCACTAAGTGGGAAGGACAAAAAGGATGATTAAGATGATGATCAAGAAGGTGATAGTGCTACATCAGCCTTAAATCCATCAGCTCAGGAGAGGCACACCAAGAGAAATCAAGATCAAGGAGCCTCGTCCTTAGCTCCTCAAGCTGAAGAGACGACTGATCAAGGCAAAAGTAATGATTAGATTTTTATGTATATAAAACTTGTGTTCTTGAATTGTTTATTACATTAATGTAATTAATGATTATTTATGCTTGTTTTGTTTTAATGTCTTGATTAATGATGTATGTGTGATGTGTTAGATGTTAATCAAACAGATGAAGCTCAACAGCAAGATGAATATGATGTTGTCCCCCTTCAGCAAATTAAGACTCAATGCACTATGATTCTTGATTTGCAAGGGATCGTCAGAAGGTCAGTGAGCTACACTCCCGAAAAAGGACAAATCATACATGATCTGACTGACGACCAAGTAGCTGAGATGTTCCGACTAAACCTAATTAATTTGTCAAAGATGCTCCAGAAGTCAATTTTCTAAGTGATGAGGAGCTACACGATGTCTATGAGATTGAGATTAAGGATGTTACAGCTGAGCACTATCCGGAATACACTGACCTTAAGGGCAATGTTATCCCCAACTTGGGTGAAACTTTTGGTAGTGCTACTTTTGAGAAGTTGGAGGAGATGGAGAAAGAAATAGAAAAGGATGATAGTCAAGCCGAAGCTTTAGATGCTAATGTTGACCTAAACAAAGGTGAATGGGCCGCTTGTTTTTCTGAAATGAAAACCTAGCGCGCACCTCCAAAGCAGAATGCCTACACCAAGCTGTACAGAGACAAGAACATCAGAAGGTGTCTGGCAAAATCATTGCATGGGCTTATTTTGAAGACTTGAATGTCTATGTTGTAAAGAAAGAGAAGGGGATTGAGTACTTCAGATATCCATATGATCTAAAGACTTTTCTGGTTTTGAGCTCAACCGCCTGGCATGCTTAGATCTTTTGTATGCCAACTCGAGGAAGATGTCGAGATGGTTTGAGGCTGCATTGAAGAAAGAATACCACACCAGATGGGTAAACTTCAGACCATAACAACATAAGAGTTTCATTCATAAGTCTGAAGTTAATCCTACATTTGGAAGACCGAAGGTGGTGGTGAAGTGGAGTCCCCCACGCATAATGCAAAGATTCCCTTAGGGGAAATGCCTCAAGACTTCACTCCACACTTCAAATGGTGGTATTATGATTGGCGGACGGGAGAAGCGGTCATAGTACTGAACAAAGAAGGAAAGATTGAGACTATCAAGGTATTTGACCCAATGTGGTTTACCAACTTGTCTGCAGAAGATGTATATACTTTATACAAGTGGCCACTGTTCTATGACACACAAGACATTGTACAAGCTCTTCAGTTTCAACATGTTATACGGCTCTGCTTCGCGTTTGAGATACACGCGGGAGTCACAAGAGAGGAGAAGTACCAGAAGTTTCAAGAGCATGTGAAGAATGTTAGACAATAGGGTAAACTAGGTCCAAAGGGGAGTTTGTAGATACATGATGTTCCTAGTTATGTGCTTAAATATAAAAGTCTTTCATTTCTTACACATGTGTAATGTAATGACTAAATAAAATATAATATGTGTTTGATGTTTATTTATGTTTAATTATTTCATATTATTATTGTGTTAAGTATAATTCATATGTATGAACTTCATATATAGGTTTGAGGTTGTTGTACATAGTTTTTAGTCAATAATGATTGAGAAATGTGTTCAACCTAGTCGGGTGTATTCATGCTAATGGACCATCCTTATGGACCATACGCATGAATATATCATGCTTATGGACCAGTCGAACGACAGAACCAAGAGACTGGATCAGTCGTATGATTGAGACATAAGATTGACTCAATCGCACGATTGAACCTTCAGTCGTGCGTATGACTCAATCGCATGATTCAGTCGCACGACTGAACCATGCTAATGGTTCAGTAGTACGAATAGAAACTACAAACCTATAAATACCACTTAATTCGTGGAAAAACATAACACTTTTGATAACACTTTGACAGACTTCGTATATTCATAAACCCTAGCCGTCCAGAACGTCCAAGACAGCCAATCCAACTTTAAAGTTTGATCTTGATCGATCCCTACTCATTCTTAATGTTTAGTTCATTATTACATCGATCGGGTTATCATTCTCACTGATTAGATCGCCAATGAAATAGGATTCTGCACTATTTGATCTGGTTTCACGCATAATCTGTTATTATTCCGTACGTACAATGTCCTGACACATACCAATACTGCCATGATAACAATTGTTATATAAGAACTCAACTAACGGTAAGTGGTCCTCCTAACTTCCTCCGAAATCAATGACGCATGCCCGAAGCTTATCTCCTAGTGTATGAATCATCTTCTCTGACTGACCATCCGTCTGAGGATGACAAGCCGTGCTAAATTGTAACCTCATCCCCATCGCATCATGAAATTTCTTCCAAAATTTAGATGTAAACCGGGTGTCCTGATTAGACACAATAGACACCGGCACACCATGATGAGTTACAATTTCCTTCATGAATAGATCCGGCAACCTCTCGGATGAAAATGTCTCGCGGATCGGTAGGAAGTGAGCACTCTTCGTCACACGATCAACTATCACCCATATGGTATCATACCCTCGAGCAATATGCGGTAGATTCATAATAAATTCATGGTGATATGCTCCCACTTCCACTCCGGTATATCCAATGGTTGGATCTTCCCGTACGGCTTTTAATACTCGCCTTCACTCGTAAGCAAGTAAGGCACTTATTCACATATTCCGCCACATCGCGTTTCATACCCGGCCACCAATAATCCTTCTTCATATCTTGATACATTTTCATGGCACCAAGATGAAATGAGTATCCAGTCTATGCGTTTCATCCATGATCTTCACACATAGATCCCCATAACGAGGAATCTACATTCATCCGAATCGGGTTCTAACACTGAATGTGTTTTCACCCAACTCCGCGACGAGACCACTCATTATTTTAGAGTTAAGATGATCTTCTTTTAATGCCTCAACTTGAAACTCCTTTACCTGCTTCATCACATTTGAGGTCATAATCAACTGATAAGCTTTCACTCGAATCGGCTCGGGTCTCTCCTCTCGGCTAAGGGCATCTGCCACCACATTGGCCTTGCCTGGATGGTAATAGATCTCGCAATCATAATCCTTCATGAGCTCCAACCATCTCTACCTCATGTTCAAGTCTTTCTGCTCAAAGAAGCACTTCAAACTCATGTGGTCAATGAAGATAGTGCACTTTGTCCCGTATAGGTAGTGCCTCCAAATCTTTAATGCAAAGACCACACCTACTAGCTCCAAGTCATGAGTAGGATAATTAACCTAATGAACTTTCAACTATCAGGATGCGTAGGCTATAACCTTTCCTTGTTGCATCAAAACACATCCCAACCCCAAGTAAGAAGCATCTGAATAAACCACCAAATCTTTGCTTCCATCAGGTAACAACAAGACAGGAGCTTGAGTCAACCTCGCCTTTAACTCCTCAAATGCCTTCTATTGATCTTGACCCCACACATAATTCACATCCATATGGGTCCATTAAGTTAATGGAGAAGCTATCTTAGAGAAGTCCTGAATAAATCTCCTATAATAGCCCACCAAACCCAAGAAACTATGAATATTGGATGGCGTCTTTGGAGACTTCCATAGCATCAGTGCTTCCACCTTCGTCGGGTCCACCATAATCCCTCCAGATTCACTACATGACCCAAGAACTAAACCTCGCGCAACTAGAACACGCATTTGGAGAACTTAGCATACAACTTCTCCTTCCTCAACGTCTCCAACACTTCCCGAAAGTGATAGGCATGCTCCTCCTTGCTCTTTGAATAAATCAGGATTTCATCAACAAACACAATCACTGATTTATCCAACATCGGCCGACACACTCAATTCATCAAGTCCATAAAAGCAGCTGGGGCGTTGGTTAAACCCAAAGACATAACGAGTAACTTGTAGTCTCCATAACGCGTGCAAAAAGTTGTTTTAGGAATATCTTGCTCCTTCACCTTTAACTGATGGTAACCGGATCGAAGGTCTATGCTCGAGAACCAACTAGCACCTTGGAGCTGATCAAACAGATTATCAATTCTTGGTAGTGGATACGGATTCTTCACTATCAGCTTGTGCAGCTCGTGGTAGACTATGCACATCAACATACTACTGTCCTTCTTCTGTACAAATAGGACCGGAGCACCCCATGGAGAGATACTCGGTCTAACATACCCTTTATCAAGAAACTTCTATAGTTGCTCCATCAGTTCCTTCATCTTAGTCGGAGCCAACCAATACGGTGTCTTAGCAATAGGTTGGGCACCAGGTATCAAGTCGATCTGAAACTCGATCTCACGGTCCTGTGGCACACCTGGTAAATCTTCTAGGAACACGTCTGGAAAGTCACACATAATTAGTACATTGGACAGTTATGGTGTTGGTGCATCTATATCCTTCACGTAGGCTAAGTAGCCATTACATACACGCCTTATGTACTTTCTCGCCACCGCTATCGAAATCGTTTTCGGAATCGTAGTGACTTGATCACCATAAACTGTCACCGAACTCCTACCAGGCGCTGTCAAGCAAATTGTCTTCTTGCGACAAACAATGTTCGCCTTGTAGTCCACCAACTATTCAATTCCTAGGACTACATCGAACCCACCTAAGGTCATCATGAATGGTCTAATAGAATACTAATGACCTTCTAGTTCTACGTCACAACCTTCTATCATCTTGGAAATCCTAGTAGACTTACCTATGGCAATTTCTACATCAAAGGGATTATTTATACTCCACTACTAACAGGCAATTTAGCACAGAAAGCAGCAGAAATAAAACTTTTACTAGCACCAGAATCAAATAACATAGATGCAAGAGTTTGGTTTACTAGAAATGTACCTGACACCATATCGGGGTTCGTCCTAGCCTCCTCCTACATCATTGTGATGACCTGGCGCTTGCCCTCTGCCCCTCGATCTCGGTCGTCATCTTCCCTGCTTCGGAACTCTCTCCCCTTGGCTTCTTGCAATCCCTACTCAGATGGCCATTTCCCCATAGTTATAACACCTTATAACTCCGCAATCTCTAACCATATGACCAGGCTTTCCATATTTGAAGCAAATGTTGGATCCCCATTTGCATTCCGCTGAATGCTCCTTCCCACATTTACCACATCTCTTCGATCCTACACCAGATGTGACCACACGCCGGTCACCTACCTTCGCCACCTTATTATTTGGAGCAGCTCTGCCGCGTCCAAACCGTTTCCCATTCCAGTTTCGGTCTCCACCACCTTTCTTGCTCACCTCAGCCCTCCCCACCTCTCGCTCATCATACAACCTTCCAGCCTGATCAACCATCGACCTGAACGTACCTCGTCGGACGGCGATCATGTGCCTGCTGATGTCCGCCGGCAAGCCCAGGATATACCTCTTAATCTTTCGTAATCCAGCACCAGTCATGCCAACTCATTAAACTTGTTGGTTTATTGCTGATGCGTCATGGTTCCTACCTCCATCTATAGGAACTGCAACATCTGCTCATTTTGAAAAATAAAAACCCAAACCCGAATCTGTTTGGATCAATTTTGAAAAATCAAATACATTAATTAGAAAATTTAATTTATTTTAATCCTTCAAAAACAATAATAATACAATTTATTCAACTTCCATTTACTAAATAAATTCATGGTAATTTCAGGATTTATAGAATAAAATTTATAAATTCATGAAGTTTATTTGTCATTTATGAGTTTTAATTATAAGACGAAAATATAGGATTAAAATACAAGATCATTATTTTCACAAATATTTAAGGTCTATAAAATGTTATAATATTTATAAGATTTTAAATATTCAATTAAAATAAATAATCAAATTACATGTTCTTATTAGATTATAAATTCTACAAAGATTTAATAAAAAGAAGTTGTTAAATTAAAATTAATTTTTAATAAATTTAAAGTTTAAATTGTAATTATTATTTTTTATTTATTTAAATTATTTAATTTTATATTTATTTCAAATTCCAATCATAACCCCCTTTTAAAGGACTTATAGCTCACCATTAACACCATTCATAACCTACTCCTAACCTTAACTATAAAAGCAAGCCTTAGGCCTCACTTTTCATTGTTCATTCTTTAAAAATCTCACTCTCATATCTTTCTTTCATCCATTGTTATGATTAATTTAAAGATTTTTATTTTACAAGAAAGTTCAAGAATTTTTAATACTAAGTTAATCTTTTATTGTTTTTATATTATTCATTTCAATCATCCTAACATCCAATTGTTCTCATTACTTTATGTTCTTAAGTTTATTCTTTCTTCCACTAAATCTATCTTAATTTTAATCATTATCATTTGATCATTAACCTTCTAATGTTCACTAACCTTATAACAATCACTAACATTCCTAAATCAAGCTAACAACATACTAACATAAACAAAGAATCCCGTTTGCATATGGACGGCTATCCATCGCATTCGGTTGTTCCACAAGATTATTTTTCTAAATGATAGCTATGCCAAAGTCTTAGAATAATTTTATAACTAAAATGAAGACTAATATACCATTTATTGATATGATAAAATGTTCTAACCCGTTTCATGCTTTAACGATTTTAAAAGTTCACATAAGTGCCTTACTAAAAATCTGGTAGAATATAATCTTACTTCAACTGACCTAACTTCTTGTAATGAATTCCAACCTCACCTTTGACTCTTGACATTCAAGTTTTCTTATGTACTGTACAACCATCACTATATTTGTGAGTTTTCCATGTAAGTTCTCCATGCCTCTTTTTACTTTATTTCACACCTTTTGGGGTGAAACATGTTAACTTTATCAACTTACACTTGTAAACATCTTGATTCTTGTAAATGCACATGCAATTCATCTTTACCTTTTTGTCATGGTTATTTGTGTTATTGTAAGTCTTATATGAGATACATATTTTGTTTACAATCATTAACTATTGCTAGCCTGGCGACATCTTAGATCTTTGGGCCTGACAAGCCTATTTGGTGCTAAAGCCGATGTATTGCCAGCTCCTGATGACGTATGCTTGTTCATCATAGGAACCAAGTACACTTAGCCAATCTTATAAACTTGTAATCAAGTCGAGGTTTGGTTGTAATAATATGTGTTCTATAAACTTGCTAACTCATAACCATTGACATGAATTGCTACTTGTAATTTGTTTATATATATGTATGTTTAACCCATGGAAACTCACCAACTTTCAAAGTTGACCCTTTATTTTTAACATGTTTCAGGTTTGATACTTGAGGAACTCTTCTTGCTCATATAGGACTTGGACTTAGATAAATTAAACATCTTATGTTGTTTATATTTTTGTGCATTGTAATGACTTAATTGACTTGTATCGTTCAATGAATAATGGTATCTAATATTATTCCAACTAATTTAGTTCCATGCGCTATAAACAATCGTGTCACATTCATCTGCCCTGATAATTCTGCTGTCGGTCGGGGTGTGACAGGAACTCCCTCTCAACCTTGTCCATCTCCCTATAAGGACAAAACTCCTCAATCACCATCTTCTTCAACTCCGTCCACCACATTCTCCCAATAGCACTGCTACCCTCGACTTGGACAATATTGTCCCACCACACAAAGCCGAGTCCATGAATGAGTGGGTGGCAAACTTCACTTTCTGATCTTCACGGCACTCACTGATGTCGAGAACAACTTCCATCTCTTACCCACTGGTGAGCAGCAGCAGCACTACCATTACCATCAAAGGTAGGGGGCTTGCATCTTTCAAATGCCCTGTAGTTACAGCGTCGTGCTGCCTCAAGCACAGACTCTTCATCTTGCTCTTCATGAGTAGAGACAATCATCTCAGTCTTCGGTTGCTCTCTTTCTCCGTGGACCTTCTCCTCTTCTTTCTTTCTCCTTCTTGTACAGCCTATATCACTTCGGTCACCACCAATGGTAAGATCATCTACATGACCCAGTGAACTTCCTTCATGACAGCCTCCTTCACTGATGCCCTCATATTAGCACTCTCGTCCCCCCCTCCAGATGAGGGGTCTCGGGCTCTTCATGAGCCACTTCTTCGGCCCTTGGCCTTCCTCTCGTGACCCGTGGTCCCGCACCACGTCCACCACGACCTCCACCATATGAAGCCTTTGACGATCTACCACTGGCCATCCTCTAACATGTTATAAGATTCAAACACTAACACGGTCATTCAAGGTAATAGCTCAGTTTATGTAAAGTATAGTAAGTCCCTAATTACAATGGCAAGTTGTGACTAGCCACTAACTTTACTCCTCATACCCCAATCATTTCCTGTCATGACAACATAAGTATCTAAATCTACTAAAACCACATAGATCAAATAACATGCGCACATAATACCGGTTAACATTAAGAAAATACCTAATGGCACGTAGCTACTCAGACTGGCATCCCTTCCCTTTGTCCCATTTTTAGTTTAAGTTTAGGTTTCTTTTGAAAATGTACCCATTTCACTTAAACTTTGGCTCTGATACCAACTTGTAAGGCCTCGTTCCCGGGACGCTCAAGATGGTCAATCATATAATTTACATTAGCTTTACAAAAATATTGTAGTGAAATCATTTTAAACAAACATTTCATTTCTCATGAATAATCGCTTTTGCAAAATAAAACAACATTCATTACAAAATATCGCTTGTTCGCATTACAATGCAAAAACATTATCGCAACATAAAATGGATGCCATCCAAAACAAGCCAAGTAACCACCTCCTGCCATCCTCAGTAGCATTTACCTGCCAACTAGAAACACATAAAAGTCAGCATTGCTGAGTGAGTTCTAGTTTTACAAAAATATAAAATTACCTTTCATTCGTTAAAACATTTTGTTACTATCGCACATGATCACACATTGTACGTACATCAAGGTAATAATTATTATCTTTCATCATCGTTTGTTTCGTACATTTCGCACGTTTCACACATTTTGTACTTATCGCACTTTTCGTACATTTATTATATTTTCACTTCTATATAGGTCTTGTCGTATGCCAAATCCCCCTCTTGAGCACAAAGTCATATCATATAGGGTTAAGCGATAAGGACCCCATATCGCACATGTCACAC
Organism: Flaveria trinervia; assembly: GCA_025506515.1. NCBI lineage: Eukaryota > Viridiplantae > Streptophyta > Magnoliopsida > Asterales > Asteraceae > Flaveria > Flaveria trinervia. The sequence continues at coordinate 8,049,115 of CM046441.1, forward strand.
ATATCGCACATATGGAGTAGTCATTAAGACTGACTCCCCTGTGTGTGTGTGTGTGTGAACTCTTATGGGTTTAGCTAAAATCACACGCTTCATAACAAACAGTTAATACCATATCACATGTATTGGAGCAGTCACCAAGACTAACTCCTACTTTGTGTATGAACCCTTATGAGTTAGCCAAAATCCCACGTTGTAAACACAGTTGAGCTAACAACTCTTAATGAGTTGTGAACCTCCTTTGATTTGCTTGCAAGACTTTTTCATTCATTCATTATGTTCCACTTTCATTATCTTAAATCTTTCACTTCATAAACATAATACTTTACATTCATTATCATAATCAACCACACAAAGTCACCTCATCATACGTAATAAGGAACATAAGGAAACACATCATACATAACATACATAATCATCATTCATCAACATCATGCATATGCATAATGTGAATCCAAGGATCGTAGACAAGAATTATCAGTGTTGGTCGAAGACAAGTCAACGTTTGCGGAATAAACGTTGGCTTGGTTTAATTGTTTTGTAATAAATTTCAATATCAACAAAGATTCAAGAACACACTAACAGAAACACAATTAATGAATAATATGTATTTCATTAAAATATTTAATGATTACAAAATAATGAATGAATGATGATGAGATGGCTGCTAGGGTTTGATTGAATGAATTGATGTGATGTTCGCTGTTTGTGGATTTGTTGTATCGCTATTGTTGTTGCCGTTCAATCAATCGTCTAATCAAGCATCGTAGAATCGAAACCTAGGATCCATTTATATAAACAATGATGTTTTTGTTATAGGAACACGGAATCTATTGGGATTTGATTTGTGTCAGTTAAGGAATCATCAGATTTGTTGGGATTCGCATAGCTTCCTTGTTGACTTGTAACACTTGTATTATACAAGTTTTTGGACTCTGTAGGAATAGTGTCTTCCGTAGAAGTCTTGTTCTTCCGTAGATGTTTTGTTCTTTCGTAGGAATCTTGTTTTTTCGAAGCTGATTTGTTCTTCCGTAGGAATCTTGTACTTCCGAAGCAAACTTGTTCTTCAGTTCTGGTTGTTCATTCGCGGAGGATCTTTGGATGTAATGTTACTTGTAAGAAATATATCTACAGAAGAACAAAATGTTCATCCGTAGATGTTTCTTACAATTGATCAATTTCATAAATTGACCAAGTATAATGTTTGTACCTGCAACCATACATAAATCAACACACATATAAATGGGTTAACATATACATTTAATGCATACATAATAATGAATTACAAACATTCATTACATATATTAATTCAAGTACTAAGCCTATACATAATGGACTAGATCTACTGATCCTAGACCTAACAATACTCCCCCTTAGGCTTAGATACTTGCAATCAGTTCTTCAAAATTGAAAGTTCTTTCATCCTTGCCACCATCCTTGAGTTGAAATATGATACAGCATCCTTTTGATCATCGTACTTGTACTTGATCTCCATTCTACATATCTTCTTCAGAGTCTTAAAGCTTAGGCCCAAAATGTCTTCTTCAGTTGTTAGTGTTGCCACAACACATTGATTGTTAACAATCTCCAACTTATCTTCTTTTGATATTTTCAGTTCTGATATATTTTCAATGTTAGCTCCCTTCAGCATCCCAGCATTATACCTTCTTCTCTTGTACGCTTTTTCATGCAACTTATCTACAACTTGAATCATGTGAATGTATAAGCATAAGTCATTCTAAGCTTTTTCATCTGTCAGCTTTGGGAAGAATTTATCATGTAAGAATGATGTGTAGCTTGGATGAAGCATTTTGATCTACAGGGTCAAAATTTCTTATTTTGTCACCTTTCCTTCCATCAGCTTTCCTCAGTAACACCAATTCTTTTGTTTTCTCACATATCCCCACTCAGTTATGGAATAGTGTATTGATTTCCTCTAATGACTTTGATTGCAGCTGTTTTCTTATTAGGACAACCAACTCTCCTTAGAATTTCATCATCAACTAATGAGGAGGAGTTGGTGCCTGATCTTTTCTTTCTTTTTGATCTTCTTTTGTGCTCAACATCCTCTCTTTTTGCTTCTCTAATCACATCATCTTTAAATTTTGTCTTTAAATTTCCCACCAACACAGAGAAATCTCTTCCCCTTGAGTGAATTGGATAGTTAGACATTGTAAGATTTTGCAGATCCTTGATGTCTTTCTCATGAAGTCTCAGCACAACCTCTGTATCATGAAAATATTGAATTCTTCCGGATGTTCTCTTGATAATTGCACAATCCCAGTCTGGATCAAATTTCCAGGCCAAAATCATGTTCTCTTCTTTAGAGCAGGGAGTTGTGATATGATCATATAGCTCTATGAGAGTTGATTTCTGTTCAGTGATCTCTCTAACAGTTGTCCCTAATGGCCACACTTTCCCAGGAATGATTGGCCTTGATTCTCTGATTAGTTTGTCTTTGCCTTTGTGTTGATCTTTAGGTTCAACAGTTATAGGATCAGCAAAGAGTTTGCTTTGTTGCTCAAATGATGGGTTTGGAGCTTTAGTTCTAAATCTGACTCCAGTATCAAGTTCAACATTCATCACATGTTCTATCATTCTTCTTAGTTCACCAACACTTCTTCCTTTAAGCTCATGAGCCTTGTAATTGTGACCCTGAAGCCAACATACCATGTTGTACTTGGTGAGTTTAGTAGTGTCACAATGGCCTAGATCTTTCTTGATTTCCTGAATGGCTTGAAAAGTGGTGAATGCGTCATAATCACAGTTAGGAATCATAAATCTTTCAAGGTCAAACTCCTTCAATGTGTTCTTCATCTCATACATATTCATCCTTTCAACCATGTCATATGGAAATCCATGGTTGATCAGGGTCATAAATATAGCGGATTCAGGCCTTTCTTCCATGATGTCTTTTGTTGTAAGAACAACATCAGTCTTTGATTCTTCTTGAGCTTTGTTAGGTTCATCTTCAATCAACTCTTTCCATTCAGCATCACTCTCAGATTTATCAATAGCAACTTGCTTTGATGTTAAATTTTCATAGGAGTGTGGTCAGAAGAGGTATGTCTTGATCGTTTAGGAGAATCTTCAACATTGATTACTTGAATCTTTGTTGGGCCCAAATACTTCCTCTTCCTTGAGTATTGAATGAGTTGCTTAGAAGATTCAGCAAGTTTCTTTAGTTGGTTTGATTCAAGAGCACATATCTTCATTTTTAGTTCATCAATCTCTTCTTCTTTTCTTCTCAACTGAGTTGATTGATCATAGAGAGTGTCATTGATTTGATCAATTTTCACTGTTAGCTTCTCATTTTCTTCTTTCTCTTTCTTTACTTCTTTTTTGAGTTTAGAGTCTTATTGAAGAAGGGCATCAATCACTTCATTATTGCACATGACATCTTCTCTCAATCTTTTGATTCTTGATTCTAGTTGCATCAGCATTTCATCTTTTACTTTCATTATTCCCTTCAACTCTTGTATTCTTTGCTTTCTAGTACAAGCTTGTTGTATTCAGCAACCAGATAACTCTTGCTGACGGGGATGTCAGAATCACTTAGATCCTCTTCATTGTATGCTATCACATCAACATAGTTTGCTTCTTCTTCTCCTTCCTGACGTTGAGAAGCAATATCATCATCTCTTACTTCTTTATGGGCTTCACCTGCCGAGCTTGAACTAGTCTTAATAACTTAAACTTTTGGTTCTTGATGTGCTTGTTGTTGTTGTTGATGATTAGTGACCGGAGAGACTGGTTTAGTTTCCTTTGAGAGTATAGGGGATTCAGTTTTGGATAATGACAGTTTAACTGTACTTGCTTGTGAGGCTAACTCTGTCTCCCCAGTGGAAATGCTCTCAGTGGCTGAATTTTCTGGATTTGGAGGTTGTTGATAAAGTTGCATTTGAAGCTGATTTGGTGATGGAGAGTGGATTGGAGAGATTGGTTCTGTGTTTTGGCTGGCTGGTGATTGTGGTTGGGATGGAGATGGATGAGCTTGCTGATGTATGGGTGATATATCTGGTGAGTGAGTGTCTTGAACAGAGTTGGTTGGAGAGTTCTCTTGTTGATCTTTCAACACAAGCTCTTGAGGAATATTTGCAGTAGCATCAACCAGATGTGCAAACATGGGCATGTCTCCTCCTTCATATTTCCTAGATGTTTTATTCAGCACGATCTGCCAAGGTGTGCTTGAACAAACACACCGCCATCCACTGTAGTTCTAGGAAGATCAGCATTAATGATCAGTTGCAAAAACCAAGGAAACATATACATCTTATCAGCCTTCTGCACTTTGATGTGATCACATAAGTAGTTGAAGATGTACTTTGAGTAATTGTAGGTTCTTCCCTCAAACACACCAATAATCCCAGAAGAAATATGCGTTGAAAATCTATCAAGACCAGATTTTCTGTTGAGATGCACTTAAGATAAGTGTGACAGAGAAATCTGTATGGCTTGCAGAGTCTTCCTTTCTTGATTTCTCCCTTCTCCAAATTACCGTCATAGCCCATCAGGAGAAAAACTTTCTCTATGTATTCATTTTCGAACACATCAGGATGACCAGCTTCAACATCTCCAACTCAAGAACACTTCTTATTGGTTGTTCATCGATCTTCAGGCTTCGATTATTCACATCAGCAACAATAACTCGACCATCTTCCTCTATTTGGGCGGAGTTCCAGAAATCATTGATGTGCGATTGGTGAATCACAGGCTTTGCTGATAAGGCATAGAATAGCCTAGATCTTCTTAGATATCCAATAATATCTTGACACCCTTCTGAAACAGGGTCGTCTGGGTTTAATAAAGCACACATATTGTGCTCTCTCGCAAATTGATTATCCATCTGTTAAAAAAAGATTTTGTTAGAATCACATTATTGATATGAGAATACGAACAGTTGTGAGATTAAAACAAAACTCAAACACATTCTTGAATATCATGACATGTTTTACCTTGAAAACAGCGGATTAAGAACACAGTATATGTTTGTTTAATGTTTTGATTTGGTAAGTTTTGAATGTTATGAAAGAGGGAAAAGTTTGTTGAGAGTGTGTTTTTCTAGGTCTGAAAAAATGAACTGGAAAAGCGAATAATGATGTTTGAATTCAAACAACATCATTTATACTCTCGGACACCTTAATTTTATCACATTAAAGAAGTGGGACCCTTAACAAATTCTTCCGCAGATCATTTACGGATCTCATAAATCATCTGCGGATGACTTAACGACATCTGCTAATGAAATATAACTTACATTTTCACAGATTACCAAACTATGAAATTAAATCATTTGTTAAGCTTTGTTCATCCATAGTTTACCAATCTACGGATAAACATTTAAATTTTCAACACTGTAGCTTCTACTAATGATTATGATGGTACTGTAGCTTCTGCTGATGCTTATGATGGCACTGTAGCTTCTGCTGATGCCTATGATGGCACTGTAGCTTCTGCTGATGCTTATGATGGCAGTGTACAGAGAAGTATTGTTGTATGGTCCAAGTCCATTGTTTAGAACCATTTATTCCTTTTGGACCTTGTTGACTTTGTATACATGACAATTTAGCACAAGAAAGTTTAAAATTATTTTAAAGAAAACTTTATGTATTCAGGAGCTAAGATGGTGCTTAGATTCCAATTCCTTCAAATTGATAATAAAATAGACAAAGCTGTTGATTGATAAACTTAACTTCATGTATTTCTACTCCCCCAAAATTGTGATTAATGATGACATTTAACTTCATAAATTTCTAAGAAGAATATCGTGAGTGACATTTAACTATGTGATGATGAGCAGACATATATTCACATATGATGGGATCATACTATAATACTATGCCTCTTTCTGATAAGTTATTTTGTTGAATTGATACCTGAACAAAGTTCTGATTGCAAGTATATTGTCCACTTAAATCCATACAAGAGCTCATGTATCAACTAGGCGTGCTGTTTATCATGTTTTCAAATTGATTTGGAATTAACTGTTATGGGCTTCACATTCAATTCACAAAGATTTTGTCCTCCCTTTGCAAGACAAATCAACACTTTTTCACACTTAAGAACTATGTACTTTAAGTTATAAGTTCTATCTTGAGCTGCAGTTGGCATCTTATTAATCCAATGATGTAGAAGCTCTAGATTAATTTACAATTGATCACATAGGATTCTTTTGAGAGCTTAGATATGATCATCATTAGGTCACCAGGTCTTTACTCATGTAAAACAGAGGTGCCTTTAACCCAGGTCTTTGTTTACACAAAACAGAGGGATGATAAGGATCATGATCTTTTCACCTTTGATAACTAATATACAGTATGGTGATCATACACCCAGGTCTTTGTTTACACAAAATAGAGAGAGTATGATTTGCAAAGATAGATATTATAAAGTGTTGATACATAGTGTGTTTAGATGAGTGATTTGGTCACATCAGAATAAGACTCACTTTGTATTCTTAAAATGAAGTTTCCCACAAACAATCATTTAGCATTATGTTTGGCATGCACTCAGTGTAGTTTCCACTCAAGATAAATCTACTCACCTATCAAGAAACTTGATTTGATTTATTATTAATTAATGAATTCAGGAATAAGCACAGATATAGTGTACTATCATTTCCCATGCATATGTCATGCAGAAGCATCATTACACACAGTATTTTGTTGGTTTAAACTGATTAATCTAAGTTAATCATGCCTAGAGACTCAACCAGAAAATTAAATCTGACTGAATCAAAGGCTTTAGTGAATAAAACAGCAAGCTGATTTGTTGTATCCACTTTGACTAACTTAATCAATCCCTTTTCTGAGCAATCTCTTAGAAAATGATATCTTATCTCAATATGTTTTGTTTTACTATGTTGCACAAGATTAGTAGTTATAAACATAGCAACAGAATTGTCTATATAAATTAAAGTTTGAAGGAAGTTGTAACCATAGTCAAGCAATTGATTTTGCAACCAAAGGACTTGAGAGCAACCAGCTGAAGCAGCTATGTACTTAGCCTTAGCTATGGATACAGATATATTGGTTTGTTTCTTGCACTGCCATGATACTAGCCTTAGTCCAATGAATTAACATCCACCGGTTGTTAATTCTGTTACTGTTACATCCACCATAGTCACTGTCTGAGTATGAGTATAGTGTAAAGTCTCCATTCTTTGGATACCAAAGACCAAGTCCTGGTTTACCTTTGAGGTATCTGAAGATCCTTTTTATAGCATTCAAATGAGACTCCTTTGGATTAGATTGGTACCTAGCACAAACACACACAGCAAACATAATGTCAGGTCTACTTGCAGTTAGATACATAAGTGAACCTATCATTGATCTATATATTTTTTTATCAATAGATTTTCTAGAAGGATCAGGAACAATCTTGTCAACTGTTGATGCTGATGTTTTGCATAAGAATACTTCAGCAAGATGTATTTCTTCAGAATTTGATGTATGTGTTTTTCTTGATTGATGAATATCCCATCTGGTTTTTGATGAACTTGAAGACCAAGAAAGAAGGTTAATTCACCCATTGAACTCATTTGAAATTCAGATTTCATCAGCTCTTTGAAATTTACACACAATTTCTTGTTAGTTGAGCCAAATATAATGTCATATATTTGAACAACTAAGAGATCTTGATGTTCTTGTTTGAGAAAGAGTGTCTGATCAATGGTTCCTCTTTTGTAGCCATGCTTGAGTAAGAAAGATTATAGTGTTTCATACCACTTTCTTGGTGCTTGATAAAGACCATACAAGGCTTTGTCTAGTTTGTATACCTAGGGATAATGAGGATCTTCAAAACTAGGGGGTTGTGACACATAAACTTCCTCATCAATCTTCCCATATAGGAATGCACACTTGACATCCATCTGATACACAGTGAACTTCTTATATATGCATAAGCTAGAAACACTCTTATGGCCTTAATTCTTGCAACTGGTGCAAAAACTTCATCATAATCTATCCCTTCTTCTTAAGTGTATCCTTGTGCAATCAACCTTGCTTTATTTCTTAGAATAATCCCTCTATCATCCAGTTTGTTTTTGTATAGCCACCTTGTGCCAATAGGATGTTGTCCTTCAAGAAAATCAACTAGGGACCATACCTTTGCTTTCTAAATTGTTAAAGCTCTTCTTGCATAGCTTCAATCCAACTATTGTCTTTTAAAGCAGCAGTGATGTTTGGAGGGACTACTTGAGAAAGAAAACAACTAAAGAGACAAAGGTTGGCAGTACCACTTTGGCTCCTTGTAGTTCTCTTTGCAGAATCTCCAATGATGTTGTTGACTGGATGCGTCTTATGGATTTTCATTGATGGAGTTGATTCAACTGGCATGGATGATTCCAGATTAGTCATTTCCATTGCTTCAGACTGATCCAACCCAGGTTGAGAGTTTAAGAAATAGTCAAAATGTTCAACATGTGGTGAGGGATCATGATGTCTTATGCATGGGCTGTAGAAGCATCTCCAGTATCGGTTTGCTCTTCCGTAGGAGTTACAGATTCTTCTCCGAAATCATTTTTCTCTTTAGTAGGAGTTACAGGAACTTCTCCGGAAACATTTTGCTCTTCAGTAGGAGTTACAGGAACTTCTCCGGAAACATTTTTCTCTTCAGTAGGAGTTACAGGAACTTCTCGGAAACATTTTCAATATTTGTTGTATTCACTTGAGAGCATGGATCTGTTGAAGGGACAACATTCACATCTTCGGATGCACCATGTTCATTTCCACATGTAGTGTCTGCAGCTGCTGCTGATGTGTTTCCACCCAAGTATGGGTGAATCCTTGGGGGATCAGCAGATAGTGTTACTTCACTCATATAAGGTGGAACAAATGGATAGTAAACTTTATCAGATCCTGGGGTGTTCAAATGATCATAGTTAAATGATTTGTTTAAAGCATCTATGTCAACAACCATCATGAACCTTTAATAGATTTAGTAAATACATATTCATCAAAGGAGACATTAGGAGTTTCTTCCACCATGTTATGTTATGGAATATAAACCCTATATGATTTAGATGTTGAAGAGTATCCAACAAAGAAACCATCATATGCTTTTTCTGATGATTTTCCCAATGACTCTTTTATGTTTAAAACAGATACATGACATCCAAAGACTTTAAGATATCCTATGTATGGTTTCCTTTTAAAAAGAGCTCATAAGGAGTTTTGTTATGTTCTTTGACAATTAATATTCTGTTTTGAACATTGCATGCAATATTCATAGCCTCAGCCCAAAAAGTGATGGGCATTGTGAATCAGCTAGCATTGTTCTGGCTGCTTCAATGAGAGTTTTGTTTCTTCTTTCAGCAACTCCATTTTGTTGTGAAGTTCTTGGTGCACTGAATTACCTTGCAATACCTTTGCTCCTGCAAAAGGAATTCATTTGAAAATTGACAAATTCAGTACCATTGTCACTCCTAAAAATTTTAACTTTTGTATCAAGTTGACTCTTAATCTTGATCACAAAGTCCATTAATGTTTTTGATGTCTAATTTTTTTGTTTTAAGAAAAAGACCCATGTGAATCTGGCGAAATCATCAACTATCACCAAACAATATTGCCTTTTTCCAATGCTCATCACATTGGTAGGACCAAACAGATCCATGTAAAGCATTTAAGTGGTATAGTATTAGTATTGATAATTTTGGATTTATGTGACACTCTATGTTGTTTTCCTTTGTAACAAGAAGAACAGTGAGTTGAGCAATGAAATTCTTTGTTTGGCAATCCAATGACCAGGTCATTTTTCACCAATTTATTCATGTTCTTCGTGTTAGAATGGACAAGCCTTCTATGCCATAATTGAGATATATTCTGATAGCTTAGATAGAAGGCATGTTTCATGTTTTGTGAGAGATGTGTTATTCATATCTAAAACATAAGTGTTTCCTTTTCTTGTTGCTTTGAGGAGGATCCATGCTTCTGGAACATTAAAACCTGGCTTAAGAATGTAACATTTAGTATTATCAAACAATGTGGTATAATTTTGATCAAAAATTTGAGACACACTAAGTAGATTATACTGTAAATTTTCACAATAATTTACTTTCTCAAACTTGAGCACACCATTTGTTATCTTTCCTTCACCAACAATTTACCTCCCTTTTTATCCCCACCAAATGCCACATAAGAAGCATTTTGGAGGATTTTTGCTTTGGTTTTGACTTTTGCTTTTGATTTACCTTCTTTTTCTTTGAATCATCTTGACTTTCAGTAGATTGAGAGTCTGATTCTGTCAAATCAGTTTTTAACTTCTTTGTGCTTTTGCTTTTGTTCTTTTTGTTAAAATAGCATTCCTGAGTTGAATGATTATTTTTGTTGTAAATAGCACATAATTTGTTGAAGTAATACTTTGAAGTCATGTGATTGTTCATATTGCATATGGAACTGTAACTGCTGAAGTAGCAGACTTTTGTATTGTGATTTATCATATCACACCACTTGCAATACATTCTTCATATTCTTCTTCAGGCTCATCTTTCTTCTTTTTCTTGTTCAGTTTGGGAGCCTTCGTTTCCTCTTTTTAAGAATTTGATTTTTTCTTGCTGTTCTTTGAAGTATCACCAATTAAATCTTTCTGTCCTTTGATGACTTTTGTTGCTTCAGATTCAACATCTTTTATTTGTTAATAGCCTCTCTTTTTGGTTTTGGCTTTCTTCTTCCACAAAAGTTTTACGGATTCAACAGATTTTGCTTTCCACAGATCTTCTACTGAAGAATTTTCTTTTGTTTAGTTGATACTTATTTCTTCTTACCTTTATCTGCATGGGATAAAAGTACTTCTTCAGTTCATCCGCAGCTATTAACCTTTTTTTGAAGATTCAGTTCTTGAAGTCCTTCATTAAGTTCAGCAATTCCCTTGCAAATAGTCTTCAGCATGTTTCTCTGCTTTGGAGGATATTGCAGCTTTGATTCTTCATTAACTTTTGGAATACCAGTTTTAATGTGAACATTCTTACCAATGGTCATTTGATCAACATCTGGTTCATCAGAATCATCCAAGTCATCACAATTATCATAATCAAATTCTGAATCATTTTGATTTAAAGATTCTGATTCAAAGGATTTAGTTTCACTCACCTTAGCTTTATTGTTAATGTTGATTTGAGTTGATTATGTTTTAATCTTGGTGCTAGGCATATAATGATTTGACAGAGTGTTGGTCATTGTTTCAGGTAAAGATGTGTAATTATCATTTATAGGTGGTGCAACAGCATTATAACCCAACCCATACATGTTTTTTGATTCAATATGAGAATTTAACAGCTTCTCATATTGCTGAGATGATAATTGAAACTTCTGAAGTTTCACTTCAGTTGAAGCATGATCAGCCATTGATTTTGTTAAGGAAGTGGTCAGATGCTCAACTTGGGATTTTAGGCTATAGTTTTCAGAAACACATTTTTCTAATTCCTTTTGCAAAGAGTTAATTTTGATTTGATACAATTTATGTTCTCTAACATGGGATTCATTCAAAATCATAGTTTCTTTTACTTTGTCAGCCAACTGTTGAGCATGGACTCTATAACGTTCAACTTCCTCAACACATGTTGATGAACACAACCTTTCTTTTACCTCTCTGGCCATTGGAGGAACTTTGTGTTCCATATGAGCCATCAATGCTTGATTCTCTTGCAAGACTTATTTTTCATACATACTCCAGTCACACATTCCATCGTGAAGTACGATCATCCCTGACTCTTTTGAGTTGCTTGGTCCAGCTGACTCATTGGCGGCTGGTGGGGATGTATTGATCAGTAGAGATTGTCTGTTTGAGAGTTTGATTGTTGAAGAGGTTCAGTCTGATGTTGCTGATGCTGCTGATGTTGTCTCATCTCTGGATATGACTGTTGATTACATTCTCTAGAGAAATGTCCATAGAGATTGCACTTGAAGCATCTTACCTTTGATTTGTCAACACCAATCTTTGATGTTTTACTGGATGTTGCCAAGTTTTTTTTTCTCCTGAGATATTGCTTTGCTCTATAACCAATCATTGCCATCTTCCACTGTAGGTCCATTTCTTCCACTACATCAGGATGTAGTTTTCTAAGTCTTGTTGGCAGATATTTGCTAACGTTAGAGAGCTTCCCAGATATGATTGAAAACTAGAACTAAAAGCTGCAAAGGCTGCTTTTTGTTCTTCAGAATCCAATATCATAGTGATTGATTCTGACTGATTGTTTGATTGAGAAGACTTTGCTGTTGCTGTAGATGTATCTTTTCTATTAGTAGTTCTTCCTTTATCCTTTTGATTTTTACTTTGAGATGATTTCTTTGAGGGTTTAAAATCATAAAAGTTAACTTCCTCCTCATTATCACTCAAAGCACAAGAGTTATCTCTTCATTGTTTGATATAAATGTACTTCAAGCATTGTTTGTTTCTTTGAAGTGATAAGGTGAGACATGGGTTCTCACACTTGTTTCTTGATTTTTCATCCATTCAAGAGCTTCTACTTTGCAACCAGTGTATCTAGACCAGTTGACTTGAGATCTATGGTATTCTTGAACGTGGATACTGTTTGCTTCCAACTTTCTGGCAAAGTGTGTAGCATTTTCTTGTTTAATTCCTCATTGGTATATTTCAACTCTAAAATATTCATCTCAGTTACCAACTGCATAAATCTATGAAGTTGTTGAGGAATTGATTCACCCTCCATGTGATGAAATGTTTCATATTGTGACTGAGGGTGTCTCTCCTTATGCTTCTGATCTCATCACTCCCTTCGCAGAGAGTATGAAGTATCTTCGACAAGGAGTTTGTTGTTTTGTAGTTCTCACACTTGATCAATATCTCTTCAAGTAAAGCCATACCAAGCAAACTGTATGCTTTAATATCAACTTTGACTTTTTTGATATCATCAGGTGATAGATCTTTGGTACTAATCGGTTGATTTTTATCATTATAATCCGGCCCAAGGGTGGGTGGAATATAAGGACCTTCAGTGATGGACTCCCACAAGTCAGAATCTATGTAGTTCACATGATTCCTGAACTTGATTTTCCAGGATTTGAAATCTGCTGTTGTTTCCAAGTTCGGTGATTGGTAAGACGATCCACTGAAGTTGCTCATGATGTTAATTGATGAGAATGATCAACAGAATCTGCTATTCAATTGATTTGAATATAGATACGAGTTAATATAATCAACTGCTATTGAACGACAAACAAGTTTCACACAAAATCCTTTTAAAAACAGTAGATCTAATACAGTAAAAACTAACAAATCTACAGAATTCAAAGTAATTAAACACAACTAACACTGATAGATCAATTGATCTAAATCAATGAGCATTTAGCTCTAATACCACCTATGAATCCAAGGATCGCAGACAGGAATTATCAGTGTTGGTCGAAGACAAGTCAACGTTTGCGAATCAACGTTGGCTTGGTTTAATTGTTTTGTAATAAATTTCAATATCAAAGAAGATTCAAGAACACACTAACAGAAACACAATTAATGAATATATGCATTTCATTAAAATATGTTAATGATTACAAAATAATAAACGAATGATGATGAGACGGCTGCTAGGGTTTGATTGAATGATATAATGTGATGTTCGCTGTTTGTGGATTTGTTGTATTGCTATTGTTGTTGCCGTTCAATCAATTGTCTAATCAAGCATCGTAGAATCGAAACCTAGGATCCATTTATATAGACAATGATGTTTCTGTTATAGAAACACCGGATCTCTTGGGATTTGATTGGTGTCAGTTAAGGAATTATCGGATTTCTTAGGATTCGCATAACTGCCTTGTTGACTTGTAACACTTGTATTAAACAAGTGCTTGGACTCTACAGGAATAGTGTCTTCCGTAGGAATTTGTTCTTCCATGGAAGTCTTGTTCTTCCATAGATGTTTTGTTCTTCGTAGGAATCTTGTTTTTCCGAATCTGATTTGTTCTTCCGTAGGAATCTTGTACTTCCGAAACAAACTTGCTCTTCAGTTCTGGTTGTTCATCCGCAAAGGATCTTCGGATGTAATGTTACTTGTAAGAAACATATCTACGGAAGAACAAAATGTTCATCCGTAGATGTTTGGTCAATTTCATAAATTGACCAAGTATAATGTTTGTACCTGTAACCATACATAAATCAACACACATATAAATAGGTTAACCTATACATTTAATGCATACATAATAGTGAATTACAAACATTCATTATAGATATTAATCAAGTACTAAGCCTATACATAAAGGACTAGATCAACTGATCCTAGACCTAACACATAACATCAATCACACATCATCATCATGCCACATCACCCATCACATCATCTATGACCTCAAAATGTCAACTTACATTACCCCCGGGAATCTCTCAAGTCAAAGCCTACACTTTACTTTCCCCAAAATTCAGAAAAATATTCTAAGTCTTAGGCACATGGGCATTATGCAGGCGCATGGCCTTCTGGGCGCATGGGGAACACTTAGGCACATAGGAAACCTCTTCGTGCATGGGCACTATTTGGGTGCATGGCCCATCACTTAGTCATTCTGGACAAATTCTAGGCGCATGGGCACTATTCAGGTGCATGAGTGCCTAGGCGAATGGCTTTCTGGGTGTTAGGACACTTATTAAATTTTAGCTTAATCTTAGGCGCATGGATACTATTTGGGCGCATGGGTTAGGCAGTTATACCATTGGGCGCATGGGTTAGGCAGTTTATATCATTGGGCGCATGGGTTAGGCAGTTTATACCATTGGGTGCATGGACCTATTTTCAGGGGCATGGGCAACCAACACACCTCAAAATCATTCTAATATCAAACTAACATGTTCTAAGCTTATTTCTAGCATTCAAGGAAACAAATAATGAATATATCATCATCATTCATCATAAATCGCCCAAAATCAAAACCCACCCGCATACACACACATACATACGGGTACACACCATATTTTATAAAAATATTTAAGCATGCATTTCCAGCCCCAAAATCTGTTAAAACAAGTAAAATGGGGGTTCTAGAACTCACCTTAGCAGCCTTTGGGTATGACTTCCTTCAAAACCCATTTTCTAAAAGCTCAAACACCTAAAACCCACCAAAACACACAACCGAACGCACACAATCAAACAACCAAGGCATGGGCCGGTTAAGAACATCTAAAAACCAAGGATTCATACCTGAATTCGAACATCTTCTTGTTCTTCTTTCGATATCCAAGAGCTCTTGCTCTTTCTCTCTCTTAAACCGGTTGCAAAAGTGTTTGTGTAACATCATGGCCGCCCACACCACCTTTTACAACCACTTTTCAAACATTTTGTCCTTTCTAACACTTTTAACCCCTCACCTTGGGTTACATTTTGTTTCTTTCCTTTTCTTCACTTTTATTCTTTCTTTAATGCCTTTCAAAATATTCGGGTGTTAGAAACTTGCACTTCAATGAAGTCTACCAAGTGAACACTCCTACGAAAAGCGAAACTCCTACGAGAGGCAAAGTTCCTACAGAAGACCAACACTTGCATATACTTCATCAAGTAGTTCAAGTAAACAAGTCAAACACTGACTCCAAGAGATTCGTTGTTTCCTTAACAAAAACCTGAGCCTATAATACTTGTCCTGGGTTAACACATAGCGGATGACTGAATACTTAACAACGCATCAATCGACACGATCAATCAAACACGGACTCCAAGAGATGCTTTTGGTTGCCCGGGTGAAACTTCCCATGGAGGTCACCCATCCCTGGATTGCTCCCACCTATGCAAACTTAACTATGGACTTCTCCTCTCATCCACAGCCAATAAATCCAAAACGCATTGTTGATGTTAAAGCACGACATTCCGTATGATCTAGGAATTTCTCCTATCCACAGCCGACGTGGGATATATGTAGGGTGTCATAGTATAGGCATAGCACTTTAATCAATGCTTGTAATAAACTCTTTTAATTCATTATTTTAATGTATTTATTATGTATATAGGTTAACCATAACTGTGTTGATTTATATGTGATTGCAGGTTTAACATCATACTTGGTCAATTTCATGAAATTGAGTAAGTGTAAGAAACATCTACGGATGAACATTTATGTTCTTCCGTAGATAATATTCTTACACAAAATACATCCGAGGATCTTCTACGAAAGAACACTCCTATGAAAATGAATTCAAGGTTCTACTTTAAGACCAAATTCCACGGATGAACAACTTGCACTTCAATGAAGTCTACCAAGTGAAGACTCCTACAGAAGGCAAAACTCCTGCAGAAGGCAAAGTTCATGCTGAAGACCAACACTTGCATATAATTCATCAAGTAGCTCAAGTCAACAAGTCAAACACTAACTCTAAGAGATTCATTCTTTCCTAACAGAAACCCTGAGCCTATAAGTACTTGTCCTAGGTTAACACATGGCGGACGGCTGAGTACCTAACAACACATCAATCAACATGATCAATCAAACAAAAAAATCCTAGCAGCTGCCATACAAATTACACCAACAACATCCAGACGATCATAGATAACATCATCATTAGCAATCATTATTTGATTATTTGTACTCATTAATTTATTTTAATAAAAAACTTTTTAATCAAATCTTGTTCGTTCATTTATTGTATTGAAATCATTCTATTCTTCATTATTAGTATTTATTGTGATTGATATTTAATATTACATCAATTGAACAACGATTAATGATAATTCTACGATCATTAATTCGAACTCAATCTCACACTAATAATTCCTGATTGCAATCCTTGGATTCACAGGTGGTATGAGAGTCGAGTGCTCATTGATTTAAACCGATTGATCTATCAGTGTTAGAATTGTTTAATTTATTGTTTATCTCATTAGATCTATTAGTTTTATGATAAGACCTATTGATTCTAAGTAAAATTGTTTTGGTGTAAATAAATTTAAAACAACCAAACTATGATTCATCTGTCAGTGAGTACTCTTAGATTGATCGGTTAACATTGATCTATATTCACATTGATTGATACATAGATATGTGTTATTGATTGATAATCAACAATTATTCAAATCAACTGAACATAACATATGAACAAAAGTCCTTGATTTGATATTAATATTCATTAAGAGGATTGACTGATTTGTGATGTCAATTATTTAATTATTCAATAATTAAGTACTTGTCATTAGTTAGTTCATTCACAAAAGGAATTCTGTTTTAGTTGAATATTAACCCTTTAACAAAAATGAGTAAATTCTTTGGTGGATGATCATACCAACCTCCAAAGTTGGAAACCAAAGTGGATTTTAAATCTTGGAAAATCAAATTCAAGAATCATGTGAATTACATTGATTCTGACTTATGGGTATCAATAACTAAAGATCCTTATATTCCACCAACTCTTGGGCTGGACTATAATGACAATAATCAACCGATAGGTACAAAATATCTATCACCAACGATGTTAAAAGGGTTAAAGGAGATATTAGAGCATACAATTTGTTAAGTATGGCTTTAGCTAAAGAAATACTGATCAGGTGTGAGAACTACAAAACAACAAACTCCTTGTGGAAGATACTTCATACTCTCTGTGAAAGGAGTGATGAAATCAGAAGCATAAGGAAAGACACTCTTCGCTCCCAATATGAAACATTTTATCATATTGAGGGTGAATCAATTCCTCAAAAACTCCATAGGTTTATGCAATTGGTAACCGAGATGAATATCTTGGAGTTAAAGTATACCAATGAGGAGTTAAACAAAAAGATGCTCCACACTTTGCCTAAAAGTTAGAAGCAGACTGTGTCATGTTCAAGAACACCCTTGATCTCAAAACCACTGGTTTAGATACTTTGGTGGATAAAGTTAAAGCTCTTGAAAGGGATGAAAAGTCAAAAAACAAGAGTGTGAGAACACATGCCACTACTTATCATTTTAAAGAAACAAAAACTGCTGGAAGTGTCTTTATTTCTAACAATGTTAATGATAACTCTTGTACTTTGAGTGAAAATCAGGAAGAAGTTAATTTTTATGCCTCAAAGCCTTCAAAATCATTCTCACAAGGTAAATCAGGCAAAAAAAAGGAGACATGATGAAAGAAAAGAGGCATCTACACATCAGCAAAGTCTTCACCAAACAACAATCAAACAGAGCCCATCACTATGATTCTGGACTCTGAAGAACAAAGAGCATAATTTGTAGCTTTCAAGCTTATTTAGGTGGCACTTTAACACCTACCAACATCTGCCAACAAGATCCGGAAGAACTTCATCCAGATGTAGTAAAGGAAATGGATCTTCAGTGGCAAACGACAATGATTGCATATAGATCCAAGCAAACCTAAAAAGAAATAAATACTTGGTTGTAGCAAGTAAAACAACCAAAATCCATGTTGATAAGTCAAAAGTGAGATGCTTCAAATGCAATCTCTATGGACACTTCTCAAGAGAGTGTAAACAACAATCAACTCCTAACATGAGACAAGATCTGTAACATCAGTCTCATCAACATCAATCTTATCAACCAATCTTATCCAATCTTATCAACCAATATGATCTCAAAGATCTTTCAGATGGACTCAGCTAAGTAAATCATCTCACCAGCCACAAACACATAAGTAGGGGCTATTAATTCAAAAGAAATAGGGTTGATAATTTTACAATATGGAACATGTGACCGGAGCATGTATGAGAAGGAGGCGTTGGAAGAGAATCAAGCTTTAATGGCCAACATGGAGAACAAAGTCTCACCTATGGCCAAAGAGGTAAGAGATAGATTATGTTCATCAATATGTGTTGAGAAAGTTGAAAGATAATAAAAGTCCATGCTCAAAAACTGGCTAACAAAGTAAAGAAACAATGATTTTAAATGAATCTCATGTAAGAGAGCATAAACTATATCAAATCAAAATTAACACTTTACAAAAAAATTTAGATAAACTTGTTTCTGAAAATTACAAAGTTGAAAAAGAATTAAAGCCTAAAAAGGCAACAAAAGAAGAAGAAAATGACTAAATCTAAAAATGAGTCAGAGGAGAAGTATAGCAAATGTGTGACATGAAAAATCACAACATTGAAGATTGTTACTTCAGCAATTATTAGTCCATTTGCAATATGAACAATCACATGACTCCTGATTGTTATTTCAACAAAAATTGTGCAATTTGTAATAAAAATAATCATTGCACTTGGGAATGTTATTTTATTAAACAGAACAAAACAAAGGGCACAAAGAAACAACAATCTAAGAAGGCTGAATCAGACTCTCAATCTAGTGATGTTTAGAAGATTCAAAATTAAAGAAGTAGCAAATACTAATGATACATTCTTTTATCATTTTGAAATGGTTACTCACACACCACAATCAAAATCAAAGGATGGTGAAAGTTTCTACAATCAACGTTCATCATCAAACTCAGATCAGCAAGCAAACAAAGAAAAGGTGAATGAAAAGGGATTGAGAAACAACAAACAAAGTTCCACAAGCTCATCTTCAATAAAATCATCCTCACCACAAACAAAACATAATCAATCATTGAGTCTAAAATTAATACTGAACATCAAGACTCGTTCATAAGGGAGTAACAATTTTAGACACTAGTGGAAACCCAAGATCATTAAGGCTTGGGTTCCTCATTCTAATTGATTTCTTTATATGTGTAGGAACAAGAATGGAGGGCTGATAGCAAGTGATATGTTGACAGTGGTTATTCTAGGCATATGACAAGAAACTGTTCTCTACTCCATAATTTCAAACATAAAAATGCCTCCTATGTGACATTTGGTAGAGATAAGAAGGGAGGATAAAAGGCATTTCAAGGCAATTCAGTGCACCAAGAACTCCACAACAAAATGGTGTGGCTAAAAGAAGAAACAAAACTCTCATTAAAGCAGCAAGGATAATGCTAGCTGATTCACAATTCCCAATCACCTTTTGGGCTGAAGTAGTGAACACAGCATGCAATGTTCAGAAAAGAACAATAATTGTCAAAGAACATAACAAAAAACCATATGAGCTTTTATTTAAAAGAAAACCTTACATAGGATATCGGAGAGCTTTTGGGTGTCATGTGTCTTTTTTAAATACAAAAGAACCATTGGGAAAGTTTTTTGAGAACGCCTATGATGGTTTATTTGTTGGATATTCTTCAACATCTAAATCATATAGGGTTTACATTCCACAACAAAAGATTATGGAAGAAACACCTAATGTGTTATTTTATGAATCCTTATTTCCAAAGTCTGTTAAAGGATCATCATGGTTGTTTGATATAGATGCACTCACAGACTCATATAAATATAGTTATTAGAATAATGCAGGCTCTGTGAATACATGCTATCCTTTTGTTCCTCCAAACATGAATAAACTGCCATTATCTGCTGATCCTCCAAGAGTTTAAACTCTAATTGTTATTGACCATGGCACTACAAATCATGAAAACAATGCAGAACAAGACCAGCCAAACAGATCTACATTCTCAGATGAAAACACTACATCAGCAGCTGCTAACTCTACATTCACAGACGAGTGTCCTACATCTGGAGATATGGATATTGTGTTAGCAGATGTTCCATCCACATTAGTAGATATTCCACACTTTGGTGATGGTTCATTACATTCCAAATAATTGATGACAGCAGATCAACAAACATCATCCGTGGATATTCATGTAACTCCTACGGAAGTTCAAAAGATATTTGTAGATGTTCCTACAAAAGGTGTTCACAATGCTATTGATGCACAAGCTCATGAGGAAGGATTTCAGTTAGCTTTAAAGAATCAACATATTGAAGAACTTAATTATTCATGGATTCTCCATCTCAGCTGGATCCCTGTCCATCAATGAATATGACTAACTTGGATCATCTATTCTAGTTAAATCTATTCCAACAACAAGAACTCATAAGACTCATCCAATAGACAAGATTATTAGTGATCTTAATAAAAGAACCACAAAAAACCAAGGGGGAGCTGCAAACATTTGTCTCTTCACTTGTTTTCTTTCATAAGTGGTTCCTCCAAATATCACAGCTGCTTTGAAGGATAACAACTAGATTGAAGCTATGAAAGAAGAGCTTCAACAATTCAGAAAGTAGAAAGTCTGGAATCTAGTTGATCTACCTGAAGGTCAACATCCAATAAGCATAAGGTAGCTCTTCAAAAATAAACTAGATGACAGAGGTATATTTGTGAGAAACAAAGCAAGACTAATTGCACAAGGATATACGCAAGAAGAAGGAATAGATTATGATAAAATTTGCACCAGTTGCAAGGATTGAAGCCATAAGAGTATTCCTAGCCTATGCTTGATATAAGAAGTACACATTCTTTCAAATGGATGTCAAATATGCTTTCTTATATGAAAATTTGATAAAGAGGTCTATGTAGCTCAACCTCTGGGCTTTGAAGATCTTGATTACCCACACAGGGTATACAAGCTTGACAAGCTTTGTATGGTCTTCATCAAGCTCCAAGAAAGTGGTATGAAATATTATCATCTTTCTTACTCAAGCATGGATATAAAAGGGGAACTATTAATCGGACTCACTTTCTCAAACAAGAAAATCAAGACCTCTTAGTTGTCAACGTTTATGTAGATGACATTATATTTGGATCAACAAATAAGAGACTGTGTGTAAGCTTTGAAGGGTAGATGCAATTTGAATTTCATTTAAGTTCAATAGGAGTATTAACATTCTTTCTTGATTTACAAATTCATCAGAAACCAGATGGCATCTTCATTAATCAAGAGAAGTATATTCACTAAATATTGAAGAAGTGCAATCTGGCTCATACATCTTCATGCAAAACACCTACTTCAACAATTGACAAGATTGTACCTAATCCTACATGAAAATCAATTGATCAAAGATTGTATAGATCAATGATAGGGTCTCTCATGTACTTAACTGCCAACAGACCTAACATAATGTTTTTCATATGTGTTTGTTCTAGGTACCAATCAGATCCTAAAGAGTCCCATCTGAATGGTGTTAAAAGGATCTTCAGATATCTCAAAGAGAAACCATCCCTTGTCTTTGGTATCCCAAAGATGGAGACTTCTCTCTATACTCCTACTCTGATAGTGACTTTGGAGGATGCAACAACAATAGAAAATCCACAACTAGTGTATGTCAATTCATAAGACCAAGACTTGTTTTATGGCAATGAAAAAAGCCAAGAAAATGTATCTGTATCTATAGCTGAGGCTGAGTACATAGCTATTGTAGCTGGTCACTCTCAAGTTCTTTGGTTGCAAAATGAATTCTTGATTATAGTTACAATTTCCTTCAAACACCAATTCATATTAACAATTTCGTTGCTATTTTCATCACTGCTAATCCAGTGCAACATAGTAAGATAAAACATATTGAAATAATATACTATTTTTTGAAAGATTGCTTAGAAAAAAGGTTTAATCAAGTTAGTCAAAATGGATACAACAAATCAGCTTGCTGATTTATTCACTAAAGCCTTTGATTCAATTAGATTTAATTTTCTAATTGAGTCTTTGGGCATAATGTTGAGCATAGATAGTCATATATAGTGTGTCCGTCGCTTGTCGAATAGTCTAGGCTTAATGTGATACATCTGATATGTTGCAAAACATGAAACTGGGTCATTCGCAGGAGCATATGCGAATGAGACTCAGTCGTACGACTGAGCCATGCCAATGGACCAGCCGTGCGACGAGAGATGCGATTGGGACATTCGTAAGACGAACCATAAGTATGGTCCAGTCGTACGATTGAACCATACGCATGGTCCAGTCGTACGATTGAACCATACGCATGGCCAATCGCACGAATGGGCCCAGTCGCATCTAATATGGGCCGAGGCCTATATATCTAGTTTCAATGTCTAGAGAAAAAGAGGATTGAGAGGAAGTCTGCCCGAGCCTAGGGCTGCCAGATGAGAGAGGAGATCATGCTCGATCTTCCCCTTGCCAAGAGTCTTAATTCTTATGTTGTAAGAGCTTGTAATCGTTAGGTTTTTATCAATGAAACCAATATTTGATAGTTCGTGTTATTGATTTGACTTTTGGTTTTGGTTGTTCATCCTTCCGTCAAGAACATGCTCGGATGTTTATCGATACCGAAAAACCGACTTCACACATAATTAACTTAGATTAATCATCATTAACAAAGAAAATCATGAGTCTGTCATTGTAAATAGTCATAGTAAAATCTGAAAACATTAATAAAAACATACAAAATGCAATCATATTGTCTTTATTTATTATGTCTTTTTGATTCAGCATGACATATATATGGGAAATGATAGTACACTATATCTTTGCTTACTTCCTGAGTTCTTAAATGTCATTAAAGTCTTATAAAAATGATTTAATATGTAAGTAGATTCAGCTTGAGTGGGAACTGCACTAAGAGCATGCCTAATATAATGAAAAGTTTGAGGATACAGCAAGTAATTCATTCTTCATATGATCAAATCATTCATCCAACACACTATATATCAACACTTTATAATCTCTATCTTTGCAATCATATTCCTTCTATTTTGTGTAAACAAAGACCTAGGTTTACGACCACCTTGGCTTACATTTGTAACCAACAGGTGAACAGATCATGATCCTCATCATCCCTCTGTTTTGTATAAGCAAAAACCTCGGTTTAAGACACCTTTGTTTTATAGAAGTAAAAATTTAGTGACCTGATGATGATCATATCTCAACTGTCAAAAGAATCCATTATCATCAATTGTATATTAACTTAAGAGCTTTTGCATATATTCATTAATGAGATGTAAGATACATCTCAAGATAGAACTTATAACTCAAAGTACACAGTTTCTAAGTGGTAAAAAAGTGATGATTTGACTCATAAAGGAGGACAAACTCTAATGTGAATTGAATGTGGAGCCCATACTATTTATCTTTAATAAACATCAACACATGATAAACACATGCCTAGTTGACACCATACTCTTGTTTGAACTTAAATGGAACATCATACTTGCAAGCAGACTAGATTTAGGTCTCATTTCGTCAACAATTAAACAAGAAGCTGCTTAGTGTTATAGTATGATCATATTATGTGTTTATATATGCTTGTACATAGATTTCCTTTCAATTTTGTTTTTTTTAGCTTACTTATGTTTCGGTTTTTTTTGCACAATCATGTGCCTTTCATGCTATTCTTCTACATAAATTTATGATAAATGCATCAGCTCAACATTAATCACAAATTTAGGGGGAGTAGGTTACATTAAAGTTTTGAAATCTGAATTGTCAATCAATTGTCAAATAAAGGAATTAGAATGTGATCAGCACTAACTTGGCTGTAGGATACATGAAGTTTTTCAATTTATAATTATTCTTGTGCACCAATTGTTATGTAAACAAAGTCAACGAGGTCCCAAAGAAAAAAATAGTTATATTATTTGAATAGAACCATAAAATCAAATAAATTTCACACTTTGCATTTCAGCATCAGCAGAAGCTACAATGCATTTCGCTTATCAACAGATGCTACAGTGCGAAACTTAATCCAGAATTATGACAATCCATAAAAGTTAGGCATTCGCATATGTCCTACGGAAGATCTAGAATCTGCGGATTTAATAAGTTAAGTTAATCATCATCCGTAGATAATCTACGAAAGAATAAATGAATTCCACGGAAGTGTAATAAGGGAAGAGGGACCCACTGCATATAATAAATGGAATTAATAAGTCCGAGAGAGTATAAATGATGTTTTTGACTTAAGCATTCATTATTCACTTTTACTGAGCACTTTTCAGACCTAGAAAGTGTTCATCAAACCCCCCCCCCCCCTCTTTCCACACACATTCAAAATACTGAATAATAACATCAAACAAAATCAGAAACTTGATTTCAGATCTTTGTTTTCAAGGTAAATCAGATCATAATCATGAATAATGAATAGATTGATTCATATTATCATCAAACTCTTCAATTTGGTATGATTGATAACCTGTTTTAACCTAATCTTCGTCTTTCTTATGTACATATGGCTAATAGATTTTCTAGAGAGCACAATGTGTGTGTTTTTCTAAAAGTTGACGACCCTGTATTAGAAGGATGTCGAGATATCATCTGATACTTAAGGCGATCAAGACTGTTTTATGCTTTGACAGCAGACCCTGTGATTCTTCAGTCACACATTGCCGACTTCTGAACTCTGCTCGAATAGAAAAGGAAGGAGAAGATAAGGTTATATATGCTGATATTAGGAATGAACACTTAAGAATCGATGAACAGAGTATTAGGAGAAATCTTGAGTTGGGAGATCAATAGATAGGTCATCTTGATGTGTTTGAAAATGAATACATTGAGAAGATCTTCTATCTGATAGGTTATGATAGTGATTTTAAAAAAAGAGAGATTAAGAAAGGGAGACTGTGCAAGCCCTACCGATTTCTATGTCACACTTATCTTAAGTGGATCTCAAACAGGAAATCCAGATTGGATAGATTTTCAAGGTACATCTCTTCTGGAATCATTGGAATCTTTGAAGAAAGAACTTATAACTACTCAAATACATTCTAGGGTTCATGTGTGATCAAATTAGAGTTTAGAAACTGGATAAGATGTTCATGTTTCCAAGGTTTATACAACTGATCATTAATGTTGAATTGCCTGGGATAGAACGAGGTGGTGATGTGTTTGTACGAGCTCTAGGAAGATTTGTCATGAACAAGATCAATGGCAAGTATGAAGGTGAAGATATGCCCATGTTTGCACATGTGGTTAATACTAATGCCAACATTCCACAAGAGCTAGTTTATAATGATCAACAGGACAGTTCTCCTGTTGCTATTGAACAAGCTTCTAACTCTCCTCCCGAATCATCCATTCATCATCAAACATCTCCACACACCAATCACCAGCTAGTGAAAACACCTTGCTCATCTCTCCAATTCATTATCAATCACCAGTTCATCAACAACCTCCATCACCATAAAATCAATCACCTAAAAGTGTCCATATAGAACTTATTTCTTCTACCCATCCTAAAATTTGAGTTCATTCCGGTGAGACATAATTAGTATCTCAAGCAAGCATTATTCCATTATCAATCACCTATCTAAAACCCATGTTCTCTCTAATAAGACTGAACCAGTTTCACCAACCACTGATATTCAGCACCAACAACAACCTCATTAGAACCAGCAAATCCAGTAGTTGAATCTAGCTCCAGCTCTGCAAGTGTAGTTCCTGCTAAAGGTGATAATGTTGGGACTACTAAAATTAATCAAGAAGATGAAGTGGAAGCAAATTATGTTGATGTTATTGCTTATAATGAAGATGATCTTCGTGAAGATGGCATTCTGGTGAGCAAAAGTTATCTAGTGGCTGAGTACAAGGAACTGACAATCAAGTCAAACAATAAGAATAAGGGAATTAAAGAGAATGATAGGAGAGAAAGAGGAGGTGTTAACAAAGCAAGAATCATCACTGGAGTGGCTAAGAGAAGATGTTGATTACAACAATAAAGTGATTGATGCATAAATCAACTGGCGAGAGAACTTAAAGATTCAATGAAAGCTGAAAAGGATGAAAAAGAGAAAATACAAGTGGATTTGGAAAAAGCCAACAACACCTTGAGCAACCAGTCAGAGATTCTGAAAAGAAAGATCAAGAAATTGAGGAGCTAAAGATGAGACTCTATGTTCTTGAAGCAAGTGCTCCTTCAGCAAAACCAATAAAAGAATCAGTTGAATCTTCAAAGAAATTACACAATATACCAGGAAAAGAAAGTATTGGGGTTCTTTTAAGAAAGAAGTTATCGAAATTGAAGATTCACCCAAAAGAAAAAAAATTATGTCTCCTAAACACACTCCTTCAATAGATTTATCTAATGAGAAGGCTAAGTCAGCTGTCGAAGAAGAAAATGATGATGAGTGGAATGAGCTAACTAAGATGGATCTCCAAATGAACAACAAGAAAAAGATGATCATTTGATGACTACAAAAGACATCTTGGAAGAAAGGCCAGAATCTGCCATGTTCATGACTCTGATTAAGCATAGTTTTCCATATGACATGGTTGAATAAGTACGAATAAGATGAACGATGTACTCAGAGATTTTGAGCTTTCAAGATTAATAATTCCCAACTGCAATTATAAAACCTTCACAACCTTTTAATCCATTCTCAAAACAAAAGGAGTTGCGTCACTGTGATACATGAAAACTAAGCAAGTACAATATGACTTGTTGGTTACAAGGTCATAACTACAAATTACATGTGTTGAAAAGGAGATCAGTTGGTGAGTTAAGAAGGATGATGGAGCATGTCTTAAAGGTTGAACTAGAACCTGGAGTGAGATTCAAGACTGAAGTTCCAAATCCTACTTATAAACATCAAGACAAAATTCCTGCTAAGCCTATAGCTATAGAGAGCAAGGACTAGCACAAGAAAAGAAAAGCTGATCAGAGAACCTAGGGAAGTAATTTCTAAAAAGTATGGCAATTGGGCACTACACTAAGGGAGATTACTGAGCAGAAATCAACTTTGATTTAACTGTATGATCATCTCACAACTCCTAGTTATGTTGAAGAAAATATGATTATGGCTTGGAAATAAGATCTAGACTAGGATTGTGTAGTAATTAAAAAAACATCTAGAAACATTCAATACTTCCATGATGTATAACAATTTTGGATCTTCCTGAATGTGAAATTCATGATCTTCAAAGCCTAATCATCTTAAACTACCCAATACATCCAAGAGGAAGAGATTTCTTTGTATCATTGGGTAAGTACAAAACATAATTCAAAGATGATGTGTTCAAAGAAGCAAGGAGAGATTATACTGAGCATAGAAGAAGAAAGCAAGGGAAGAAAAGATCCAAATCCAACTCATTTACATTAATTGATGATAAATTCCTAAAGAGGGTTGGATACTTTAACAATAAAACATCAGCTGTAAAGAGCTTTAATGGTAATCAATATACATTTCCCATAACTAAAAGAGCTTTGAGAAAACCAAAAACTTAGTACTATTAAGAAATGAAGAGAAAAAGAAAGCTGAAAGGATAAGAACCTTTGATCCGGTGGAAATCAAGCTACTCCACCCAAGCTACACTTCATATCTTCATGACAAGTTTTTCCCAAAGCTAACTGATGAAAAAGCCTAAAATAATCAATGCTTGTATGTACACTTAATTCAAGTGATTGAAAAATTACATGCAAAGACATACAAGAGAAGGAGATATGAAGCAGGCTAGCTAATTAGAGCTCAAATCAAAGAAGTATCTGAACTTAGAATCTCAGAACAAGATGAACTAAAGATAGTTCACAATCAGAGTGTTGTGCAAAATCTTTCTACTAAGAAAGATGTTTTGGGATTAAGTTTTGAAACATTAAAAATGATCTTAAAGATGGAGATAAAGTACAAATATGATGATCAGAAGGATGTAATCTCTTACTTCTACAACAAGTTGATTTCAAGAGTCAAAGAGCTTTCAAGCCTAAAGAGTTAATCTGAAAGTTGGTAGCCTAAGGGAGGTATTGTTAGATCTAGGAACAATAGGTCTAGTTCCTTTTGTATATGTAACACCCGGCCCCTCAGACCAACAATATTGTCTACTTTACTCATGAGGAGCTCTTGGATTTGCTTTTGGTTGTCCAGGTAAAAACTTCCCAGGGAGGTCACTCATCCCTGGATTGCTCCCACCTGCGCACGTTTAACTATGAAGTTCTCCTCTCATCCACAGCCAATATGCCCAAAATACACTATTGATGTTAAGGCAGGACATTCTTTATGAAGCAGGAATCTCTCATGTCCATGACCGATGTGGGATATATGTACGATGTCACAGTATAGGTGTAGCACTTAATCAATGCTTGTAATAAGCTCTTGTAATTCATTATTTTAATGTATGCATTATGTATATAGTTTACCCATAACTGTGTTGATTTATATGTGATTGCAGGTTTAACATCATACTTGGTCAATTTCATGAAATTGACTAAGTGTAAGAAACATCTACGGATGAACATTTATGTTTTTCCCATAATAATCTTCTTACACAAAATACATCCGAGGATCTTCTACAGAAGAAACTACTGTGCAGATGAATTCAAAGGTCTACTTTAAGATCAAGATCCACATATGAACAACTTGCACTTTAATGAAGTCTACCAAGTGAGACTCCTACAAAAGGCAAAACTCCTGCAGAAGACAAAACTCTTGTAGAAGGAAAAGTTCATGCTGAAGACCAACACTTGCATATAATTCATCAAGTATTTCAAGTCAACAAGTCAAACACCGGCTCCAAGAGATTTGTTGTTTCCTTAACAAAAACCCTGAGCCTTTAAATACTGTCCTGGGTTAACACATAGCGGACGACTGATACCTAATAACACATCAATCAACACGATCAATCAAACACAAAAACCCTACAGCCACCACATCAATTACACCAAAAACATCCAGATGATCATAGCTAACATCATCATTAGCAATCATTATTTGGTTATTTGTACTCACTGGTTTTTTTTAATGAAAAACTTTTAAATTAAATTTTGTTCGTTCATTTATTGTATTGAAATCATTTTGTTCTTCATTATTAATATTTATTATGATTCAAATTTTAATATTTCATCAATGAACAACGATTAATGATAATTCCGCGATCATTAATTCGAACTCAATCTAACACTGATAATTTCTCATTGCGATCCTTGGATTCATAACCTATAATCAAGTGATGGTCCGTTGGCCCATATTGGTTATGTTGGGTGGATGCCCACTAAGTTGTATGGCCTAATCACCCAACTAAGGTTCAATGGACCTAAGCCCATTTGTGTGAGAGTATTGGTGTGGGCTTAACCCAACACTGGTGCGCCTAATTCATGGCCTCTTAGACCGGGTTTGGTGTCAAAACGTGTGACAATAAGGTTTCTTAAAGAAATTTCCATGCTCAAAAACCAAGGTTGTCACATACATGCATAAATCTACACATACATCATACATGTTACACATGTCATTACCCTATATATTTAAAAACTAAGTTGAAGAAGTAGTGATTTGGTCACATGGATTTTCACTTTTTGCGCTTTCGTCCTTCCTTACTATTAGATTTAAGTTCTTTTCTCTACATTTGGATTTTGTGGAGAGAGAGAGAAAGGAGGTAGGTATGTGGGGTACTGGAGCTCTAGTGGAGGTTGTCGCCGATCTTCTTTTACTAGCTTCACCAACACGTAGGGATCCTCCTGATGTACCTTTCTTCTTTCAGTTCGATGTTTATGGTGGTTGTTGTGGCTCTGGTCGATCCATCTTGCCTAAAATCGACACCTACAAAGAGTATTGACCATCGCCGCCACCTGGTCCTTTGCTTGCATGGGTTCCCTTGGCGGCGGCGGTGACGATGACGATCTTTCTTCCTCGTCTGCCTGTAGGGTTCTTGATCTTAAATTTGTTCTAGGGTTTGCTATTAGGGTTATGTAGTCGAAGTAAGTTATGGATGCCATAACTTGTCATCCGGAAGTCACCATATGGTAAGGGTTATGGAGCCCTGCCATCGCTGGGCTTTTACTTATGTGGTTTCCTTTGTGGTGGCAATAAGGAGCCATTTCTTCTTATTTTGTTCCATGGTATTTGGTTTGATTGAATGTTTGGTGTTGTGGAAGGAGTTTCGGACATCTAAGTTGGTGTGACCATCGATGATAATGAATTGAGTTCATCTAAGACATATTTTTATATGTTTTCCATGTTTAGGGCTTTTTTTGTTCATAATGATTTCAAGTTTGGCCTCTATCGAATTACTCTTAAAGGACCTTTATAAGCCACAGACGAGATGCGTGATCAGAGCTATTGGTTGTTGATGATGAATCTGAGTTCATCTGAGACTCTTATGTTTATATGTTTTCTGATTCAGACTTTTGTTGTTTTGGCTGTTAAGGTTTTCAAAAGTGGCCTCTATTGGATTTTCTTTAGGTTCCAAGGTTGATGATAATGAACATATATTCATCTGAAACTACTTTTGTTAGCTAACAAAATTTCGGTACAGTCGATGATGGTCATGTGTTGTTCCATGGAGCTCTTTTTAGGTCCTTTGGTCGATGATGATGAGCATATTTCCTTTGAGACCAGTAGAACCGAAATTTGTTTGACATAATATCATGATTTGGTCAATGATGCTGAACATATGTTCATTGGATGCTATTTATGTTGGATGGGACACTATCTTGATTTGGTCGATGATGAAAAAGATATGTTCGTTTGAGACCATTTTACATGTTCATATGAGACCTGTTTTGCCGACAATGATGTTGGACGTATATTTTCATCGGTATGTGAATGTTTGATGTATTATGAAAAGTTTTTTGACTTTCACAGCTATGATGATAGAAACTTCTCCAACACCATCTGAGCCTCCTTCTCTTCTTTTGACGCGCAAAGCGCGTCGTAGTATAACACTAGTTCTTTTAAAATATCTAACACTTCAATAATACAAGTAATTAAGTTGTAAAACACTAAAACATTAATTCACTTGATACTTGAATTTCATATGTAATCAACTTCATTAATGATATATATTTTATATAACTTATAAAGTATATTATTAATAATGTGTTATGATTTACAATTCATCAAAGCGCTTAATGATAATTGTGTAAATGTAAAACCGGTTTGTACACTTTAAACCTAGTTTAACCGTGTGATGGATAATTGGCTTAGTGTGTGAACTATCGGGATTATATCTCAATGACAATTATGTTGTACGTTTTGTGTTGGGTACAAGTCCAACACTCTTACCTTATCATATTAATTCTAACTTATCTTGTAAGGGAACACTAGCAACATCTCCCGTTACAAATCCATCACGCCTCATGTCTTAAGGACGTGATGTTTTGAGCTGAATCGTGTTTCTCTATCATAAACTATTGCAAGCAACAAACCCCCCTCCAAGTCGACCACCAAAAACATCATATCAATTTCTATGGTTAGCTAATTTAGCATACAATAATTACTCGTAGTACAAACTTAGAAACCGAGTATTGGTGCCAACCAACCCAAATTCATTACACGCATGGGAGAATGAATAATTTTTAATGCAAAGTAAGACAATACAAATTCATCTTCTTGCATAAACCCCTCAATGCTTCAATTGCATCTCAAAATACCTCCATGCCACCGAGTGAGATCCTCCATGACATCTTTTCTAGCATCACCATCTTCCAATGCCATTTTGCCAACAATTTGCAAATAAAGCATAGATTTGTGTGGTCGTTTTGAAAGTTTAAGTGCTACTCATCCATCAACTGAAAATGACTTTATTTCCCATGTAATTTTCTTTACTACATAAGAATTATATGTTGGAAGGTAAAGTACCACATCTTTTCTAAGTGCTTTGTTCATAGTGAAAGTTTATTCCTTGATGGCTTCTTGTACAAAATAGGCTACTTTTTGGCCTACATTAATAGAATAAACAAGATTGATAACATTCGTTCGGTCTCATCTCCAAAATCCCATCAATAAGATCCATTTGATTAATATCAAGTAGGGATGATAGAACCCAACAGGATTACTTAAAACCATAAACATTCAGGATAAATATTCGGGTATGAGATCAAGTATCAAATTTATAAAAAAAATTAGAGGTTTGGATACAAGTATTGTTATAAGTAATGCCCAGCCATAATACGTGAAACTATAAACCTACTTACACTAACCATATAACTAAATGATATACCTTATAGTTTTTTATTTTTTTTGTTTTTTTAAATATTATTATTTTTGCTCTTAATGCTAGTCTAGTGAATCTTTATTCTTGTAGTTTTATCATGTTGAAAATGAACTTTTCTTTTATAATATGATGATTTTGTGCAATTACTTATATTTTAATCTATTGTTAGTTAGAATCTAAAATTTTATTAAAATACAACGAAAAAATATACTTGGAAATCTCAATTGGTATTACTTTAACAAACTAATTATTGTATATCCGATACCCACAAGTCTAATACTTAATGGGTAGTTACCTGATAGGTATTAAGCCGGAAATGAGACGGTTTTACAATCGGATATGATAGTGAGATAATCAATACCCATGAATACCTGTTTCATTGCCATAGATAATATCAAGTTTGATTGGATTGTTGAACAAAATAGTGTCCATATTTATAGGAGCAAAATTTCCGTGGATGTCCCTCTTTATTGACATTTCCAAAGAGGTAAACTACTTTGTGAATCTAGAGGAAAAAACATTATCCAAAATCTATTTCATTATGAATGGTGGCAATGTTTTTAGAATCAGATCGGACGTCGAATCGAACGCCTTACTGGTCTGATGGTCGAACTGGTTGGTCCGGATTTAACTATATTTATATATGTAATTAAATATAAGTAATTTATATATGATTTATATGTATTTTATAGTTATATATAAATTTTAATTATATTTGTATATTAAACGTACTAATTTATGGTTTAACATCGCGTTTGTAGCCATTAAAATAAAAAAAACAAAAAACCGGTCCGAACCGGTTCGGGAAGAACCGGCCGGTTCAACCCCTCAAAAACGAATCATAGCAGACCGGACCGGTTACTAGACCGATCCCCGGTCGGACCGGCAGGTCCGATCCGATCTACAAAACAGTGGCGGAGATTGAACAATCTCATAGAGGGCGGGGACAAAATTAAATTTTCTTAGGGAGGGCGAACTCGCTATATGTATAAAAATTTACACTACTAAATCAAAAAGTTATACTATCGGACCAATAATTTACACTATATGGAAAAAAGAGAAGGACCCCCACCCACCCACCCACCCCACCCCCCCCCCCCCCCCCCCCCCCGCCCTGATAACCTTCGCCACTGCTCATTGGATAATAGTTCTATTTGATGTTAGAGGGTAAAGTCACTTAAGTTAATAATATCATGTGAATAATCAACTTCAAGCATATAATTTCATCCACGTATACATCCTTTTTATTAAATTTTGAAATTTTAGTTTCACCTATCTTCTTCGGTTGATTTATTCAGGTTTTCTAGTTTGACTGATCGATCCCAACTTTCATGCCATGTTGATGAGGCGCTTAACCTCTTAATTATCGGTTTCAAAGTTGAAGGAATTTTAAAATATACTTTCATTCTTGATATTATTGCTTCGAACCTATGGAATATCTTTCCATCATCATGGGAGTATCCTAATCAGTATCTAAATTCCAGATGTCATCTGCTAACGCTAATTTCTTCGTCGATCGATTTCCAATAATGTGGAGCATCTGTTCGAAGATTGATACTTTGATATGATGATATCAATGCTATGTACAATTTTGTGGAAAGTAAATATAAGAGAAGAAGTTGAGTTAACTATAACTCCATTCCATCAAAACACTACCATCTCGATAGGAGCAATCACTTTTAGGTACAAATCATATGTGGTTTAGTTGGTTACTCTTCATGTAACCGTAAACAACTAAATAATTACCACATGACCCGTAATCCTAAATATACTTTAACAAAGTCCACACGCTAAAATAAAGTATTCCAAGATCGACGTCTTTTTCATAGTATATTTGATTTCATTTATTTTTTCGTTAATAGTATAAGTGTAATATTACTAGAACTAAATAGTAACGAGATACAATAAATGGAGAATTACATAAAAACAGGAAATTAAATTAAATAATACTAGTGAGTTGATTCGCGTGATGCGACGAATGTTACTTATGCTCTTCAAAAAAGCGCAATCTAACATGGCCTGATTGAAATATGGACTCTTTTTTCGTATAATTGCTACTATTGTTATTATATAAATATTTAGTAACTATATACTTAAATATTTAAATAAGAGAATATTTAAATTATAAGAAAATCTTTCTACCTTAATAATAAGGTATCTTGGATGATACGTGACAACACTACAAATATCATCACCAAATTTTTCTATATCTCTCTCCTATTAAATAATTACTTTAATTATTTATAATATTATTTAACATTTTTTTAGATTTGAAAATTTAAGAAAGAGATCTATTAATTAATGTCATTTTTAAAAATATAAACTTTTTATACAATAATATTTTTTTCTAAAAAACTTTTTTAAAAATACGAAATATTTTAAAATTGGTATTTTTAAAAAGTAAAATTTTTAAAACAATAAATAAATAAATTTGGGATTTACAATACAAAATTTTAAAAATAAAAATTTTATACGGTATGTTTTAGAACAAAATGTTTATTTATATTTTTGGAAAAAAAATTAATATTTAAAAAGTTGATATCATAGTTTTATTAGTTATAGTCATTTTTCATACACAATTTCAGTCATATCATATCTTTAAACATAATTTTATAATTAATAAATTTTATTATATTACTATTTATTTTATCGTTATGATAGATAACAACTAATTAATCTAAAACATTATGTACTTCGAATTGTAAAACATAATGACAGATAACAAATTTATATAATCTATTAAAAATTAATTATAAAAATAAGAAAGTGTATTATCTTCAACACTATAAGTTATGAATAATACATAGATGAAAGTATATCGCTGTGTATTTTTTAATTGTAAAATACAATAATAGATAACAATTTTATAATCTATAATAACAATGATAAAAATAACACAAAATGATCTAAACATAAAACACAATAATTAATACATATAATAAATGATGTAAAATATATGGCACAACGAACTGATATTTAACACAATGAATGTATAAAAAACAATGAGCTAACTTAATTGACGCAATGACCAAAATGTTATTTTTTTTAAAACAATGGAAAGTCAAGTTTTAATCCTGCAATTATATTTAGACTTTTTATATTAAATATGCTTTTTACTATAATTCTACCCTAATTTATATAGTATTTAGTTTAAAAATATAAAAATCTCAATCTATTAAGAAGCATAAATATATTAAAATTTACTAACACCGTATAAGTCATGTAGATAGTGTTATGATAAAAATGGTGAAATTATAATAAAATGATATATTTCTATATTCTCACATTCTTCAATTTTATTACCTCCCTGGTTAGTTCTTTTATAACAAACTATAAAAGTGCGTATTTGCATATATCGTGGGTGTATATGTACATTAAATCATAAATCTACACAAATCGTATTTTTGAAAAATATACATCTTAAAATTATTACAACTACAAGCATTTTATAATTTATTTAATAAATAGTATACAATTTATGACGATTTTTTGTGGTTTTTAATGAATTCATTATTCTTAATAAAATCTAGAAATTAAACCCGCACGATGCGGCTAGTTTGCGAACTTCAATACACGTGTTACATCGATGTTATTATCGTGATCGAAACATAGAAAAAAAACAATATTATGGCTCGCACGTTGCGTCACCAACATAAGTTAACAATAAATGGGAAATTTATTAACGAAAGTCAAAAAGATAAAAAGTAATAAAAAACAAATATTAATAAGCAATCAAGAAAAATAAAGAATATAAAAAATAAAAAATACATACAACCATGGAGTTAAAACCATGTAATCAAGTTTAACATAAGCGTAGGCTTGCTAACATACTAAGGACCATGTTATATTTTAAATTTGCAAGAATTGTATTTGAAAAAATTAAAAGTAATTGAAAATGGGTGGAAAGAGACTAAAATATGGGCTCCTTGGAGTCGTACCCGAGTCTTGGGTATAAGAGGACAAAAAACAAACCAGTAAATTAAGGCCCACTCATGTTAACAGATTACAAACAATTTTGTAGATCATATGATGTTGGTGCAACCAAAACAACGTTTAAAAGATTTTGGAGTTCAATTGAAGAGATTTTCCAAAGATAAAGCTGCTCTTCTAAAGACAGGAGATCTTCCGAAGCTCGAATATAAAGAACTTCCGAAGGTAGAACTCAGTCTTCCGAGACTAAGTTGTTCTTAGAAGATTTAAGGCAAAGTCTTCCGAATAAGAAAGTCATGAAGACTTGCAGATGTCTCTCAGAAGAAGTTGATTCTTCCGAAGTATAAATGGCTTCAGAAGAACTTATTCTTTTGAAGCCATTTAAGCTTTGGAAGAACCAACTATGAACCAGTGCACATAAGTATGGTCTGACTAACACTCATTGTCATCTCTGATATACTGCATTGTGATTTCTCATGCCCGTGTAGTTGATCATACCTTAATCCACTGTTTGCATGACGCTTTCTCACACCCATGTAGTTGATCATACTTTAATCCACTGTGCAGCCTTTATCGGTTAGTACAGTTACCATCTTTAGTTTGTGACAAAAGGTAAGTTATGGTCCTGTCATGACTACCTAATCTAGGATAGTATTTTATCTTAGATGTTTTACTTCTAACAATGTAGTATTTGTTTAGTTGCAAATTTCAGCTGATAATCCAAGTATAACTGGCTATAGATAGTAGTATATATAGTTCTCATTGTAACTCATTAAGTTATGCTTTTAAAAATCTTGTAATACTGAGTTGAGAAATACTATATACAAGTATCTTAAAAACCATTCTTGTGTTCATTAACTTATTATATTATTGTTAACTTAGTTAGAGATTTTGCTTCATCATCCGATTGAGATCAAGTGAGTTTGAGAGATAAACCTATATTGTGAGACCAAAATTAATCCTACACAATTATATATGTTCAATGTTGAAACTAAGGTGATGTTTTTTTTTTCTGCAGGGAAACGTATACAGTCTGCAGACCACATCTGCAGACATCTGCAACAGAAGAGGTGGACCAAATGTCTGTAGTCTACAGGAAAAAGATCGTTTGTTTCTAACATCTGCAGTCTATAAAAACCCCAAACACCCAATCAGTCCTCCGCCAACCTCCACCTCCTTCTTCAACCTCCACCTCCTTCCACTGGTCCTCCGCCGCACAAGGCATTGACCGGTCACCGGAAATCCCCAATCTACTGGGTCTTTGAAGCCGGAACTTGAAAGGCAACGACGGCGATGGAGATTGATGTCAAGCGATGGGGGAAGAAGGGAGTCGATGGGGGAAGAAGGGGGTCGATGGGGGGGCGATAGGGGGCGAAAGGCGACAGTGGAAAGGGGTCGATGGTGGCTGGCTGCGAGGGGGAAGTAGGGGGTCGATGGGGGCGATAGGGGACGAAGGGCGACGGTGGAAGGGGGTTGAAGGTGGCCGAAGGTGGCTGGCTGCGAGGGGGAAGAAGGGGGTCGATAGGGGCGAACGGCGACGGAAGAAAAATGAAGGAAGAAAAAAGGAAGAAAACGTTCTGAAGACATGAGAAGTGGTTGTACCACATATTCTCCATGAAGACGTCAAGAAGACGTTTTTTAATAAAACGTCTTCCAAAAAACAAACAGTCTGCGAACTAAAAACCTCTTTGCAGGACCGGTGAAGGGGGTCACTTACAACATAACACAACAAAGAGGAGATTAACCAAACTTAATCAAACAGTAAACTGGATTAACCACAAATGAGACACTAAGAACACAAGTAATATAAGAGACAGAACAAGAGAACACTAGTGTATGGTTTTCAAGAATGTAGTATATTGCTTTCTCTATGTTCTATTACAAGTGTTACAAAGCATATGTGAAAGATACAAGAACATTATATACTTATACTACATCCTATAGCCGGCTATACTTTGAAAGCCAGCTAGATACAATTGACTAGACATAAACAAAATCAATTGTAGAGTCAAAAGGTAGATTGCCTTTTGACTAGTGACTATGACATGCCATAACTCACATCCTTATCTATTACAAAAAAGGATAAAGTACATGAAGTAGAAAGTTACAGACTCAAGACCTCAATGTACAGTTACCAAAAGCATGGACCTTTTCACCAACTCATGTAAGTTGGTGACATTACAAAGATTAGGGGTGTTCATTTTCGGATATCTGAATTTCGGATATCCGAAATTTCGGATAGTGGATTTCACTATCCGAATCCGAATCCGAAATTTCGGATATCCGATTTTGGATATCCGAAATTTTGGATTCGGGTTCGGATATCCGTTCGGATATCCGAATTTCAAAAAAAATTGTATTATTTGATAAATTTTATAAAAATACAATAAACTTATAAAAATATAATAAATTTTATTAAAATTTATTTCATATATCTAAAGTATTTATTAAAATATCCGAAATATCTAAAAATATCTAAAATATGTAATTAATATTTAATATTTTTAAAATTTTATAAAAATATTTTGGATATTTCGGATATCCGAAATATCGAAAATTCTCAAAATCACTATCTGAATCCGAATCCGAAATTTCGGATATCCGAAATTCGGATTTCGGATATCCGAAATTTGGATTTTCAGATATTTCGGATTTTCTGATATTTTTGAACACCCCTAACAGAGATGCAGCGGAAAGGTGTCCAGCTTTATGGAAAAGTACATCTATTAAAGCATGTGTCAAAAGTCTTCGGAAGAAATCTGTCTTCATGAGTTGAAGCTTTGGAAGACTTTGTCTCTAAGACTTCGGAAGACTTCATCTTTGGCTTCGGAAGATATTGGTCTTGGCTTTGGAAGATTTCACACTTAGAATATTTCAGTTGCATGTGTGAAACTTCCTAAGCATTCTTCTTCAATGCACTTGTGCAGCATGTAGGATAGACTTTGGATATTTGGGTTGCATCAGCCTCTTCATTAATCTCTACAAACTTCCCCTAGGCTGATGCTACCAAAACACTTAGTAGACTTCAGATATCAACAGTTCTCATTAGAATGATAACCAACCCTTTCTTCATGAGATAATCAGGATCCTTCAAACTATCAAAATGTCTTCTCATATTAAAGAGATCATGTAGTGGCAACTGAAACATATCTTGCCAAGTGTATATGTCTTCAGTGCCTTGTTCTCTAATGACATGCCATCTTTCTGGATTTGTGGTGTATGTCCAGGACAAGATGGGTCTTCCTGATGCTAGAGGAGCTACTAAAATTGGAGTTGATTGAGCATCCTCTGGCTGCACATCCTTAGGATATTCTGACTCATCCTGGGGTTTAGAAGAGGGTGCAGTATTCTACTTCTTTGGCTTTGGTTTAGAAGCCATCCTCTTCATTCTCTTTATATATTTTAACTGAGAAGATTGACCTGCAGTACCATATTGATCTTCACTTTCTTTCTCAGTTGGGACTTCCTCTCTCTCAGGCTCAGAAAGAGAGGGAGATTGACCCTGTTGTGGATCAGAAGATGAAGCTTGTTGAGGTTCAGTAGGAGGTCCAGGTTGTGTTGTCTCTGGTTGTTCAACCTTAACCTCCACTTTAGGTGGGGCTTGAGTTGGAGGTGAGTATAAATCAATGAGCTCTCCAATTTTTATCTTCTGCTTGATCACCCTGATATGCTCATCCATAGTGGATAGAGACATAGGGCCAAGTCTCCTTCCGGAGAATCCATACAGCTTCAAGAAGCTCATCATCCTCTGTCTGTCAGCAGACTTCTTCATGCTTTTAAGGATGATGGCTTTTGACTTAGTAGCTTCTTCCCCCAGCTTCCTTTTAGTTGTTTTTCTTTCTCTAACTATCTCAAGTTCGAGTTGTTTGAGATACTCAAACTCAACATAGTCATAATACAAGGGAAGAAGTGCTTCTGCCTGATAGAGGCATGTGGCACTCAAGTAGTTTATCATCCCGATCCTATCTTCTTCTTTATCTACTTGAGGTTCTCGTTGAACCACATCCTCTTGTGCAGGACTTTCTTGAACTGGGGAGAGGGTAGGCACATTTTTGTACAATCTTTTCTTTCTTCTCTCTTTTTTGATTTGTACAAGAAGTTCTGCATCTTCTGCCTCCTTCTTCTCCCTTGACCTTTCCAGGTCAACCAGTTCATTTAGCTCTTCTAAGGGGAGAGAGATGACATTGTCTATGTCATAGTTTCTTGTCTACAGATAGTTTATCCTGACTGCCCTTAACTCATCATTTTGAGTATCTGGTCTGGAGGCAGCCCTGATAGCAGACTCCATGAGTCTTGAGGACCCAGTAGAACACCTCACCTTCTTCATCATCTAGCTGAAGATGTATGTTGATGATGGCTGGAGTGATGAAGACTATTCTCCCTTGCACTGTGACAGATAGTGCCTTCTCCTCATCCATTACGATCTCTTGGCAGGTCTTCCAAAAATCAAGCAAATAATCCTCATAGAGTGGAGGATCAACGGTTAGGGAGGTGAAGTAATTTGACAAAGCTAAGAATCGACAAACCTCTGAGAAATAAGGATCTTTCTCAGAGCTTAACAGAGTAACCTGATTATGTTGCCTGTGTAGCTGCATGGTAAAGTTGGGATCATTTCTATGAGTGAGATTGGCCATTGTGAGGTAGCTTAAAGATGAAGAAAGAAATTTCAGAGAGAAATTTAAGTTTTAGGTTTGGAGGAAGAACAAATGATAGAAAGAGGGGGAAACCGTTGGGTTTATATGTGAAAAAGGATTTCAGATAAAGTTTAATGAAAGAGGATAAACTTTGAAATCCGGATGTCGGTTCCACCTCTGAAAAAGTAGTTTACTTTTGCTCAAAAAGTAGTTTTCTTGGAAGTCGAAAAGCTTCCGAAGGTAAATTTATTTTCGGAAGTTTTAATTAAAAAGCTTCCGAAACTAAAATGACTTCGGAAGAATTTCCTGAGAGTTTTTAAAATTTTGCTTCGGAAGAGAAATTAAAACTTGATTGCTTTGTATATAAAACACAAAGCTTCCGAGAGTTAATTTTGCTTCGGAAGAAAATAGTCCTTAAAAATGAATAAGTGTCTAAGACAAGTAATTAAGCTTCAGAAGATAGATTGAAAACCTCTTTCGAAGGTAAATTTCTTAGACAGTTATTTATTTTGAAGGCATGATTTGCTTCCGAAGTTAAAAGCATAATTTCTGAAGGATAAAAAATTGTCAAAAAACTAAGGAAAGTCTTCAAAAAGATAATTTTATCCAGAGAAAACATGATCTTATGAAAGTGATGAACTAGACAACTTAGGACACACATATTTTAAGAAATAACAAGAATTGGTTTTAAGAAAAACCTACTCAAAGTTGATCATCCCAATAGCTGATATTAGATATTTAAATCTCTGTTCATCAAAAGCCTTTGTAAACAGATTAGCATATTGTTCATCTGTGTGAACTTTGACTAGTTTAATTAATCCATTTTCATGGTTATCTCTTATTAAATGATACCTGATACTGATGTGTTTGGTCCTTGAGTGCTGCACAGGATTCTCTGTGATTGAAATAGCACTGTTGTCTATGTGAATGGGAGTCTCCTTGAAGTTTAACCCATAGTCTAGCATTTGATCTGAATCCAAAGAACTTGAGCATAGCAACCTGCAGCAGCAATGTATTCAGCTTCAGCAATTGATGCAGAGACACAGGATTGTTTCTTGCATTGCCATGAGACAACCTGTCACACCCCAACCTTGACGGCGGAAACGTCGAGATGTGAGGGTTAAGATTGTTCACAGCCACATAACGCTATATTAATTGTAAATATTATTATCATAAGTCTTGAAATGGATATTACAATCATAAGTCTTATACAAGAAATAAGTTCAACATAACATAACATAATGTAACTTTTTATTTCATTATCTAGGTCCAAGTCCTAGATTATAGCATGCTTCAAAAGGATCACTTTAAACTT
Source organism: Flaveria trinervia (assembly GCA_025506515.1). Lineage (NCBI taxonomy): Eukaryota > Viridiplantae > Streptophyta > Magnoliopsida > Asterales > Asteraceae > Flaveria > Flaveria trinervia. Next base: position 8,091,604 of record CM046441.1, read on the forward strand.
GAGGTTGACCTGAAACATGATAAAATAAGAGTCAACTAAAAATAGTTGGTGAGTTTCCAAGGTTTTCATACATAATATGAAAAAGAAAGTTACAAGTAGCAATTCATGTCATAGGTTATAAGCTAGTAAGGTTATAGAACACATATCGTTACAACCAAACCTCGACTTGATTACAAGTATAAAAGATTGGCTAAGTTATTTGGTTCCCTAGTGCACAAGCATACGGCTCCTAGGAGTCGGCAATACATCGACTTTAGCACCAAATAGGCTTGTCAGGCCCAAAGATCTAAGACGTCGCCAGGCTAGCAATAGTTAATGATTGTAAACAAACTATGTATCTCATATAAACACTTACAATAAACAAATAACCATGACAAAATAATAAGTTGAATTGCACGTGATTTACAAGTCTCAAATGTGTATAAGTGTATCATGTATACGCTATCATGTTTCACCCCAAGTTAGTGTAAGAAGATGAAAAAGGGGCAAGAAAACTCACTTGACAATAAATATATAATGGCGATTAATAAGAATAATAATAAGCGTCGCTCCAAGATGTATCGTCACAAGACACCTAAATATGTATATTTACAAAATTAAAGTTCTACAATAAGGTTAAGGACTGGGAATCAACTTGATGTTTGAGGTTTTGTTGATTATATTAGCCAAGTAAGAACTCATTTATATTCTCGGGGAACAATTATATTTTATATAAACTTATGGATTAATAATAACTTTTATAATAATTTTGTAATGTTTAACAAGTTTAGATCAATTTTGTAAAATAAAAAGAGCATAAATTAAACAATAGATTAAAGGTATTTTTGAAATATTAGATTGTGTAAATTACACTAAATTTTAAAGTCTACATTTTTATAAAAATTTGTAATTATATTATTAACGTTAGGATAATCCTATAAAGATATATTTATATTATTTTTTTTTGTAAATAAATTACAGAAAAATAATTAAATAATTTTAAGAGAAACAAAGTTTATGAATTGATTTTTCATAATTTTTAGAAATTTTTAACATTAGATTTGAAGGCCAAAAAGGCCTAAAAAAATACATGAGGTTCCCCGGATTCGAACCGGGGACCTCCTGTCTAGGAGTCATGTGTGTTACCAGTGAACCAAAGGCTTCCAGCCGCGTTAGAATCCGCTCTGTACTTGTTAAATACACACTTAAACAAAACCCCCAATTTCATAAGAACCCTAGAATCGATTTGATTCCAATTGAACATCGAATTGATATTGTTAATGAAATCAATCATAGGGCTTTGATTGCCCATGTGAAACCGAGCACAAAGATGTGTGGTACTTACGTTATTAAGTTCGAATTGATGATCTCAAGTTCAAGGGCGATTCGCGACTGCGGAGATGTGCTTCAAGGCGCAAACGAGGTTGATAACCAAATTAAACTTGTATGAAGCTTCGAATGAGCTTGAAGATGAAGAAACCTCAATCAATTTGAACTAAGAAGGCTTACAAGTGTAGGTTCGACTAAGTTGCAGGTTGCGGGAAAAATGAAATTGGATTCGTTGTTTGTGTTGATTCAGGTGCAATTTGGAATTGATAGAAGCTTTGGATTACTTAGACGTTCGATTAAGAATCATTTAATTTGATTATTATTAAGTGTTAATGGTCGAACGGCTATATGGTTAGAAATGCTCGTTTAATCACTCGATCGGGTTCATAACCGTCGTTTAAACGCAATTAAAGTTCATGATTGAGTTCGAATCGTATTCAAGAACGGTTTGGGGACGGTTTTGGATTAAGAAAACATCGTTTTTGGCGGTTTTGGTGCCTCGCCGGACTTGGCCGGAGTCCGGCCGGCGAGGTCACCGGAAAAGCGGGGTGAGAAGGGGGGGGGTTTGATTTTTGATAAATTACACCTTTGGTCCCTCAACTTTGATTTTCTATTATTTTATGCATAAAGTTCTATTTCAAGTTTCTAAAATGACAAATTAACCTTCAAACTTAATCTAAGTTTATAATTTAAAGATGGTTAGGTTTATTAATCTTTATTATTAGCAATCTTATTATTACTAATACTATTATTCAATATTTATTATTTACTTTTATTATTATTAACCTCATTATTATTATACATACATAACATTTCATGAAAACCCAATTACAATAGATATTAAACACAAACAATCACGCAAGTTTCAAAATTGACAAAGATAATCCTTGTAAGAGTAAACGAAGTTAACTTTTAGTTAACGAAAATACGAAATGTTACAGTCTCCCCAACTTAAAGGAATTTCGTCCCGAAATTAAAAGAAATGAAACTATACAAATAAGAACGGGTATCTCTCCTTCATGTGCTCCTCACGTTCCCAAGTAAATTCAGCGCCACGTTTATTTTCCTAACGAACCTTGACGATTGGGGTTGTTGTGGTTCTAGTCTTCTTCATAATGCGATCCATGATCTCAACAGGCTTCTCGACAAAATGCAATGACTCGTCAATCTGGATGTCTTCCAACGGGACATGCAGACTTTCGTCAGCCAAGCACTTTCTCAAATTTGAGACGTGAAATACGGGATGAACTCCACTAAGGTCGGGAGGTAGCTCTAGTTTATAAGCCACTTTCCCAATCCTTTTCAGGATTTTGAAAGGTCCTACAAATCTTGGAGCCAGTTTGCCCTTCTTTCCAAAGCGAACCACACCTTTCCACGGTGAAACCTTAAGAAGAACCATCTCCCAACTTGGAATTCCAATGGCTTACGTCGCTTGTCAGCATAGCTCTTTTGACGACTTCTCGCCACTTCGAGGTTCTTGCGAATGATAGAAATTTTTCGGTCGTCTCTTGTATAAGTTCAGGACCAGTGATGAAGTTTTCACCAATGTCGGTCCAACAGATCGGTGAACGACATTTTCGACCATAAAGTGCTTCAAACGGTGCCATCTTGATACTCGAGTGGTAACTATTGTTATACGAAAATTCCGCGAGCGGTAGATGCGTATCCCAATCGCCACCAAAGTCAAGAACACAGAGACGTAGCAAATCCTCCAAAGTTTGGATCGTTCACTCGGTTTGACCATCAGTTTGAGGATGGTAAGCCGTGCTTAGATCCAATTGTGTACCCAAAAGTTCTTGCATAGACGACCAAAATGTGAAGTGAAACGAGCATCTCGGTTAGATATGATGTGCAGAGGTACCCCATGACGACTTACAATCTCATCAACGTATATACGAGCTAACTTTGATGTCTTGTAAGTGTCACGTATGGGTATAAAATGTGCCGACTTGGTCAATCGGTCAACAATCACCCATATGCTATCATGTCCTCGGGAGGTTCGGGGTAGCTTTGTTATGAAGTCCATGGATATGTGTTCCCATTTCCACATAGGAATCTCGGGTTGCTCAAGTAATCCACTTGGACGTTGATGTTCGGCTTTAACCTTTGTACATGTGAGGCACTTAGCTACATAAGTCGCTATGTCTTTCTTCATTCCAGGCCACCAATATTGACCACGTAGGTCCATGTACATCTTATCGGAACCAGGATGAATAGAATAACGAGTTTGATGAGCTTCGTTCATAATAAAGGTACGAATGTTATCACGATTTGGAACCCAAATACGATTAGCGAAGTACATCAACCCATTGGGTTTTGTTTCCAATTGAGTTAGAAGATTATGCTCCAACTCATCCTTCATTCTTCCTTCTCGTTGTACCATTTGTTGAGCCTCCAGGATGCTAGACTCGATGTCACTATCTATTCTCAGGTTTTGTAGTAGTACGATGGTCTCGTTGACATCTAATCGGATTTCAGTATCGAACTCACCCAAGGTGTCAAACCATTGACGTCGATCGCGAATTTCTTGGAATGAAATCATCTTGTTGTGAATCTTCCGGCTCAGCGAATCAGCTACAACGTTTGCTTTACCAGGATGGTAACGAATGTCACAATCATAGTCACTAATCAACTCCACCCAACGACGTTGTCTCATGTTGAGATCTTTTTGATTGAAAACGTGTTGAAGGCTTTTGTGATCGGTGTAGACTATACATTGCGTACCATACAGGTAGTGCCTCCAAATCTTCAAAGCAAATACAACAGCACCAAGCTCGAGATCGTGGGTTGTATAATTCACCTCGTGAACCTTCAATTGTCTCGACGCATAAGCTATGACCTTCCCTCGTTGCATGAGAACACAACCAAGGCCTTGCTTAGATGCATCACAATACACGGTGAAATCGTCGTTTCCATCGGGTAGGGTCAATATAGGAGCATTGCACAACTTATGCTTTAACGCTTCAAAAGCTTCTTCTTGCTCGGAACCCCACTCGAATGGTTTATTCTTTTGTGTCAAAGTCGTGAGCGGCTTCGTGATCCTCGAGAAATTGGCGATGAATCGCCGATAATAACCAGCAAGACCAAGAAAAGAACGAACTTCGGTAGGAGTTGTAGGAACACACCAATTCTTCACAGCTTCCACCTTTGCAGGATCAACGTGAATTCCTTGGCTATTCACCACGTGTCCTAGAAATTGAACTTCTTCGAGCCAGAAATCACACTTCGAGAACTTTGCGTACAATTGCTCTTTCTTTAACAACTCAAGAACCAATCTCAAATGCAGCTCATGATCGGTGTTGGACTTGGAATAGATAAGTATGTCATCAATAAAGACGATCACAAACTTGTCTAGATAAGGCTTGCATACTCGGTTCATGAGATCCATGAAGACAGCAGGAGCATTGGTTAAACCAAAAGGCATCACCATAAACTCATAGTGTCCATAACGAGTACGAAAAGCGGTCTTTGGGATGTCATCCTCATGAACTCGTAATTGATGATATCCAGAACGTAGATCAATTTTCGAGAATATGGCAGCTCCTTGAAGTTGATTAAACAAGTCATCGATGCGAGGAAGAGGATAACGATTCTTGACGGTAAGTTTGTTAAGCTCGCGATAATCGATGCACATACGAAACGATCCATCTTTCTTCTTCACGAAAAGAACAGGTGCACCCCAAGGCGAAGAACTAGGACGGATGAAGCCCTTCTCGGACAGCTCTTGCAGTTGACAAGAGAGTTCTTGCATTTCCGATGGTGCAAGCCGATACGGTGACTTGGCCACGGGGTTTGCTCCGGTATCAAGTCAATTTTAAACTCGACTTCACGCACGGGAGGTAAACCACTAAGGTCATCGGAAATATTCCGGAAAGTCTCGTACGATTGGGACATCCTTAAGTTCTTTCCCTTTGACTTTCGTGTTGACCACATAAGCCAAGAAGGCCATATACTTCTTGTTTAAGCACTTTCGGGCTTGAGTGCAAGACATGAGTTTAAGCCCTTTAGAAGATTTTTCACCGAACACCTTCAACGTATCTCCAGAGGGTAACGGTGATGATACCTACACGTGCTGCACATCGGTTGAGGACCAGCATAAGCCCTAGCCCCAGGCACTTGTGCCACAGATGTAGCCGCAGGTACAAGTTGTCTTTGGGGTTGTTTGGGTGCAGCCACGGCATAGTTACGCGCTGGTGTGAACTTGCGCTTCTTGTTGTTGTTGTGGCTGTTAGACGGTTCAGCTTTGGTCTCCTTAACCGCCTCGGTAGCCGTCTTCTCCACCTTCTTTGCACCCTTCACAGACATGGTGCCCGCTCTTATATGGTTCTCGGTGAGTTGAGCGGTGATTGTAATGGCTTCTTCCAAGGTTGTGGGTCGGCTACCCACCACAGCATCTTGAATTTGGGGTGGTACACCCTTAATGAACTTCTCGATGTTGCGGGGAACAGTGTCGACCATATGGGGCAGCAGTATACTCAACTCATGATGCCTAGTTGAGTAGGCCAAATGATCACCATCATTTTGTTTCAAATTCCAAAACTCTTCTTCCAACTTTTGCAATTCACTTCTTGGGCAGAACTTCGCGATGGCGATGTTCTTGAACTCTTCCCATGTAAGTGCTAGAATGGCATCGGGTCCACGATTCCTCTTCTCGCTATTCCACCAGGTAAGAGCCCTTTGTTGGAACATACTAGTGGCATAACGAACCTTGAGTGCATCGGGACACTCACAATTGATAAAGGTATTCTCCATGCTTTCGAACCACTCAAGAAGGCCAGTGGCTCCTTCCTTGCCACTAAAACTAGTGGGCTTGCAAGAGCTGAAGTGTTTGAAGGTGCAAGTTTGATTATTCCGTGTTGATTGTTCCCGTTTTGATTGTTTCTATTCTCCCCATGACCATTTCCATTGTTGCTAGCGTTGGTCATTAAGGTGCTATTAAGTTCAGCAACCATGGTCGGAATGACAGCAGCCATTTGTCGAGCAATCATGGCGGCTAACTTACGATCGGAACTTCCACGCTTTCCATGATGACGAGACATGCTGGAATATACAAATGAGTTAGATATGAGAATTGGAATAACAAGGATTAATGTTCAACAAGGATAAGGCAAAAAGTTGTAAGGCACATGGAATGGTTCCATTTGGTAACGCATTACCATTTGGAAACGTTGACACGTCAAGGTAAGTTGACCCATTCGCCTTAGAAGTTTGTGTATGTTGACCATGGTTTATCACTCATCCCAGAAATCCCCAGGTAAGCATAACTAGTCCCGTAGGATTTATGCGATATGCTTGCCTTAGCCCGAGGGCCTTTTGCCAGGAAATCTAGAATACAGGTGTCCATGTGTCACACAAATTTCTTAGGTTCATGAAATCAAAACCATGATGAGATTTACATAGATTAGACATAAGTCTAAAGATTCAATTCTTAAGCATAAGTATACGATTCCACGTGTTGACGAGAATAAGATTAAGAAGTTTCATTTGTCGGGGAGAGTCAATGAGTCAAAGTTAAGTTTAGGGAGACAAGTAACAAAGTTTAGACAATTACAAGGCAACCTATGCTAAGGCATCAAGTTGCACATAAAGTATAGCATTATGTAGCCTGTAACAATATATATATTTCCCAGAATATAAATATTATCCTATGAGGTTCATGCATAAGCTATAGTCTAGGTCACCATTACTAATAACCTAAATCCCTATAGTTATGGGCTCTGATACCAATCTGTCACACCCCAACCTTGACGGCGGAAACGTCGAGATGTGAGGGTTAAGATTGTTCACAGCCACATAACGCTATATTAAATTGTAAATATTATTATCATAAGTCTTGAAATGGATATTACAATCATAATCTTATACAAGAAATAAGTTCAACATAACATAACATAATGTAACTTTTTATTTCATTATCTAGGTCCAAGTCCTAGATTATAGCATGCTTCAAAAGGATCACTTTAAACTTGAGGTTGACCTGAAACATGATAAAAATAAGAGTCAACTAAAAATAGTTGGTGAGTTTCCAAGGTTTTCATACATAATATGAAAAAGAAAGTTACAAGTAGGAATTCATGTCATAGGTTATAAGCTAGTAAGGTTATAGAACACATATCGTTACAACCAAACCTCAACTTGATTACAAGTATAAAAGATTGGCTAAGTGTATTTGGTTCCCTAGTGCACAAGCATACGGCTCCTAGGAGTCGGCAATACATCGACTTTAGCACCAAATAGGCTTGTCAGGCCCAAAGATCTAAGACGTCGCCAGGCTAGCAATAGTTAATGATTGTAAACAAACTATGTATCTCATATAAACACTTACAATAAACAAATAACCATGACAAAATAATAAGTTGAATTGCACGTGATTTACAAGTCTCAAATGTGTATAAGTGTATCATGTATACGCTATCATGTTTCACCCCAAGTTAGTGTAAGAAGATGAAAAAGGGGCAAGAAAACTCACTTGACAATAAATATATAATGGCGATTAATAAGAATAATAATAAGCGTCGCTCCAAGATGTATCGTCACAAGACACCTAAATATGTATATTTACAAAATTAAAGTTCTACAATAAGGTTAAGGACTGGGAATCAACTTGATGTTTGAGGTTTTGTTGATTATATTAGCCAAGTAAGAACTCATTTATATTCTCGGGGAAACGATTAATATTTTATATAAACTTATGGATTAATAATAACTTTTATAATATTTTGTAATGTTTAACAAGTTTAGATCAATTTTGTAAAATAAAAAGAGCATAAAATTAAACAATAGATTAAAGGTATTTTTGAAATATTAGATTGTGTAAATTACACTAAATTTTAAAGTCTACATTTTTATAAAAATTTGTAATTATATTATTAACGTTAGGATAATCCTATAAAGATATATTTATATTATTTTTTTTGTAAATAAATTACAGAAAAATAATTAATAATTTTAAGAGAAACAAAGTTTATGAATTGATTTTTCATAATTTTTAGAAATTTTTAACATTAGATTTGAAGGCCAAAAAGGCCTAAAAAAATACATGAGGTTCCCCGGATTCGAACCGGGGACCTCCTGTCTAGGAGTCATGTGTGTTACCAGTGAACCAAAGGCTTCCAGCCGCGTTAGAATCCGCTCTGTACTTGTTAAATACACACTTAAACAAAACCCCCAATTTCATAAGAACCCTAGAATTGATTTGATTCCAATTGAACATCGAATTGATATTGTTAATGAAATCAATCATAGGGCTTTGATTGCCCATGTGAAACCGAGCACAAAGATGTGTGGTACTTACGTTATTAAGTTCGAATTGATGATCTCAAGTTCAAGGGCGATTCGCGACTGCGGAGATGTGCTTCAAGGCGCAAACGAGGTTGATAACCAAATTAAACTTGTATGAAGCTTCGAATGAGCTTGAAGATGAAGAACCCTCAATCAATTTGAACTAAGAAGGCTTAGAAGTGTAGGTTCGACTAAGTTGCAGGTTGCGGGAAAAATGAAATTGGATTCGTTGTTTGTGTTGATTCAGGTGCAATTTGGAATTGATAAAAGCTTTGGATTACTTAGACGTTCGATTAAAAATCATTTAATTTGATTATTATTAAGTGTTAATGGTCGAACGGCTATATGGTTAGAAATGCTCGGTTAATCACTCGATCGGGTTCATAACCGTCGTTTAAACGCAATTAAAGTTCATGATTGAGTTCGAATCGTATTCAAGAACGGTTTGGGGACGGTTTTGGATTAAGAAAACATCGTTTTTGGCAGTTTTGGTGCCTCGCCGGACTTGGCCGGAGTCCGGCCGGCGAGGTCACCGGAAAAGCGGGGTGAGAAGGGGGGGGGGTTTGATTTTTGATAAATTACACCTTTGGTCCCTCAACTTTGATTTTCTATTATTTTATGCATAAAGTTCTATTTCAAGTTTCTAAAATGACAAATTAACCCTCAAACTTAATCTAAGTTTATAATTTAAAGATGGTTAGGTTTATTAATCTTTATTATTAGCAATCTTATTATTACTAATACTATTATTCAATATTTATTATTTACTTTTATTATTATTAACCTCATTATTATTATACATACATAACATTTCATGAAAACCCAATTACAATAGATATTAAACACAAACAATCACGCAAGTTTCAAAATTGACAAAGATAATCCTTGTAAGAGTAAACGAAGTTAACTTTTAGTTAACGAAAATACGAAATGTTACACAACCCTTCCACCAAGGAACTGACATCTCCCATATGTAAACTTTGCAGTCATGTTGCAACCACCATAATCACTATCTGTATAAGCATACAAATTGAAGTTAGGATTCTTTGGGTACCATAAACCAAGTGTTGAGGCACCTTTGAGGTATCTAAGAATCCTCTTGACAGTGATGAGGTGAGACATCTTAGGGTTGGCTTGATATCTTGAACAAATACATGTAGCAAACATAATATCAGGCCTGCTAGCAGTAAGATACATAAGAGTGTAAGGTCCCGTTCCCGGAACGCTTACAGCTGGTAATTCATCGCACATAAAACATATACTTTGCATTTAATCATCAAAATATTATAGTGGAAACATAAAACAAATGGCATTTCATTTCATCGTAAAAACTTTTGCAAAATAATACATCGTTTGTCGGTTACAAAATTTCATTGTTGTATTACATCACAAAAGCTTTAAATAAATGGATGCCATCCAAAAGAGCTGAGCAGCTGCCTCGTGCCATCCTCAACAACCTTACCTGCCAACTGGAAAAAGCATAAAAGTCAGCGTTGCTGAGTGAGTTCTAGTTTTATAGCAAAAAATACTTTTCTTTCATTAAAACCCTTCATTTCAAGTGTATGTGATCATACATCATACGTACATACAGATAATATCATTATTATCTTCGTCATTCTTTCGTTCATACTTTCATTCATCATTTCATTCATTACTTTTATCATCACCATGAACTTTACCCTTCACGCTCGTGATACTGTGCCTAAGCCTATAAAAGACCTTCATCGGTGGTCCCCAGCACCAAGTGGTCACAGTACCTAAGGTAAAGTTCAGGTGTACCATGTCATATGCAATGCCCTTCATGCTCATGATAGTGAACCTAAGCCTTTAAAAGACCTTCATTGGTGGTGCCCAGCACCAGGTGGTCATAGTACCTAAGACACGCGACAATGGTTCATCCATATGGTCAATCACAAAGAAAAACCCCGATGTGCATCCTCCCGGGGTAGCGAACCTGCACACCGTTGGGCTAACACCTTTTAATGGTGTGTCCCGACGTACAGTGCTTGCAAGACTTCTTACATTCATTCATTAATGCATACATTCATAATTATGTTCCTCTTTCATTATTTTTCACTTTACGTTACATAATACTTCGTTCATTCATTATCATAATACGTAAAGCCATAGGAAAGATAATCATACATCATCACAAGGAACATAAACATATCATTCATACATCATCATGCAGGGCATCATACATACATAACATACATCATGCATAACCATGCAACATCATCTTCATCATCATCATCATCATACATAAGCACACATCATTACATGCCCTACACACCATCTAGGCCCCCAAAGGTCAACCTTCATAACCCCTAGGAATCTCCTAGGTCAAGCCTACATTACCTCTTTTTCCCCAAAAAGTCAGAATTTTTCTAAGTGTTCATCTGCATTTCCTATAGTCATCCGCATTTGCTATAGTTCTTTCGTATTTGCTATAGTTCATCTGCATTTGCTATAGTTCATCCGCATTTGATTTACTTCTTTCGCACTTCCATACTTAGTCAAATGCTCATCCGCATTGACTCACTTCGTCCGCATTGACTTACTTGCTCATCCGCATTTACATACTTAGTCAAATGCTCAACTGCATTGACTCACTTCATCCGCATTGACTTACTTGCTCATCCGCATTTCCATACTTAGTCAAATGCTCATCCGCATTTTCTGCACTTTGCTCACCCGCATTTCCATACATCGTCAAATCCTCATCCGCATTGACTTCCCCACACTTAGGCAGGTTTAAAGACTTATCAAATGGGTCTAAAACATCATATTCAATTTCCATGCACCAGTCATCATGTTCTAAGCTTAATTCTTACTCTCAAATCCTTAGAAGCACAATCAGACATCATCAAGCATGAACATAGTCACACATCACATCATCATACACACATTCAAGCATACGGGTCCGAAACCCAATTCAATGAAAACATACATTCATGCATTTCCAGCCCCAAAATCAGTTAAAAACCAGTAAAAGAGGGGTCCTAGAACTCACCTTTGCAGCTTTTGAGTATGGCTTCCTCCAAACTCGTTTGCAAATTGAATTCAACCGCTTAGAAACCCACTAAAACATACCCGAACACATACAAACACGCATAAGCATAAACCCGAGGATAAGGCCAGCCAAGAACACCATAAAAGCATGAATTCTTACCTTGAATTCGAACTCTTTCTTGTTCTTTCTTCAAAACCGAGAACTTGTTGCTCTTTCTCTCTCTAAAACCCGCAAATCAGAGGTGCATGTGACATATGGGTGGCCATACCACCTTTTACACCCACTTTTCAAACATTTTGTCCTTTTGGACACTTTTTACCCCTAGACTTGGGTTTTATTTCTTTTTCTTCTCTTCTTTCACTTTATTCATTATTTTCTTTGACTTTAAAATAACTGGGTGTTACAAAGAGACCCAATCATAGCCCTGTATAAGTGTTCATCTACACACTCCCCCTCAAGATCAGGTCCAAGGGAGTGGTTTCTGGCTATGGGTGTCTTAGCAATCTTACAATCAGTCATGTTGAATCTCTTGAGTATGTCCTGAACATACATTGACTGACTTATGAAGATGCCATCTTCAACTTGCTTCACTTGAATTCCCAGAAAGAAATTAAGTTCCCCCATGGCACTCATTTTAAATCTGTCTTTCATCAGCTTCTCAAAGTCATTGCAGAGCTTTGGATTAGTTGAACAAAAGATGATGTCATCCACATACACTTGAACTAGCCGAAATGTCATTTCCCTGTCCCTTGATGAAGAGATTTCCATCTATAGTATCTCTCATGTATCCATGTTTGCAAAGATACTCAAATAGTGTCTCATACCACTTCCTGGGTGCCTGATGCGGCCCATAAAGAGCTTTGTCAAGCTTGCAGACATAATCAGGATGATCAGGATCTACAAAACTAGGTAGTTGTTTGACATATACCTCTTCATCAATCACTCCATACAGAAAGACACATTTTACATCAAGCTGAGAGACCTTGAAGTTTTTGGATGCAGCAAATGCTAGGAATATCCTAACAGCTTCTAGTCTTGCTACTGGAGCAAAGACATTAGTGTAGTCAATCCCTTCTTCTTGTGTGTACCCTTGAACAACTAGTCTAGCTTTGTTCTTGATGATAATGCCTTTATCATCTTTCTTATTCCTAAACACCCATTTGGTTCCAATGGTAGTCTTCCCATGAGGAAGAGGACAAAGGTTCCAAACTTTCTGCATTTTGAATTGAAGTAGCTCTTGTTGCATAGCCTCAACCCAACTTCCATCCTTTAGAGTCTCATCAACTTTCTTTGGCTCTATCTGGGATAAGAAACAAGAGTGAAGACAAACATTTGCTTCATGGGTTTGTCCTCTTGTTCTTACCCCTGTGACAACATCTCAAATGATGTTGTGGTGGGGTGAGACTTATGGATCCTAAGCTGAGGGATCACAGCAAGTTGCTGAGAAAGATCTAAATTAGAGAAATTTAGATCTGGCATGGATGTTCTCCCACCACATCAGCACACTTATCAAGAGAAACTTGATCCAAGCAGTGTGTGACATCATTGATGTTGTCATCTATGGTGTGGTTAGTAGCATCAAGAAATTCTTGATCACTGTCACCACCACCATTGTTGTCTTCCACAATTGAGGTATCCTTATCTAGTTGTGGAGCCTCTGAGTTGGGATTTGAAAGCACCCCAGATGCATAAGTTGAGTTTGTCATTGTAGTGCTGATAGAGACCTTATATGCAGAAGTAGTTCCAACTGGAGCTAAAGATGTGTGACTTGAAGATCTTCTTAGCTCAAATCTTGGATCAGGATCACCTGTATTTATATTTTCTGTAGATCCTGAAACATTCTCACAAGATTTGTTAAAACAATTGGTAACTAAATCAAGATCAAATAGCGAATCAGGACCAAAACCAACAACACAGGGTGTGTGTTCATTGAAAGTCACATTGGCTGACTCCTCAACAATTTTAGTTCTGAGATTGTATACTCTATAAGTCTTAGCTTGAGAAGAGTATCCAATAAAGTGTCCATCATATGCTTTTTCAGCAAATTTGGCAATTTGATCTTTGGTATTCAAGATGGTGCAAGGACATCCAAATAACCTGAGAAAACCAATGAAAAGTTTCCTCTTGTGCCAAAGTTCATAAGGAGTCTTGCCATGAGTCTTGACCACTAAAATTCTATTATGTACATAGCAGACAGTGTTGACTACCTCTGCCCAGAAGGTGATGGGTAGCTTAGAGTCAGACAACATGGTTCTTGCAGCTACAATCAGTGTCCTGTTTCTCCTCTCAACAACACCATTCTGCTAAGGAGTCCTGGGAGCACTGTATTGTCTTATAATACCCTTTTCATCACACATGTATCAAGGATTTGGTTCTTAAATTTAGTTTCTTGATCACATCTTATGATCTCGACCTTGTGATCAGATTGATTCTCAATCTTTAAGATGAAATTCTTTAGAATCTTAGGAGTCTCATCCTTAGTTCTAAGGAAGAAGACCTAAGTGAATCTTGTAAAGTCATCTGTGATCACTAAACAATATGAGGTCCTTCCTAGACTCATTACACTGGTGGGACCAAAGAGATCTATATGTAACAAGTGTAGGGGTGTAGTGATGGAGTTCCTTTCTTTAGGCTTGTGATATACCTTATGTTGCTTCCCTTTCAGACATGCAACACAATGGTCATCACTTGTAAACTCTTTCTTTGGTATTCCAGTTACCAAATCATTCTTAATTAATTTATTCATGTTCTTAAAGTTTACATGGCACATTCTTTTATGCCATAGGAAAGACTCATCACTATTGGCTTTAGACAGAAAGCATAAAACTTCTCCAGAGGGAGATGTTTCTTGCTAATCCATCTTGTACATGTTCCTTTTCCTGGGGGCTCTAAGCAGGATATGCTCATGAGGAATGACCACACCAGGCTTGAGAACAATGTACTCATGCTCAGTAAAGAGCATGTTATGACTCTGATCACAAAATTAGGATACACTCAGAAGATTGTACCCAAGCTCTTTGACAAAGTTTACCTTTTCAATGTTGAGCTTACCATTTGTGACTATGCCCTTCCTGAAATGTAACCACCTTCATCTCCTCCAAAAGCAACTAGTCCTCCATCAATCCTTTCAAAGTTCTAGAGTAGTGACCTATTGCCTGTCATGTGCCTAGAACAGCCACTATCAATGATCCAGACATTCTTGTTTGTCTTGAGCTATCCCTGCACAAAGAAAAGGATTAGTTACATTTGGAAACCCAAGCATTGCTTGTCTTGGGCTCAGAAACAGAAGGTAATGCAACAGTAATAGATCCTATGGTTGTGTTGATAGGATCTTTAGCTGTTGTTGATGGAGAATTCTCAATCACTTGGTCTTTCTTAGACTTCCACACTACCTTTAGAGTCTTGGACTGACCTTCAAAACTTCGGAAGTTTTTGGAACTTCGGAAGTTTTGATGACTGAACCTTCGGAAGATTTTGCAGACACTGTCGCAGACTTCAGTGCTTCGGAAGAACTCCTTTCTTCCGAGACCAACTTCTCTTCCGAGGGTAATTTTCCACTTGCCTTCTTCTTAGATTTGGAGCTTCCGAAAGAAACAGATTTTCCTTCCAAAGCTTGAATCTTCATAGAACTCCTTGAAGTCTTTGTCTTGATCATATGGACAGTACCTTTAGGATTGTATGGACAATCCTTAGCAATGTGAGTGGTACTTTCACACATGACACACACCATTTTCTTCTTCACAAGAGTCTTATGCTAGGAACAAGATTGTCTTTGGTCACATCCTTTCTCCACCTTCATCTTTGCAGATGCTAAGACGGTCCTTTTGGGCTAGGAACTGTTCTTGGAGTTAGATGGTCTAGCCTGTGCAGCAGTGGTACACAGCAAATCAGCCTTCTTCTTGTTACTGAGATAATTTGAACAAGAACCAGAACTCTTAGCAGAAGAGTTTTGGTTGATGTCTTCAGTCCTTACTACTTCAAATCCTGCAGAGATGAAAACTTGTTTTTGCTTAGAGTCAAAAGTAGCCTTGATCTTTTGAGCCTTCCTTGCTTTTCTTTTGCTCTTTCTGATCAAGTTCTTTCTCATGGACTTAGTCATCACAGTCTTCTTCTTCTCCTCAGAAGGATAGTGGCACTTCTTAGAATCCTCCTCTTCACTCTTCTCAGAGGAATTCTTCACTATCTCTTCTTTATCCTCTTCACTCAAAGGATCTATGAGAGGAAGCTCATCTTCACAAGTTCCACACCTAGAAGGTCTTACGACAAGATTGTGTGTGGAGGAGCTATCTCATTGGATCCCAGTCCCTGCCTGTTTTGATAGCACACCTTGTTGTGCGGGGATGAGGATATCATGTTCTTGAAGGTCTCTTCTTCAAGAACACTCTTTTCTGCCCTGGCTTTGCTGATCACAAGCTCAGCCTGGCACTCAGTCAACTTGGTTATGAGATCTTTGATTTGAGTCCTAAAATCTGTGTGTTCATGTTTTAGAACTGAAATGGTTTTCTCTAAGTCCTCTATTTTCAGTTTATAATAATTTTCAGACTTTCTAAAATCAGATTTTAAAATGTTTAAGAACTCAAGATCAGATCTCATCTCTAAGTTATAGGACCTGTATCTATTGAATTTAGCAATGCATTTAGGAGTACAGAGATGTTTCAATACCTTGTCTTCATCATGATCTGCCATCAATTCTTGGTTTGGAGAAGCATCTTCCACCTGAAAGCTCCAGTCAAAGCCTCCTTCTTCAACATCAACAGCAGCCTGCTGCTTTGACTTCTTATTTTGTAGAGCTTTGTCAGTGTAGTTAGGTCTGGACTGTGTTTGGCCACCACTTGCTTTAGGTGCCTTACACTCTATGGCAAAGTGGCCCCTCAAGTTACAGTTGTAACACTTGACTTTGCCTTTTTCCAGGCCAAACTTTCCACTGGTTGCATTGCTTGAAAACTTCCTTCTAGTCCTCTTGTAGAACTTCTTGACTCTGTGAGTGAGAAGAGCCACCTGCTGGACTATTTCCATGTATTCCAGATCATCTGGATGAATACAGTCCAGGTCTTCAAGAGTGAAAAGAGAGTTGCCACAGCTTTCATCAGAAGACACAAAAGCTTGAGAAGAGCTTGTCTCTTGGAATGGGCTTCCTTGAGTGTAGTTCTCCCTTGGTGTCTTTGGAAAGGTGATGAAAGGACCCTTTGGTGAGTTGTCAGGATAACATATGAGATAATGTTTGGGTTCTATGCTATCCTTTTCAACCACATGTAGGGTTGAACCCATTTGATTGTTGGAGTTGCCAGATGAACCTTGCATGTTCATCTCCATCTAGTAGCCACTGAGAATCCCATATAACTTTGTCAGAGTAAGATTTTTAAGATTTTTAGTTCTCTTGATCACCACACAGTAGTGTGTCCATTGCCTAGGAAAAGAGGACATGAACTTCCTTACAATGTCTCTATTCTCAAGAGAAACTCCTCCATCCACAAGGGTATCCACAATCTCAACATACCTGAAGTATTGCTGAGTCATAGTTTCACCTGTTTTGAAGGTGAAGTTTTCAAACTGCTGCTTCAGGAGATCCTTCTTGTTCTCCTTGTCTTTAGAGGAACCCTCATACATCAGTTTCAGTGCATCCCACAACTGCTTAGCTGTTTTTCACTTCTTGAAACCTCTGTACACAGAGTTTGGAAGGGTAGTTTGAAGGGTTGTCATGACTTTTCTGTCAATCTCTACTCTCTTCCTATTTTCATCAGAGTAGTTAGCCACATCCTTGGGGATCATACCAACACAGTAGCAGAGGGGGTGCTAGGT
This sequence comes from Flaveria trinervia, assembly GCA_025506515.1. Taxonomy (NCBI): domain Eukaryota; kingdom Viridiplantae; phylum Streptophyta; class Magnoliopsida; order Asterales; family Asteraceae; genus Flaveria; species Flaveria trinervia. The sequence continues at coordinate 8,109,005 of CM046441.1, forward strand.
ATGAAAGGTCCATTTTCAATAGACTCCTATATTTTTGAATCAAAAGACCTGGTGAAACCTTCCATTCTTAAACACAAGTATCAAACTCATCAAGAGTGATCAATGGGGACTTGTTCATGGTTCCAGTTTCCATATTAGTCTTAGAAATGGCTGCCATTTGAAAAGTTGAGTATTTGTGTGTGTGAGGGATCTTAAGATGGTAAGATATTATATCAAGAACCTGGAAAGCTCTGATACCAAATGTAGGACCGGTGAAGGGGGTCACTTACAACACAACACAACAAAGAGGAGATTAACCAAACTTAATAAAACAGTAAACTGGATTAACCACAAATGAGACACTAAGAACACAAGTAATATAAGAGACAGAACAAGAGAACACTAGTGTATGGTTTTCAAAAATGCAATATATTGTTTTCTCTATGTTCTATTACAAGTGTTACAAAGCATATGAGAAAGATACAAGAACATGATATACTTATACTACATCCTACAGCCGGCTATACTTTGAAAGCCAGTTGGATACAATTGACTAGACACAAACAAAATCAATTGTAGAGTCAAAAGACAGATTGTCTTTTGACTAGTGACTATGACATGCCATAACTCACATCTTTATCTATTACAAAAAGGATAAAGTACATGAAGTAGAAAGTTATAGACTTAAGACCTCAATGTACAGTTACCAAAAGCATGAACCTTTTCACCAACTCATGTAAGTTGGTGACATTACAAAGATGCAACGAAAAGGTGTCCAGCTTTATGAAAAAGTACATCAGATAAAGCATGTGTCAAAAGTCTTCGGAAGAAATCTGTCTTCATGAGTTGAAGCTTTGGAAGACTTTGTCTCTGAGGCTTCGGAAGACTTCATCTTTGACTTCGGAAGATATTGGTTTTGGCGTCGGAAGATTTCACACTTAGAATATTTCAGTTGCATGTGTGAAACTTCCTAAGCATTCTTCTTCAATGCACTTGTGCAGCATGAAGGATAGACTTTGGATGTTTGGGTTGCATCAGCCTCTTCATTAATCTCTACACTCTTCCCGCGTCTGCGTGCGCGTAGATGAAGAGGTGGGGAAGAGGTTTTGGTAAAAAATAAACACCACCTAAATAGAAAAAATAAAATACCCATCGACCTTTATAACTGTGTAATAATATAATGTGGCTCTAAAAATATAAAAAGTAAATACAAATTTGAAATATTAGAAATATATAAATACTCGATGTAGTGAATTATATAATATTAAATAAAGATAAATTTATTTAAAAAACACAAATTATAAACTCTTATATTAAAACAGAAAAAGTTTATTTAAGGGTGTGGATATTGAGAAAACCAAAAAATATAAATTAATACCCCAAATTTCTATACGGGTCGTATAGTTTCATACGTGGTATAGGGTGGGTCGTATCGCACTAAACGTGTAGTATAGTCTCAGTATCGAAATTTACTATGCGCGTCATGTAGTCCTATATGTGTTGTATAGGGCTATATAGAGTGTACAGCTCCCTAACACCCTATTCTGAATTTTACTCATTTTAATGTATTCGACCTATACGTCACGTAACCCTGTACATTATGTATTAATGTTTTTATATTAGAATCCTTTTTTATTGTCTAAAATATTCAAGGTGAAAGTACAAGTTGAATGATTTAAAAAGTAATATAAATACAAACTAAATCAGAGCATTCACATTTTATTTTTTATTTTTATCCTTATAATTACACTAAAAATTTTTATTTCTTCTCTTTTTTTCAATTAATAATTTATTTTTATACATTTATTATTATTATTATTTCTCTCTTTCACTCACAACCACTTTCAAAAGTATTAAAAAATTTATAAGAGTTAAACAGTGAACATTTTCTCTCTTTTTTACTCACAACCACTTTCAAAAGTATTAAAAATTATAAACGTTGAATAGTAAATCTTTAAATTTACAAATAACCAGTAATATTTTTTTTCTTCTCCGTTCATAACTACTTAAAACCATTTTGTGTAATTTAAAGACTCATACTCATATAGTTATAAAGCATGAGTTATCAATTTTCTTATATAAATCGAAAGATTTACAATACGAAAAGAGAAAAAGCAAATTATACAACCAAATCAAATCCATCAAATCGATACAGTAAAGATTATACCATTTTTATAAACAAAATAATGCCAACACGTGCATACACCACCTACCTATGTAAATATAATTATATATATATATAGACTCATAGAGCTAGAGAGAAGATTTTAATTTATACTCCGGCTAACATACCTCATCTTCTTCCTGCAACTCCTTCAATCTCGCCGGAGATGACGAATACTCGGGAGGAAGAAACTGTGACTTTGAAACTATTGAAGCAGAAGATGCATGATTTCGCTCAAGAACGTGATTGGGAGCGATATCATAGCCAAGAAACCTCTTATTGGCTCTGGTAAATATTATCTTTAATATGATTACATGTTTGATTCTTTGTGTTTTTGTTGTTGTTTGTTCTCAGTGTGTTGATGTCTGTGTTTATTATTGGTGGTATGTGTGACTTTTGGCGTAATCTTCTTGATCTCTAATGATCTGCAAGTTTTATATGATTTTCTTCTTTTTCCGTTTCACATAAACGGCTGTTTTGCATACTTTCAAACGGTTATTTTATATGTTTTTAAACGACGGTTTGTTTGCGGGTGATGTGATATTAGAATGGAGTGGGGCGAGTATAATTTGCCTGTTCTTTTTTTATTATTCTAGAGATATCAGATATGATATTCTTATCGTTTCCGATTCACCATAAAGAATACAACAGTTTTTAAATTAATATTATATTATTATACGTCAATATCGCAGGTGAATTTATAATTTCAACTTGATATAAACTTTGTTTTTTTAAAATTCCCAAAATAAAAAGAATCTAATTTTTAATTATTATAATAGTTTTCTTTAATTTCATTTAAATAGATAACTTTAAATGGTATAATTCATGGTTTAGCTCAAACCTCAGATAAATTTTAATAATTTTTTCTATAACTAAATACGTATTCAGGTAACCCGAGTGATTTGATTAATTGTATCATGACCTTCATGTACTTGGTAATATGTAAGTTTTAAGTTTTAACCTAATTGAGTACGTTAGTTTTTATTATTCTTTTGTTAGGTTTTAGTATTGCTTAGTTTGTACAAAAATCTCTATAAATAACAAATAAGTAAAAGCAAGTGATATGAGTAAATATTTTACGAGACTCGTTTATTACCTAGTAATCTTTATAATTAAGTTTTAACCTCACAATAAATTGGTAACTTTAGAAAATTCTTTCCAGTTTCCACTGAACACTATTAAAAGTTCTTTATTGTTTTATTTAAATAACAGGTACCGTAACTACTTTAGTAATTGAATAATATACTTTTTTAAATGGTGGTGGCCAATAATTGAATAATATTTAATATTCAAATTCTTTTAAAGTTAAGATACCAAATAAATCACCATACATGCATACTTTTTTTAAGTCCAACAAAATAATTCTAGTACATCATAAACTAACAAATTGTTATACTAACACGTCGCATACACCAATATAAATTATTTCATGATCTCATGTTTGATACATTAAAATTACACCATTGACTTAATTTCAAAGCCTATTATTTCGATTGGCTCCTAAGCCAAAAAAAAATCCAAGAACTTTAATTCCATACATGCATTCTTGTACAATATTTGTGTAACCACCATCATTATTTTACCAAAGTGGTCTTGTTAAAGACAGTTAGGGTACCCGGGGCATCTCGGCAAGGGGCTCCGGTTTGAGTAGGCACATGAAGCTTGATATAAATAAAAAATAATTTGAGTGTTTTAAGTTGTGATGTTATGGATTTGAGTAGTTTTGGTTGCTCGTTATATTATCTACTTATCTGGTACAATAACAATGATAATAATATTATAATGATTATTATAATTATTGTTGATATATATATATATATAATATATATATATATATATATAATATATATATATATATATATTATATATATATATATAATATATATATATATATATATATATATATATATATGTATATATATATATATATATATATAATAGGTGGGAGAAGTAGGGGAACTGTCAGAGATATTTCAATGGAAAGGAGAAGTGCCAAAGGGTCTTGGTGATTGGAAAGAAGAGGAGAAAGTGCACCTGGGTGAGGAGCTATCTGACGTTTTGCTCTATCTTGTTAGGCTGTCTGACATCTGTGGGGTTGATTTGGGTCAAGCTGCCCTTCGTAAGATCCGTCTTAACGCCATTAAGTACCCCGTTAACCCTCCCACTTCTTCACAATAAATTAATAACCAACACTATAGCTTGTTTTGCATTACATATTTAACCTTTTGTTCTACGTACTAGTTGTTGGTTCCTATCCTATATAAAGATGGTTAATTGGTCATATTTGTTGTTTTTGTTTGGTTTTGATTTGTGGATGTGCGTTGTTATTCGAAGGTTGGTGGGTTGTGACGCGTAAGAGAATTGCTACTTGTTGCGTATAAGGGCTAGATAAGTTTGTGAGTAAAATATGGTTTGAAGTTATAAATAGGGGCGTATAATAGGGATTCCAATCCATGAAAAACCCTCAAATTAAATTATTTGAGAACTCAGATATATCAAGCTTTTGTACATATGAATTATAGCACTACCACACTTAAGTTGAAAAAGATAAAATGGTCATTTTTAGTTTAATTTTTTTAAATGTATAAATTATTAAAAGTTATAATCATTTATAAATTGTAGGAAAATTTGTTTAAATGTGAATATTTTAATTGCACAATTGATATGCGTGTAACAAATAATAAAGATAGTCCAATTTTATAAAACAAGAAATTACATATTTTTTCTATAAACTTAATCAATTCTGTATATATATTTAACTTAACTTTTTAATTACATATATCTCATTTTAAAACTTAGCATATATATATTTTTAGAATCGGATCGGACTTTGAACCGGACGCCTTACTAGTTTGGTGGTCGGATCGGATTTAACTATATTTTAATTATATTTATATATGTAATTAAATATAAGTAATTTATATATGATTTACATATATATTTTATAGTTATATATAAAACTTAACTATATTTGTATATCCGATGTATTAATTTATAGCTTAACATTCTGTTTTTACCTATTAAAATAAAATAAATAAATCAAAAATCGGTCTGAACCAGTCCGGTTTCCCGGTCTGACCAGCGGTTCGGGACAAACCGGCTGGTTCGACTAGTCCAAAACGAATCGAAGCGAACCGGACCGATCTCCAGTCGAACCGGTCGGACTGATCCGTCGCGAAATCATTGACCCAAACTAAAATTTTAGTTACATGTATACTTTATATCAAACATAAATATTACATACGTACCCGTTAGAATAATTTTTATTAAAAATAATATATATAATTAATATTTTATTCTTACTTTTCACTAAAACATTACATTTATACTTATTTCTTAACTAGTTTTTTTCTTCTTTTTCACTAACTTTCAATGTATATTAAAATTGTTTTTTCACTATCCACCAACATTGTGTTGTATACTAGTTGCTAGAAATAGTAATTTGCTAAAAAAATGTGATGAGGCAAAATTTTAACATAAGACATCATAAATTATATTTAAAGGCACATACATGTTAGAATAGATGATTTTCGATGTTACAGGTTGAAAAACTAGCCAAATTAGGTTTTTCTAACCAATTATGTTTTACCATCCTCTAGCAGTAGCTACTAGTGAGAGTGTTGAACAATGATAAGATAATCTCAATGAAATTAGTTAGGTGGTGTTTCATTTTTCACAAATAAGTTTTTTAGGCTCTTTTGTGTTTTGAGCAAGAAGAGGATAGGCAGACAATTTAGGCTTCAAACTATTTTTTTAGAAAAACATATCATTAAAATGTCTTTCCATCCTCTTTTTGGAGAAGACCAAACCCATCTCGTTTCTCCTCTTCCAATCTTTTCATATTGAGAAAAAACTCAACACAACACATATTCCCCCATCGGTCTCCCCATCCTCCATCGTCCCCATCCTCCATCGCTGGTCTCCCCCATCATCGCTAACCGCCCCCTCTCCTTCGACTTCTGTTGCTCGACCGACTCCCTTGACCTCCTGCTCGACCAGCACTCCTCCAACCCGCTCGACCGCCGACGGCCCCCCTTTCTTGTGACATCACTGCCGACAACCCACCGACCGCCCCTTTCTCCTGTGACCTCCTGATCGACCGCCACCTACTACTCACCATAGGTAAAGTTCCATGGATTTTTTTATGTTTGATTATGTTTATGTTTGATTTTGATTAGGTTTGTTTAGGTTTGTTTGATTTGTCACATGGATTATGTTTAGGTTTGATAATGTTTAGGTTTGTTTGATTGTCATAATGGATTATGTTTACGTTTGATTTTGATTAGGTATGTTTATGTTTGTTTGATTTGTCACATGGATTATGTTTATGTTTGTTAATGTTTAGATTTGTTTAATTTGTCATAATGGATTATGTTTATGTTTGATGTTGATTAGGTTTGTTTATGTTTGTTTAATTTTTCACATGGATTATGTTTATGTTTGTTAAATATTTCACATGGATTGTGTTTATGTTTGATAATGTTTAGGTTTGTTTGATTTGTCACAATGAATTATGTTTATGTTTGATTGTGTTTTTGTTGTTGTTTGTTGTTGGTTAATAGAAATGGTTGAGAAACATCAATAGTCAGATGAACACATACAATGCTTATTAGAGACTTGTGTTGAATATATAATTAAGGTGGGTAGGAAAGGTGCGAGTATGCAAAAAGACTCTTGGAATAGGTTAGGTAAAGTTCTTAAAGAAAAGTTTGGCATTGAGTTGAATAAAAACAAATTAAGAACGCCTATGATAATCTGAAAGCTAAATACATCGGATGGGTGTACGAAAAGAGCAATATATATAATGCTCAAACAAATATTTTTACCCTAGCAAACCAGGAATAGGGAGAATTTAGGAAGGTATGTTCACATATATACACATTTTTAACGGCTACCTATAAATAAAAACTTATAATATTTTATATTTTGGGTTTAGTCGCATCCGAAGGCTGGATCTTTGAAAATGAATCCATTGCCTTTTCCAGAACATTATGCACAATTGTTTGATGATAATACTGTCACTGGAAATTGCAAGTGGACCTCAACCAAAACAACTTCAATGGTTGGATCATCTTTTGCTCAACGTGTCAAACCACTTATAATTACAAATACAATTCTTCATGACACAAAAGATGATACCGACTCTTATGATTTTAAACACCACACTTCTGAGCCTACTCCTGAGAATACCCCCGAGCCTACCTCGAAACCTACCCCCAACCCTATTCCAAACAAAAGGGCAAAAACTCCAAAATCATCTATCACTTCTGATGATTTAACATCTGATATGTAAAAGGCTCTTTAATATTTGATTAAAGGAAAAGAAGGACCAAGAGTTCTTGAATGTTCTAAGAGGTTAAAGTTGGGTGTATTAGATCTGGTATATCCTTTATTCTTAGCTACTTTTTATATCTTTGGAATGTTGTCATCCATGAGAGAGGCCTGGATGACATTTCTAGAAATTCTAGAAGTATTAAAAGGGTGGATCACGATGATGACTAAAAGTTTGAAACTAATATAGCTGTGATTATAACATTGAAAACATTATATGCTTTTGGATCTTATTTTATGACATTGTTTATATTTAATGGTTGTGTTTTTGTTTATGATATTGTTTATGTTTAATGGTTGTGTTTATGATTATTAACACATGATCATATGGATTATAATAAGAAATTACTTCTACTAATTATTATGTACTTGTATGTTTGTTTTTTAGAGGAAAGGTTTGAAACAAATGCAAGACAATGATTTGGAAATGACGAGACATAAATACACGTTAGAGTTATTGCAAGGAAATCTCAAACAATGCATTGAATTGCTACGTATGTCTTGTGAATCCTTTGTCCGACTATGTGCACATTTTAGAATAAATTGTTCGTTAAAGGATAGTAAACATGTATCGGTTGAGGAGAAGATGGCTATGTTTTTAATGATAATTGGTCATAATCAACGTTGCATGGTTATCAAGCATAGATTTCAACACTCAAAGCAAGCAATTCATAATTTTTTTATGAAGTGTTGGATGAAATAATGTTTTCTTGCCAAAGATATGATATTACCAATTTCTTTCAATCCGAATCCAAACATTCCGGGACATGACAAAAGGCTACGGTTGATTTTCAAAGGAGCTGTTGGTGCACTTGATGGGACTTTGATACATGTTGTTGTCCCTGCTAGCAAACAAGAATTGTATAGAGGAAGGAGAAAAGGGGATTGTTATATAAAAAGTATTAGAAATTTCTGACTTAAACATGATTCTTACATTCATTGTGGCGGGCTAAGAAGGGGTAGCACATGATTCCAGAATATTATCAAAGGCATTATCAGATACAAATGTTTCATTCTCGTTACCACCACCAGGTATTTTAATTTTTTAAAATATTTGTATTTTACTTTAATTTCCTAATTATTTATATATCTTTACAAATAAATATTATTTTTGTAATGCCGCTTATGCACACATACAATGATTTATGGCTCCATATCATATTGTTAGGTATTGGCTTGGAGATTTTCGTAGAAGTCGTGCATTGACCAATAAAGAAAAATTTAACCATGCACATGCAAAACTACGAAATGTTATTGAGCATTATTTTGATGTCTTGAAAGCACGGTTCCCTATATTGTAGAGGATGACACCATTTACCATTGCATTTTTTGCGCTACATAATTTTATAAGGAAAGAGGGTCTCAACGATTACTTTTTTACATAATACAATCAACCCAATGTGTCATTTGAAAATCGTCATGTTGATGCCGATGAAAATGATGTTCAAGAACATGTTACCGCATCAGACCAAGAATATATGACTCAGTTACGAGATAAAATTATTAAGCAGTAAATGTAGAATATCAAATAAACAATCAAATAAAATGTATCTGTATGGTTTTATAAATATCATTGAAGTTTTTATGACTTTTATTTATATTTTAATGTTTAAGTAGTTTTAAAAGTTTAAAAAATAGATTTACTTTAATTACAGAATATTTTAACAGCCTGCAGATGTTAAAAAACAAATAGTCTTTTTTTATTACAGGCTGCAGACGTGTGGTTCACCTCTTCTACTGCAGATGTTTGCAGATATGGTCCGCAAACTGCAGACGTTTTCCTGCAGAAAAAACAAATAGCATCTTAGAGTCCATTTTGAGTTTGTTCAAGCTATCTAATATATTGACTGAGTTGGTTTGGGTTTGATAAAATTTAAACCAATGTGAGCAAAACTGGATTTGAGATAGGAGAATTACTTGGGACAAAAATGAGTAAAGTATTTGTTGATTATGTTGCACATTGGAATTGAGAGTGTTTTGTACGCGTACCAAAAAACAGTAGCAACGAAAGGTAAACATGGCAAAATAAACGTTAGTAGATACATCAAAAAAATTAGTTAGAACTCAAAATTTAATAGAAAAATAAGTTTATTGTTTAATAAAAATAAGAGTAAGATACTAACTACATAATTATCTTTAAATAAAAAAACAAATGGATGAATATGTAATATTATGTTTAATAAAGATGATATATGTAATTAAAATTTTAATTTGTGTATAAAAATTTAAGTTGAGTATATATAATATATGTAATTAATTAAGTTTGTTGGAAAAAATATGTAATTCTTCCCTTACTAAAAAACAAATTTTAGACCTTTAACTTTTTAAAGTTAATATATAAACAGACAATCTTTTTCTTTATAAATGTATTATAAGAGCATTCATATTAGTTTTTTATCTTTATCTATATAATTATATTAAAAATCACTGTATTTTCTCTCTCATTTTCAATTAAATAATACTTTTTATACTTTTATCATTACTTTTTTCTCTCTTCTCCATCACAACCACTTGAAAAAAAATTTAAAAATTTATAAGGATTAAACAATGATTCTTTAAATATATCAATTCACAATAATATTTTTTCTCTCCTTCACTCACAATCACCCAAAACCATTTCATATAATATACCAAACACACTCACATACTTTTAAGAAATCCAGTATGAGTGCTCTAATATAGTCAAATATTATAATGCTGCGATATAGTTTGTTAGGTTTTAATTCTGTCAATTGAAAGTTTATTTGGTTTAAATTTTGGCAAGTGAATTTTTTCTAAGGTTCTTTATTTTTTTGGCCACTCTCTTTTCTCTTGGTTTTGACATGTATTTTGAAACATCTCTCTATCCGTTATTTGTTTTCTATTTGTTATCTGCCTTCTCTTTCATAGTCCGTGTCTCTTTTGGCCACAATTTTAATTACTTCATTAAAATTAAAAAGTACATTAAAATAATAATATAAAAAATATTATAAACTAAAATTAAAAATACAAAATAATTATACTAATAATAACAATAATAATAAAAATAAGAATAACGATAAGAATAACAACGACAATTACAACGACAATAACAACGACAATAACAACGACAAGCACAAAGACGACGACGAGGACGAGGACGAGGACGACGAGGACGAGGACGACGATGACGACGACGGCGAGGACGAGGACGACGAGGACGAGGATGACGAGGACGAAGAGGACGAGGACGACGAGGACGACAAGGACGACGACAAGGACGACGACGACGAGGATGACGACGACGAGGATGACGACGAGGGCGACGACGACGACGACGACGACGACAATAAACACAACAATAACAACAACAATAACAACAACAATAACAACAACAATAACACTAACAATAACACTAACATAACACTAACAATAACAATAACAATAAGAGTAACAATAACAATAACAATAAGAGTAACAATAACAATAACAATAAGAGTAACAATAACAATAACAATAAGAGTAACAATAACAATAATAATAAGAGTAACAATAAGAATAACAATAAGTGTAACAATAACAATAAGAGTAACAATAACAATAAGAGTAACAATAAGAGTAACAATAAGAGTAACAATAAGAGTAACAATAAGAGTAACAATAAGAGTAAAAATAAGAGTAACAGTAACAATAACAGTAACAATAACAATAACAATAACAATAACAATAACAATAATAGTAATAATAATACTAATAATAATGTAATAATAATAATAATAATTATTATTATTATTATTATTATTATAGTAATAATAATAATAATAGTAATAGTAATAATAATAATAATAACAATAATAATATAATAATAATAATATAATAATAATAATAATAATAATAATAATATATAATAATAATAATAATAATAATTGTAAGGATTTCAATAAGTTTGATGCAATCAAAACATTCAAAGAATCCAAAGTCTCTCTGCATGGATGCACTGAATACTAAAGTAGAAATACTTCGGAAGTTTTACATCTCACACAAGAAATACTCTAAGTGTGAAATCTTTCGAAGCCAAGACCAATATCTTCCGAAGCCATATATGAAGTCTTCCGAAGTTTCAAAGACAAAGTCTTCCGAAGTTTCAAAGACAAAGTCTTCTGAAGTTTCAAAGACAAAGTCTTCCGAAGCCAATTTTATGAAGACAGATTTCTTCCGAAGACTTTTATGTACAAGCTATTATCTAATGTACTTTTCCATAAAGCTGGACCACATTTCTGCTGCAACTCTGTTTGACTCACCAACTTTCACAAGTTGGTGAAAAGGTCCATGTTTTTGGAATACTGTACATTGAGTTCTTGAGTCTGAGCTTTCTACTTTATGTATTTTATCTTTTTTGTAATATATTAGGATGTGACCTATGGCATGTCATAGTCACTAGTCAAAAGACAATCTGCCTTTTGACTCTATATTTGATTTTGTTGTCTAGTCTTATGTATCCGGCTGGCTTTCAAATTATAGCCAGCTGTAGGATGTAGTATATGTATCTCAAGTACCTGTAACTTTAGAATTATTCTTTGTAACAATTGTAATAGAACTTGAGAAGTAATATACTGCAATCTTGAAAGGTAAATACTTCTATTGTTATCTTGTTTTATCTCTCTTTTACTTGTGTTCTTAGCATCTCTCATAATAGTTAAACTAGTTACCTATTTGATCTGTTAAGTGTTAAAGAACTCTCCATACTTGTGTTATTGTGTTGTAAAAGTGCATCACTTCTTCTAGTGGTCATGCATTTGGTATTAGAGCCTGTAAAGCTCTTGATATAAGATCTCACCATCTTAAGATCCCTTACACACACAAAACACTTAACAACTCAAATGGCAGCTATCACCAAGGCTGATATGGAAACTGGAACTATGACAAAGTCTCCACTGATCACCCCCGAAGACTTTGATACTTGGTGTCAAAGAATAGAAGGCTTTATCAAGTCTCAAGACTCTAGGATGTGGGACTCTGTCGTTGAAGGACCTTACATACCAAGCACCTCATCTGCTACTGGTGGTGGTATGATTCCAAAGGTTGTGGATGATTTCTCTAATGAAGACAGGAAGAAAATAGAGATTGATCAAAAAGCCATGACAGCCCTTCAAACTGCTCTTCCTAACTCTGTCTACAGAGGCTTCAAGAAGTGCAAGACTGCAAAGCAACTATAGGAAGCACCGAAGCTTATGTATGAGGGCTCAACTGAAGCGAAGGAGAACAAGAAGGATCTCCTCAAGCAGCAGTTTGAAACTTTACCTTTAAATTAGGTGAGACCATGACTTAAGAATACTTCAGGTATGTTGAGATTATGGATAATCTAATAGATGTTGGAGTAACTCTTGACAACAGGGACATTGTAAGGAATTTTATGTCCTCTCTTTCTAGACAATGGACACACTACTATGTTGTTATCTAGAGGACTGAAAACCTTAAGACTCTTACTTTGACTGAGTTGTATGGTATTCTCAGTGGCTACCAGATGTAGATGAACATGCAAAACTCATCTGGTAACTCTAGCAATCAAATGAGTTTAGCCCATCATGTGATTGAAAAGGATAACATAGAACCTTAACATCATTTCATATGCTACCCTGACAACTCATAAAAGGGTCCATTCATCACCTTCCTAAAGACTCCAAGAGAAAGCTACACTCAAGGAGGTCCCTTCCAAGAGACAAGTTCTTCTCATGATTTTGTCTCTACTGATGAATCCACATGCAAATTTCTCTTCACCCTTGAAGACTTGGACTGTATCCATCCAGATGATCTGAAATATATGAAGATAGTTCAGCAGATGGCTCTTCTCACTCACAGAGCCAAGAAATTCTACAAGAGGACAGAAAGGAAGTTTCCTAGCAATGCAACTAGTGAAAAGTTTGGGTTGGATAAAAGCAAGGTAAAGTGCTACAACTGTAACCAGATGGGACACTTTGCTAGAGAGTGCAAGGCACCAAGAGCAAATGATGGCCAGACTCAGCCAAATCAACTACATTGAGAGAGCTCCCAAGAATGAGAAGCCAAAGTAGCAAGCTGTAGTTGCTGTTGAAGAAGGAGGCTTTGACTGGATCTTTCAGGTGGAAGATGCATCTCCAAATCAAACACTCATCGCCGAACATGAAATGCCAAGGTCTTGGAACATCTTTGCACTCTTGAATGTATTGCTAAAGTTAAAAATATACAGGTCTTATAACTTAGAGATGAGATCTGATCTAGAGCCCTTGAGTATCTTAAATTTTGATTTCAAAAAGAATATAGATGATTATAAGTTAAAGATAGAGGACTTAGGGAAAACCATTTCAAATTCTTAAACATGAGCACACCAATTATAGGACTTAGATCAAGGATCTCATAACTAAGTTGATTGAATGCCAGACTGAGCTTGTAATCAGCAAAGCTAGGGCAGAAAATGTGTTCTTGAAAAAGAGACCTTCGAGAACATGATATCCTCATCCTTGCATGAAAAAGTGTGTTATCAGAATAAGCAGTGAATGGGATCTTGTGAGATCTCCTAGGTGTGGTACTATGTAACATCCGCCATTTTCCAAGTTAAAACCCAAACCCGAACGCATTTTGAACTTCCATTATTAAATTATTTTAATAATTTTAATGGATCAAATGCATTAAATGTGAAATTTATATCATGAATTATTCATTTAGTAATCATCTAAACAACTCGTAATAATTTATGAATTTATAAATAATTTTTTATATAAAGTTATAAAGATTTATAAATATTTTTACAATAAATAACAAAATGGAATATAGTTATTAAAATTATAAAGTTATAAAATGAATTTTAATAAACTTATAAAGTTTTATTAGTAATTATGAATTTTAATTATTGAAAATAAATAATCATATTATAAAGTTACAATTTTTATAAAAGTTATAAAGATTTTATAAGAAAATAAGTTGATTAAATTAAAATTAATAATTAATTAAAAGTTTAAATTGTAATTATTATTTTATCTATTTATTTTATTTAATCTTATATTTATTTCAAAATCATAACTCTCTTTTAAATGACTTGTAACTCACCATTAACACTATTCATAACCTCCTTCTAACCTCATCTATAAAAGCAAGGCTTAGGCCTTACTTTTCATTTGCTCATTCTCTAAAAATCTCATTAACAAACATTTCTTTCATTCTTTGATTTTGATCAATTTCAAGAATTTTCTTTTAGAAGTAATTTCAAGAAGTTTTAAATACTAAGGTAACCTTATGTTACTTTTATATTATGCGTTTATATATTGTTTAATCATACTAACATCCAATTAATCTCATAACTTTATGTTCTTACTTTTATTCTTTCTTCTACTAAATCTCTTTTAATTTTAATCATTATCATTTGATTATTAACCTTCTAATATTCACTAACCTTATAACAATCAATAACATTCTTAATCAAGCTAATGTAAACAAAGAATCCTGTTTGCATATGGATGGCTATGCCGCCGCATTCGGTTATTCCACAATATTATTCCCTAAGTGATGGCTATGAAAAAGTCTGGTAATATTTTTATATAACTCAAATGAATTCTAATATATCATATATCGATATAATAAATTTGTTCTAACCCGTTTCATGCTTTAACAATTTTAAAAGGGCACATAAGTGTCTTACTATAATTTTGGCAGAATATAATCTAACTTCAACCGACTACAAATTGATCATAACAAACTAAATTTAAGTAAACTTAGACTCCAACATTAATTTCATTGAATTACCTTTGCAACAACAGTTTATACGTCTTCCAACTCAATCGGCCAACTCAACAATAACCTTCACAAAATAAGTGCGCATTTCAGCACCTTCTGTCTTGTGATACTGTTTTGACTTAATACGGGTCTTTTCATAAAAATATTTCTAAACAAAAGTTGTCCGGAAGACTTTGAGTTAGTCAACTATAAATTTTTATAATTATATGAAACCTTTTTCTATTTTTAAAATCTATTCAAACACGTACCAAACATTCTGTCCAGAATCTAAAATTGGTGCAATAATCCTTTTTCAATCTACCTTTCACTTTTTAGCATTCACTAAATGGCCTAACTTCTTGTAATAAATTCCGACCTCAAGTTATTGTTTCTTTTTATCCTTTAGGATATCACCTTTAACTCTTGAACATCCAAGCTTTTTTATGTACTCTACAACCATCATTATATAATATGAGTTTTCATGCCCCTTTTTATTATTATTACACGCCTTTTTGGGGTGAAATATGTTAAACTTATCGACTTACACTTGTAAACGTTTTATACTTGTAACGCACATGCAATTCATACTTATATTTTGTCATGGTTATTTTTATTATTGTGAGCTTTATATGAGATACATTATATGTTGACAATCATTAACTATTACTAACCTGACGACGTCATAGATCTATGGGCCTGACAAGCCTATTTGGTGCTAAAGCCGATGTATTGCTAGCTCCTGATGACGTATGACTTGTTTATCATGGGAACCAAGTACACTTGGCTAATCGTTATAAACTTGTAAACTTATTCTTTGTCAAAGTTTGATTGTAGCTATATGTGTTCTATAAACTTGCATAATTCATAACCATTGACATGAATTGCTACTTATAAATCTTTTTTTATTTATATGTATGGCTAACCCATGGAAACTCACCAACTTTTAATGTTAACCATTTATTTTTAACATGTTTCAAGATTGTTACTTGAGGAATTCTTCTTGCTCATATAGGACTTGGACTTAGTTTAATTAAATATCTTATGTTGTTGTGTAAATCTTTATTGTATTGTAATGACTTATTTGTCTAGTTTTATTTAATGAAAAATAGCATTTAATATTATTTTAACTTATTTAATTCCATGAGCTATGAACAATCGTTTTACATTCGTCTGCTTCGATGATTCCACCGTAGGTCGGGGTGTGACAATTTATGAATATGAGCTTCCCCTCATAGACCCCTTGACTGAAGAGGATGAAGAGGAGATGATGAGAAATGGCTATGAGATGAGTGAAGAAGAGCATTCTAAGAAGGGTCATCATCCCTTGAGGAGAGTAAAGCCTTTGGGGTGACCAAGTCCAAGAGTAAGAACTTGATCAGAAAGAGCAAGTGAAAGGCAAAGAAGGCTCAAGAAATCAAGGCCACTTTTAGCTTTGCACAGAAACAAGTCTTTGTTTCTGTAGGATTTGAAGTAGTTAAAGATGAAGACACAAACTCGAACCCCAACAACAAGAGTTCTAGTTCATGTCCAAGTCATCCTATCATCAAGAAGAAGGCTGATAAGTTGTGCACCACTATTGTGCAACATGAACCATAAAGCTCCAAAGGTAGTTCTAACCCCACAAGAATTGCCACATCATCTGAGAAGATGAAGATGGAGAATGAAAGTGATCAAGTTCAGCCTTGTTCTCAGAAAAAACTCCTAGAAGGAAGAAAATGGACTGTGTTATGTCTGGGAGTACCTATCATCTTGAAAAGGATTGTATCTACAATCCAACGAGTACTCTCCACATCACAAAGAAATAAACTTCTAAGAGTCTAGAGAAGAAGAAGAAATCTTCAAAAGGAAAATCTATTTTCTTCGAAAGCTCCAAAATGAAGAAGAAGACAAGTGGAAACTTGCCTTCGGAAGAAACTTTGCTCTCGGAAAAAGGGAATGCTTCTGAAGTACTAAAGCCTGCTGCAGTGAAAGCAAGATCTTCCGAAGGCTCAGTCATCAAAACTTCTGAAGTCAACAAAACTTCCAAAATATTGAAGGTCAAGTCTAAGCTTCCAAAGGTGGTGTGGAAGTCAAAGAAAGTCCAAGTGGCTGAAAGTTCTTCATCAACTTTAGCAAATGATCCATTCAGCATGACTATAGGATCATTTACTATTGCATTGTCTTCAACTTCTTTTGATGAGCCCAAGACGAATAAGGCTTGGGTTTCCAAATGTAACTAACCATCTCTTTTGTGTAGGAACAAATCAAGACAAACAAAAATGTATGGATCATTGACAGTTGTTCTAGGCATATGACAGACAATAGGTTACTACTCCAAAAGTTTGAAAGAATTAATGGAGGACCGGTTGCTTTTGGAGGAGATTGTGGAGGTTACATTACACGAAGGGAGGGGTAAGGTCACAAATGGTAAGCTCAGTATTGAAAAAGTAAAATTTGTCAAGGAGCTTGGGTATAATCTTTTGAGTGTATCTTAATTTTGTAATCAGAGTCATAACATATTCTTTACTGAGCATGAGTGCATTGTTCTCAAGCCCGGGGTGGTCATTCCTCATGTGCATATCCTGCTCAGAGCATCCAGGAGAGGGAACATGTACAAGATGGATATGCAAGAAACATCTCCCTCAGGAGAAGTTTCATACTTTCTATCTAAAGCAAATAGTGATGAGTGTTTCCTCTGTCATAAAAGAATATGCCATGTAAACTTTAAAAACATGAATAAACTTATTAAGAATGATTTGGTAATTGGAATGCCAAAAAAGAGTTTGCAAGTGATGATCATTATGTGGCATACCTGAAAGGGAAGCAACACAAGGTATATCACAGGTCAAAGGAAAGAAACTCTATCATTACACCCCTACACTTGTTACATATGGATCTTTTTGGCCCTACCAGTGTAAAGTGTCTAGGAAGGACCTCTTACTATTTAGTGATAACAGATGACTTTACAAGATTCACATGGGTCTTCTTCCTTAGAACTAAGGATGATACACCTAAGATTCTGAAAAAATTCATCTTAAATATTGAGAATCAATGTGATCACAAGGTCAAAACCATAAGATGTGATCAAGGAACTGAATTCAAGAACCAAATCCTTGATACATTTTGTGATGAAAAGGGTATTACATGACAATATAGTGCTCCCAGGACTCCTCAGCAAAATGGTATTGCTGAGAGGAGAAACAGGACACTTATTAAAGTTGCAAGAACTATGCAGTCTGACTCTAAACTGCCTATCACCTTCTGGGCTAAAGCAGTCCACACTGCCTGCTATGTGTAGAACAGAGTTTTAGTGGTTAAGACTCATGTAAGACTCCTTATGAACTTTGGCACAAGAGGAAACCTTTCATGGTTTTCTCAAGTCATTTGGATGTCCTTGCACCATCTTGAATACCAAAGATCAAATTGCCAAGTTTGTTGAGAAATCAATGATGGATACTTCATTGAAGAGTCAGCCAATGTGACTTTCAGTGAGCACACTCCAGTGTGAAAGGTTCTAGTCCTGATTGGCTGTTTGATCTGATTTAGTTACCAACTGTTTTAACAAATCTTGTGAGCATGTTTCAGGATCTATAGACATACTACGTACAGGTGATCCTGAACCAAGTTTTGAGCTAAGAAGACCTTCAAGCTATACATCTTTAGCTCCAGTGGCAACAAATCCTACAAATGAGTTTTCTACCAGCACATCAATGACAAATCCTGTTGATGCCTCTGGAATGCCTTCAACTCTAGCTTAGAGGTACACAACTCAAAGGAAGGCGCTTCAAATGTTGGAAAGCATGGTGGTGGTGACAGTGATCAGGAATTTCTTGATGCTAAAAATCACTTCATTGATGAAAACATCAATGATGTCACACACTCAATGGATCAAGTTAATCTTGATATGTGTGCTGATATGGAGAGTGAATCCTTATTGCCAAATCAAAATTTCTTTAATTTAGATCTGTCCAAGTAACATGCTGTGATCCCTTAGCTAAGGATCCATAAGTCTCACCCTTCTACAAACA
The DNA here is from genome assembly GCA_025506515.1 of Flaveria trinervia. Classification (NCBI taxonomy): domain Eukaryota; kingdom Viridiplantae; phylum Streptophyta; class Magnoliopsida; order Asterales; family Asteraceae; genus Flaveria; species Flaveria trinervia. The sequence continues at coordinate 8,128,190 of CM046441.1, forward strand.
TCATTGGAGATGTTGATATAGGGGTAAGAACAAGAGGACAAACCCACGATGCAAATGTTTGTCTTCACTCTTGTTTCTTGTCTCAAATAGAGCCAAGAAAATTGATGAGGCTCTAAAGGATGGAAGTTGGGTTGAAGCTATGCAAGAGGAGCTCCTTCAATTCAAAAGGAAAAAGGTTTGGAACCCTGTCCTCTTCCTTATGGGAAGTCTACTATAGGAACCAAATGAGTGTTCAGAAATAAGAAGGATGATAGAGGACTTGTCATCAAGAATAAGGCTAGACTAGTTGTTCAAGGATATACTCAAGAAGAAGAGTTGACTACATAGATGTCTTTGCTCCTATAACAAGATTTGAAGTTGTTAGGATATCCTAAGTTTTTGCTGCATCCAAGAACTTCAAGGTCTACCAGCTTGATGTCAAGTGTGTTTTTCTTTATGGGGAGATTGATGAAGAGGTGTATGTCAAACAACCACCTGGATTTGCAGATCCTAATTATCCTGATTATGTCTTCAAGCTTGATAAGGCTCTTTATGGGTTGCACCAAGCACCAAGAAAGTGGTATGAGACCCTATCACAGTATCTCTGTCAGCATGGTTACAAGAGAGGTACTATTAATGGAACTCTCTTCATCAAAGGAACAGGAGATGACATTATGCTAGTTCAAGTATATGTAGATGACATTATCTTTGGGTCAACTAATTCAAAGCACTGCAAAGACTTTGAAAAGCTGATGAAAGACAAGTTTGAAATGAGTGCCATGGGGGAACTCAATTTCTTTCTAGAAATTCAAGTGAAGCAAGTTGACAATGGCATCTTCATAGGTCAATCTAAGTATGTTCAAGACATACTTTAAAGGTTCAACATGACTCATTGTAAGGTTGCTAAGACACCCATAGCCAGAAACCACTCCCTTGGACCTGATCTTGAGAGGGAGTGTGTTGATAAACATCTCTTCAGGGTAATGATTAGGTCTCTTATGTACCTCACGACTAGCAGGCCCGATATCATGTTTGCTACATGCATCTGTGCAAGATATCAAGCCAACCCCAAGATGTCATACCTAATCATTGTCAAAAGAATTCTAAGATATCTCAAAGATGCTCCATCACTTGGCCTTTGGTATACAAAGAATTCTAATTTTAATCTGTATACTTATACAGATAGTGACTATGGTGGCTGCAACAAGACTACAAAGTCTACATCTAGGAGATGTTTATTTCTTGGTGAAAGGATAGTCTTCTAGAAATGTAAGAAACAATCATGTGTATCTGCATTAACTGCTGAGGCTGTATACATTACTGCTACAAGCTGTTGTGCTCAAGTACTTTGGATTCAAAATCAGATGTTAAAATATGGATTCAACTTCAAGGAGGCTCCCATCCACATAGAAAACAATAGTGCTATCTCAATCACAGAAAATCTTGTGCAGCACTGAAGGACAAAACACATCAATATCAGGTATCATTTGATTAGAGATAACCTTGAAAAGGGATTAATCAAACTAGTCAAGGTTAACACAAATGAACAATATACTGATCTATTCACCAAAGCTTTTGATGAACAAAGATTCAAATATCTTGTATCAGCTATTGGGATGATTATCTTTGAGTAGCTTTTCTTAAAACTTAATCATATTATTTCTAAACCTATGTGTTCTAAGTTGTCTATTTTATCACCTTCATAAGCCCCTTGTTCTCTTTGGAAGTAAAATCCTTTTAAAAGTTATTTCTTAGATTTTTGAAAATTTTGATGTTTTTATCCTTCGGAAGATTTAAAATAACCTTTGGAAGAAACTTTTGACTTAGAAAACAAATATCTACTTAAGTAGTTTTACCTTTGGAAGAAATTTTTGAAATATATTTCGAACCTTAAAATCAACTTAAATACCTGTATGTTTTATAAGAACAAATTTTCTTCTGAAAGCAGTTTATCTTTGGAAGTTTTAATTTTTCATAGAATAAAAACTCTGAGTTCTAAATCTCTTCCGTAGCAAAGTTCTTAAAAATCTTTGAAATATCTTCTGAAGTCAATTTTTCTTCAGAAGCTTTTCTTCAATACTTCTGAAGCAAAATAACCTTCGGAAGATTTCTCAACATCCAATAAAACTACTTTTTAGGCAAAATAAAACTACCTTTTCAGAGGTGGGACCGACTTCCGGATTTCAAAGTTTATCCTATTTCATTAACTTTGTCTCAAATCCTTTTCACATATAAACCCAATGGTTCCCTCCTTTTTCACTATCTTCTTCATCTGCATTTCTTCTTTGTCCTGAATTCTCCTAAACCACCTTTGTTCTTCATCTTCCTTCACCATTAAGCTTCTCAAAATGGCCAATCTAAATATCCAAAACAACCCTGATTTCTCCATGCAATTCACAGACAACACAACCTGGTTGCTCTGTTGAACTCTGAGAAAGATGATAGTTTCTTAGAGATTTGCTGTTTTCTGGCTCTATCAAACTACTTCACCTCCCTTCCATTGATCCTACTCTGTATGAGAATCATTTGCTTGAATTTTGGAAGACCTGCAAAGAGGTCATTATGGATGGAGAGAAGGAACTGTCTGCCACAATGCAAGGGAGGACAATCTTTATCGCTCTGGCCATCATCAACAATCATCTTCAGCTGGATGATGAAGAAGGTGAGATGTTCTTCCTAAAAGAAGTTGTTAATCATTCCATTGAGAGAATGGGCTATGAGAGAGATTTCTATGTAAAGACCTTCAGGAAAGGGAAGGTCTTATCAGTGGAAATACCTGCTTCATGTGGTTATCTACAGCTTGTCCAACAAGCATAGAGGGTGGGACCAGATTTCTAAAGATCTCTCCTTCATAATACATGGAATGGTTCAGAGGGTCAAGTTTAAGTACTCTCAGTTTGTTTACACAAATTTACTTGCTAACCTGGACTTCTTAGAGTATTACATAATTCCTAGATATGTTCAATACATTCTCAACTTTGAACTGTGCTCATAGTTGAGAGAAACAGATAATAACCTTAAATTGGGACAGATGAAGCCCGATCTTTAAAATTTTGAAGAAGCCAACTGTTGGCTTCTCAGGGGTAGAAACAGCCTTGTCCCTAAAATGTCAGAGCTCATTGCTCAAGGTGACAACCTAGCAACACAAGCTAGTGTTGAACCCACACCTTCTACTTCCCACCCCCCAAAAAGACCCTAAATCACCCACACTTACCAAAGAAAATCCAAATGAACCCCTGCTCAAGCTATTGAGTCTGTGTAGGCTCCCATACACTTACCCACACAGGAGGAAGTGGATACTAGAGCTCCCACTTCTCCTGAGGAGCAAACCACTACCATCTCTTCAAGAATCAGTGTTGAGGTTCCTCATGCTCAGCCTGATGAGTTCACAAGCCAAACTGCCTTAAGCCTTCACTTTGAGTCTCAACACTTAAGTGAACAACCTTCAAGGTATAGTTACCATCCCCAGCCTCTAGACTTAAATCACCCAATCCCAAACCTTGACATCTATACTGATGAAGATTTAGGTTTTAGTGAGTACCATGAGTTTTTCTACTCCTCCCCTACTCAAAGAGAGATGAGTGCTCCTGAGTCACCTATGTCTAGCCCACATTAGTCACCTATTACTGAGGTGGATACTTTTGAACCTGTTTAAGATATCTATATGGAAGAGGCTCTCACTTCAGCAAGTGATTACATCATTAACACCTCAACCATGACAACTCAGCCCATTGACACTTCAACTGAAGTTGTCATTGAGAGAGGAAAACTAGCAACAAGAACTTCATGCTGGTGGTGAGAGAGATGACTTTGGTCCAATTCTCTTATCCCCCCATGATTCTTTTGATGTAGATAAGGGGAATCTAAGGCTAACGGTGCAAAAACTATCAAAAACATGCACTTACGTAGTCTCCAAGGTCAGTCATCCTAAATCTTAGGTGACTACCTTGCAAAACAGGGTCAATGATCAGCAACTTGAGATATCCTAACTTAAGGAAAAACTAGCTGGGAGACCTTTAAGAAGAGCTCAACTAGGAACACAATAACTTGTGAATGTGGTTGATCTAACCTCTAGCTCAACCCTATATGTGGGTGATGCTACCAAAAAAGGGGAGAAAGTAACCATAGACACAGAACCTGGGAGTTGTTCATAGAGCATGGACATTGAGGTTTCACCATCTTCACTTAGATATGTCTATACTTAGCAACTTCCCCAAGTTCACATTGATGTGGACTCAATAGACTCCTACATTTAGAGTCTTTTTGAGAAAGGCATACTAAGGGCTGTATCATTTCCACCTCAAGAAACTTCCAACTATATCATAGGGTGGATGTATGATGCAAACAAAAGAGCCTTATTCTTTTAAGAGTTCAAGGGCAACATGAAGTCTTCAATTTTTAGACCTTGAACTACTATGAAGGTCTAGACAAGCTGACATGCTGGCATAAAGGATTCAAGACAGAATTACTGAAGAGTTTAGTCTTAGGAGAAGACAAAGTCAATTAGGTAATACTATCGGTCAACTGGATGTTGCGGCAGAGCCTAAGATTAGTTTTAAATGGGAAACCTTGATTGAAGTCCCAGTGGTTGAGCCTGAGAGCCCTGTCACACCTACAACTACTTCAGCAGTTCATTCCCTCAATGAAGCACCTGCTGGTGAAGGTGTATCACAACCTCTCTCTACCCATAGCTTGGAGGCTACACCAAGCAATAAAGGCCAAATCTCTCTCCACACTAAGGCACAAAGGTATATGAGTGACAAAAGGAAAAGGAAAATGACTTTTGAGGAGATTGAGGAGGACAGAGAGAGAAAGAGGAAGATAAGGAAATAAAGTTCCTCTTGGTCTGCAGGATTCATGGAAGCTGCAATCAGGGCTGCCCCTAGACCAAACACTCAAAATGATAAGTTGAGGGCAGTCAGGATTACTTACCTGCAAACCAGGAACTATGACATTGATGAGATTATATCTCTCCCTTTAGAAGAACTTAATGAACTGGCTGACATGGAAGTGTCAAGAGAGAGAAAGGAAGCAGAGAATAAAAAGTTACTTCTTCAAATCAAAGGGAGAAGAGACAAAAAAAGATTATACAAACATATTCCCACTCTCTCCCCAGTTCAAGAAAGTCCTGCACAAGAAGCTGTGGCTCCACAAGAACCTCAGGTAGACAAAGAGACTGATAGGATCAATATGATCAACTACCTGAGTGCCACAGGTCTATCTAAGCATCTACACTTCTTCCCTTGTCCTTTGAGTACATAAAGTTTGAGAATCTCAAACAGCTTGAGCTTGAAGTACTCAAAGAACATAAGGCAACAAAGAGAAAATTAAAGGAAGATGCTGCAAAGTCAAGGGCCATCATTTAGTATGAAGAAGTTTGCTTACAGACAAAGAATGATAAGCTTCTTGAAGCTGTATGGATTCTCCGGAAGGTGACTTGGCCCTATGTCTCTATCTACTATGGATGCGCACATTAGGATGATTGATGCGATGCCGATAGTATATATTTTGATACAGATTTTTTGCACAGATTCAGTTTTAATTGGTTATTACAAATACTAAACCACACACATAAAAGGCAAGTGTACCTGTCGTGTGGGAATATAGTGTTGGTAAGAACTGTGTATCAATCCGTGGACACACGTAGCCTACTCAACAAACTTGATAATTGACTATCAGATTTAGTTTTTGTTAAAGAAAATGATAAGTTGCATTGGAAAGATTTTTAGGTATTAAAAACAATAATAAAAATAAAGTAAACCAAGATTGAAGCGTTTGGATTTAAAACCAGGGAATTAAAGTCATCATCCTAATTAGACTCCACTTATGTAACCGTGATGAATTGGTGGTGTGATTTAAAGATATTGATTAATGTAACTATGTTAATTTTATAAAGATAAGCTGGCGCGATTTCTCGTCTATCCTGCTCCGTAGTGACTAGGATCGCGTCAGGTTGAGTTTTACTGCTTAGATCACAGCCCTAGTAATGTAGGTAAATATTTTCTGACCTATTTGACATACGATTTCTAAAAACATCACTTAATGTTAAAAGAGAGTTGATCAGGTTCCTTCCTAACATACCATTAATTTTAGAAAACCGTAACAATTACTAAAGATTTCTCAAACTAATAAAAGGGAACCCGCAAATGATAAGAAAGTTAAAGTGATATGATTTCTAATAACCATTTCTAGTTTATGAGCCATGGATATATTATAAAGACCGGTTTTGCGAATGAAAGTTGATCATACGTTTTTCAACCATGTATGAAAATCACAATCACAAACCATAAATTTATAACTTCCCGTTCAAATGTAGATGCTACCCATCAATAGTTTTCCCAAGACCACCATAACATTAACATAATATTTATCACACCATTAGTTCATCACAAATTACATAAGTTTCATCCGATTAAGATGATAAAAAGAATTTAGCTAATAATAAGCTTGAACATAACAACAAATAACAAATAAGATAGATATGAAATCATCGATGAAATGGAACAATCAAACCGATAATCCACAATGGATGCCGTTTAGACGATCCCAAGCTTCTTCCAAGTGTTATATGCACCTCTCAAGCATCCAAATGATCTTGAAGACTTGATTCCTAAGAGAGTTCTACAGAGTAACTCTCCCACCAAAGCTTCCCAAAAATGATGAACTTAGGCTTCTATTTATAGGCTTTCTGGAGTGTTTAAGCACGACCCCATGCCTAAAAGACATGGCCCCGTGTTAGTACAATGCTTACGAAAGTTGGTCGGCTCGTACGTGCAGGTTGTGTTGGGCACGACCCCGTGCTAAAAGGGGCACGACCCCGTGTTGAAGGTGGGGCACGACCCCGTGCTTACTTTTAGGGGACAGTACTTTTTGTCCTGATAGATGTTCAAACACGGGGGTGTGTTAATTTTGCACGAGAGTGTGTTTCTGGCAAGGCATGGGGGCGTGCTTAATGAGGCACGATCCCAAGCTTGGACTCCAAGCTTGGATTGCTTCAATTTCTTGTTAAATATGCTTCTTTTGTCCATCTTGCCCTTTTAAACACCTGAAAACACAATTTAACATTTTTAAATAAATTTTCATCATTTTAAGGGAGATATTAAGGAGTAATTGATGTGCTTTTGATAGGATTTGTATCTATAATTTGGAGCACATCAATTTTTATGTATAATTTGTAGCACATCAATGATCAAGAAAAAGATCAAAAGAAGAGAACTTGTTGACTTACACTCCCACCAAGTCAGGTCCCTTAACAAGTGGAGGTTAAGGTTGAACCTTTTGAGACAACACAACATGGACCTCTTGCTAAGCCTTACAAACTTCATCTTATGATCCATAGCTGGGTCAAACTCCCTCTCCTTCTGAACCTGTGAGGGAGGAACACCAACTGAGCAAGACAAGACCGATCAATAAGGTGTTGTAGACCGGTCTTCTCAGTTAAAGACATCAAAGAGGAGGAAGATGATGGCTTCTAGACCAAAGGCAAAGAAGAATAAGAAGTCTAAACCATTCACCTCCATACCATCTAATGAAGAAGGGCTTGGTCATCATCATGATGAGGATTGTCAACTAATGAAGATATTTAGATGTTTTGGTAGCATCAACCTAGGGGAGTTTTTAAGGATTCCAACAAGTCTGATGTAGTCAAAACATTCAAAGCATCCAAAGTCTCTCTGCATGCATGCATTGAAGTACTAAAGTAGAAATGCTTTGGAAGTTTTACACCTCACACCAGAAATACTCTAAGTGTAAAATGTTCCGAAGCCAAGACCAATATCTTACGAAGCCAAATATGAAGTCTTTCGAAGCTTCAAAGACAAAGTCTTCCAAAGCCGATTTTATGAAGACAGATTTCTTCCGAAGACTTTTATGTACATGATATTATCTGATTTACTTTTCTGTAAAGCTGGACCACCTTTTCGCTGCAACTCTGTTTGACTCACCAACTTTCACAAGTTGGTGAAAAGGTCCATGCTTTTGGAATACTATACATTGAGGTCTTGATTCTGAGCTTTCTACTTTATGTATTTTATCCTTTTTGTAATATATTAGGATGTGACCTATGGCATGTCATAGTCACTAGTCAAAAGACAATCTGCCTTTTGACTCTACATTTGATTTTGTTATCTAGTCTTATGTATCCAGCTGGCTTTCAATGTATAGCCAGCTGTAGCATGTAGTATATGTATCTCAAGTACTTGTAGCTTTAAAATTATGCTTTGTAACACTTGTAATAGAACTTGAGAAACAATATACTTTAATCTTGAAAACTAAATACTTATATTGTTATATTGTTCTGTCTCTCTTTTACTTGTGTTCTTAGTATCTCTCATAATAGTTAAACAAGTTTCCTATTTGATCTGTTAAGTGTTCTAAAGAACTCTCCTCACTTGTGTTGTTGTATTGTAAAAGTGCATCACTAACTGTCCTGTGAATAATAATATAATAAAATAATAATAATAATAATAATAATGATAATAATAATAATCTTAATATAAATAATAATAATAATAGTAATATAATAATAATAATAATAATAATAACAACTCAAATTATTCTTCGTCATCTGAAACCGTGATATCCACATTCTCGGTAACGTGTTCCATGAGATCGAATTTAAGTCTAAAATGTATGTCTTATTGAGCAACTACAAAAAATGTATTTACGTTCTCAACTCGATCGTCGGTAGATCTCAAATGTGCACGATAGCGTTACCGTCAATTTTTATCGTCGGTAGATCTCAAAAAATGCATACATTTGACTTATCATTCTATCGATATTCATCGCCCTAGCGATTGAACAATTATTTGCAATCTTGTTTTTAAAACACCGAAAGCTTGTTCCACGTTTTTCTTATGGACTCTTGCATTTTTTTTATTTTTTTTTCTATGTACTTAACTGGATAAAAATATGGCTACACAAAGTTGACTAGGAATGATATATGTCGTTAGCTAGATAGTAACCACGTTTATATCAATGGTCGTTAACATCAAACGAACATATCGGGGCGGTTCTATTCAGTTCTTGCGTTAAGATTGGAGATTGATTTTTAGAACCGGCTACACCAAAATAAGCATGTCAAATCCACAAATCTTATGACGCCATGGATTCGAGAATCATCGGTGGACCATCACGAGCACTTCGATGATATTGTCCTCGCAAACAGCTAGGATAATTTCTCCATTTCTAATGAGTGCAATCATGGTTACCGAGCTTGCCTGGAAGGCCATGTCTATATTGAAATGCATCGTATAATAATACAATGTCATGTCTAATGGTCTTTGTAAATATTCATCACCATATAAATTAATAATAGCATTGCAAAAATATTCAAGACATCAGCGAGAAGTTCTAGTAGATTTAGCTAAATATTCATGTCGAGTGAATTACTTGTTGTCTGTTGGCGTATCGCTGAAGTGCATTTTTGTATAGACGTGAAACTTTCTTTCCACCTCCCATTGAACCCTTCTTTAAACCATAAAAAGTTGTTGTATATATCTTCAACAATATGTAGAATTACAACTCGGGGCACCCGAAACCTATTTCTAAACATTTCTTCCATGTATTATGAGTTCTCCACAAAATAATTATTCATAAGAATGTTATTAACCCAACACGATCACATTTCAAGATCTTTTTCCTTGAACTTTCAGCCTTGTCGACGTCAATGGTAAGAAAACTAAACAATTTCAACCCGTCGGACTGGGAACTATCCAAGAGGATGAAAAGGAAACAAAAAAATATCACGAGACATTTTTGTAAAGTTACTACTGAATAAATGATATTTTTGAATTAATGTGTAAAAAATTTGAGTTATAAGTTATTATTTACAATGTAAATACTTTTATTTGTTAACTTTGCATATAGCCGTTGAGGGGTGTGGTGGGTATAACGGTAAAAAAAATGACCATATGGAATGATCAAATTGTAGCTAGTGGGAGTAGTGGGCATACTCGCATAGTGTATACCCATCATGTAACGTGCCTTTTATGTGGTGTGGGGGACATGCGGCGGTGTTGTTGTGCGGCGCCAGTCCCAATCGCGGTGTGTGGCATGAGCGCCCTTATTCCCTTTGTGTTAAAATGAAATCCTCAATGTTAAGAAAGTAAGGTGTTCGAAGTTGAGACACTTTGAGTTTGAAAGGAATATACCTATTCTAAAATGAAATCATGAATGGGTAACCCATCAGCAACGAAGTGGATAATATCTTGATACGATATACATGGACTGTTAAAAATGATATTAGAGATAGAGGTCAAACCAATGCACCAACGAGGACGCTGGACTACATAAGGGAGGTGGAGATGTAAATCACACATTGGTTGGAGGAAACGAAACCCTCTTTATAAGGGGGTAGTAACATAAAATATATAAATATGTGTTTCACTTTATCAACTTTATATCTACTACTATGAAAAAAAGATATGAAAAAAGCAAAATAGCGATTGCATTTATGACCAACATAAGATGGTCACAATATAACGACTGTAATTAGTGAGCGGGATAAAATGTGTAAGGCCTCGTTCCCGGGACGCTCACAACTGGTCAATCATCGCACCTAAAACATATATTACCTTACATTCGTTAAAACATTTTCTTTACTATCGCACGTGATCACACATCATACGTACATCAAGGTAATAATTATTATCTTCATCATCGTTCGTTTCGTACATTTCACACGTTTCGCACATTTCGTACTTATCGCACTTTTCGTACATTTATTATCTTTCACTTCTATCTAGGTCCTGTCGTATGCTTAACACCCCTCTTTAGCACAAAGCCATATCATATATGGTTAAGCGACAAGGACCCCATATCACACATATCGCACGTATGGAGTAGTCACATAGACTAACTCCCCCTGTGTGTGAACCCTTAAGGGTTAGCCAAAATCGCATACTGTAAACACACAGTTGAGCTAACAACTCTCAATGAGTTGTAAACCTCCTTTCATTTGCTTGCAAGACTTTCATTCATTCATTCATTATGATTATCTTAAATCATTCACTTCGTTAAGATAATACTTTACGTTCATTATAATAATCACACCACGTAAAGTCACATCATAATATGTAGTAAGGAACATAAGAAAACATAGCATACATAGCATAACATCATCATGCATCATCATACATAACATATACCATCACACATCATCATAAACATCATGCGTCATAAACATCATGCATCATAAATTCACATACATATACATATGCACCACAAGCATAAGTCATAATCAAACATAACTGATCTTCCGCAGGACAGCGGGGGTTTGGGGGCGGCAGCCCCTGACAGCGGGGTCCTAGGGGCAGTAGCCCCTAGTGGGGTCCAAGGGGCAACGCCCCTGGATGGGGTTGCGCTGGCAGGTCAGCGTGAAAATTTTGTATTTTAACACTTTTATGTAGCGCATTTCCTTAAAGAAAAATCGATCATCCTGTTAAAACCTCTTAAAATCTTTTTCGTTTAAAACATATATTTGGTATGCATTTCCAGCCCCAAACTAGTTTAAAACATTTAAAATATGAGATCTAGAACTCACCTGGACTCGATGAGTAGCTTCTCAATCAAACTTTCAAAGCAAGGGTTGCACTACGCAGCCTGTAGATAAGTTAACACTCAAATGAGTTAATTTCTGCCTAATTTCGCTGCCAGATCAGCAGTTTCGCTTCTAGTTTCGCCAGTAGTTTTGTTGCTAGTTTCGTTGGCATCTTCGTTGGCATCTTCGCTGCCAGTTTCGCTGCCAGTTTCGCCCAACTTTCGTTGGATAACCATGTCTGCGAAACTACCTGCGAAACTATAGTTCCGCATGAAGTTTCATAGTTTCGCTGGACAAATACATAATTTCACTGGATAAACACACAGTTTCGCAGAACGGGCTGAAAATTACGAACCAACCCATTTTTGACCCAAAACTTCAATTTTTGCATCCAAAACCTTGGTTTATCGCCCAATAAGCATTATCTAAGCTTCTTACATGTTTTCTTACACAAAAATATCAGTTTTGGGCGAATTTTTGTCACTTTTAAAAACCCAAGCCCTAGAATCCGGGATTACATCAAAAGGACGATTAAATGATGTTTTCTAATTGGATTCTTGGTGTTTTCTTGTTGTTTGGATGCTCACGAACACCGATCTTGAATCCCGTGATCAACGGAGCTTTAAATCTTCAATTCTCTCTACTTTCTCTCTCTACACTCTCTCTCTAGAAATTGGTATTGAATTGCAAATGAGAGTTGCTCAAGCTGATCCGTTTATATATGTCGGGCATTCCCGAGACCTTAAACTCGCCAAACACATAACCCGCAAAGTTTACTCAGTCCATACTTCATTACCCGCTTATTTTCTTTAAATAATCTCGGCTAAGCCCATTATTATTAATTGGCTCGTTTAGATTTTATTCGGGGCGTTACAAAATGGTAGCAAGATTAGTGACCAAATCACAACCAGTAGCAAAGTTTGCCACCACTATTATTTAATTCGTAAGACGGTTGCATATATAGTCGCAAATATAGTTACCGTAGTTGTAGCCGCTAATTAATACAGATGCTAGACTATAATATAATAAAAATAAAATAATATCTAACATGGTCGCAAATACATTCACTAGTTTTAAATATTGAAAACATTATACAATTTTGTCACAAAAGCGATAGCAAAATAAATGGTTACTATGGCTTAGGTTTTAGAACGGTAGTAAATTTAGCGACCACAATTGTTTTGATCGTATATAGGGTAGAGAGTTTAAAAAAATAAGAAAATAAATTAAATAAAAACATAATATGGTTGTAAACTACCGTAATTGACTAATTGTTATGGTCCCAAAATGTAATGGCTAGCGTATAATTTAAGATAAAAAGTAAAATCATATTAACTTGGTTGCCAAAGTGGTCACATATATAAGCCGAAATTGTTTCGTGCTAATTACAGTCACTAGTTTTGATAAATTATAAAAAAAATTAATTTTCGTCGCCAAAATAGACGCAAATATAGCTCACTAAATTTTTTTCTGTAGCATATATAGTAGCCTATATTTAAAAATAAAATAATAAATTTTTAATTAAAATGATTGCAAAGCCAGTTGCAAATATAATAACAAAAATTGTTTCTATCGTATGCTATACAGTGACAAAGTTTATAAGTCAGTATATTAGTTTTGGTTGTAAAAACTTGTAGTAAATTTAGCTATCATAATTATTTTGGACATAAATATGTTTGTTCATTTTGTATGGCAAGAAAAAAAACAAATAAAACAAAAATTAATTTGAGATAAAAAATAGTCATAAATATGTTTGCTGATATTAATAGTATGGGTTCATTATAGTAAAGTATTCAATCTTGTAGCTATAATGAGATCAAACTATTAATTTTAGCGTTGGCAGCAAACCGTGGCTCGAAGCTGTTTCACTTTGACGTGAAGACCGCATTCTTAAAAGGTGACCTAAGAGAAACTGTATTTGTAAAACAACAAGAAGGTTTCGAAGGACAAGGGAAAGAGAATATGGTATATAGATTATAAACTCACTCAGTCGTTATATTGCCTTTGCCAAGCCCTTCGTGCATGAAATGAGAAGCTAGACAAAGTGTTGAAGCAATTACAATCAAGGTCCAAGAGAACACATCGTTTATAGAAAGAATGGGTAAAACGACTTGATCATTATAGGAGTGTATGTTGATCATCTCATAGTAAAGAAATCGATTCTTATTGAAATTGAAAGATTTAAAAACAAATGATGACCTAGTTCGACATGCAAGACATCACACTCCTCTCTTTTTACACGGGTCTTCAAGTATCTCAACATGAAAATTATATCTGTAACACCTCAAACCTTAATATAATAATTGTATATGTGCGAAATATGGAAATTTTCTTTCACATATTGTCGTATGAGTAAGATGACTATATGTGTGATGGCATATGACGTCGAGATTTTACTATTTTAAGAAAGTGTTAAATAATAATAAAAATATTTAATTATCAAACTTACTTCGTTTTTAACGAACCTTAGATTGACTCATAAAGGAAAATGAGCTCGTCCCAACGACGTAGTCAAAATTTTATAGAACGTTATATTTTAGAAGTTATGAGGAAAAAACGACGTAAATAGCTAAATTAATTTTATATAAGCAAGTAAGCAGGCTGGTCAATAAGTAAGCAAACAACTAGGCTGGTCAATCTCATCCCACATCGCCTAAAATGGAATTTGAGGTGCATGACTACTTGCTATAAATAGAAGCTCATAGGTTTTTTTAGAATATAAGTTTTCTTGAGAATGCTTTATTATAAAGAGAACCTGGAGTACCCGATACCCCACTGGGTGTTGTTGATAGTTATTTTTGCTCGCTTAGGAGCACGGGTAGGGAGACTCTACATCAAATTACCGTATATAGTTTTAAGATATGTTCTCATTTAAATTATTTCAAGTTAATTATTATTTATATTAGTATTATTATTATTAGGATTAGTGGTTATTATTAGGATTGGGTTTTAGGTAGCCTAGCCTTAGTTAGGCATGGACTGATCATCCATGTTTAAACAAAGTAGCGCTATCTAATATCCAATCATGACAATAACTAGTTAGTTGTACCATCGCCTAATTTAGGATTATTTAAACTGTATCAAGACATTGAGATATCACTAGATCTTACTAGGAATTGATTATGAACTGTTGACCAACTGTTAAACATGTATCATGACTGTTTTCAAAACTGTGATAATATACTCATTCGGTATGTACTAGTAAAAATTATAATGCTTACATATATGCACGGGTCAGTAGGGGATACGAGATCCTGATATATTTAATGGGGAGTATCAAACTGGCTGAAAAGAGGATATGGTTCTTTGTATGCATCAGACACATGCTCATACCTATTTGACGGCCAAGAGAGTCTAACAAACCCGTTGTCGGTTGTTGTGGTAAAATCAGGGAATGCACTATGCCTATGGACCTAAGTATCACAACCCATATTGTATGCATGTCAAAATTAATTTTGTAAACTGTATAGCATGAGTTCACCAGCTATACTAACGTCTATTTTAATATATGTATCATAGGTAATAAGTGAGACTACTCTAGGAACAATGAATAGACAATGAAATCAGAAGTTTATAGTTGTTTGATATTGTAATTAAATAACGTATTGTAGTAAAAATGTTGTAAGTTTGAAATGAAAACTCGTATTACTTTCGCTATAAGTTGTATCAAGTGTGTCCGGCTACCTAGGTTTCAAGTTGGGTGTCAAGTTGGTATCAAAGACAGGGCCAAGCCGGCGTGCCAGCGAGGACGCTAGTCTCCCAAGTGGGGGAGGATGTAACATACCACATTGGTCGGGAAGGAGAATGAAAGTCTTTTTATAAGGGACTGGATACCTTCCCCATCAGATGCGTTTTTTAAACCCATGATGTGGGTATTCTCCCCAAGTAGTGAAACATAAGTCGTGTAGCGCCCTAATATTATCACTCTTGGAAGGAACTAAGTATTTTGTTGTCTATTATGACGCGTCTCATTATGGTATGGGATGTGTACTCATGAAAAAGGTTAAAGTAATTGCCTATGCATCTCGACAATTGAAGAATCACTAACGAACTACACAACCCATGATTTAGAACTTGATGTTATAGTGTTTGCACTAAAAATTTAGAGACATTATCTTTACGGAACAAGATGTAGTATTTATACTAACCACAAAAGTTTGAAACCCATACTGCAGAAGAAAGAGCTTAATATGCATTAAAGACGTTGAATGTAGTTATTAAATGATTATGATTGTGAGATTCAATACCATACAGATAAGGCTAATGTAGTAGCTAATGCATTAAGTAAAAAGAAGAAGCCCCAACCAATAACAATTTATACATCTAGAGTAGAGGTTAAAACTAGTCTCTTGAAAAAGATTAAGAATGTATAACAAGAACTTGAAGTAAGAATCATGTGAAGGAATGAATGCTTGGGAGACTAAACTTGTTGATAGCCGGAAACGATGATACCTTAAGATTTAACAATAGAATATGGGTTCCTAGTTTTGAAGGACTAAACGATATAATCTTAGATGAAGCCTATAAGTCTAAATATTCTATCCATCCTGACAGTGACAAGATGTACAAAGATATAAGGAATGACTATTAGTGACAGGGAATGAAATGATCTATAGCTTGATTCTTAGAAAAGTGTCTCACTTGCCTTAAAGCAAAAGCAGAGCATCAAAAACCGGTAGGTAATTAACAGCAGCTAGATATTCTGAAATGGAAATAGGAGAAAATCACTCTGTATGTTATTGTAAAACTTCCAAAATCAAGTCATAGTTACAATACTATATTGGGTAATTGTAGATGGACAGACTAAATCTACACATTTTCTGCCAATTCTTGAGGACTACAAGATGAACAAGGTTGCCCAAATTTACATCAAAGAAGTAGTCTCGCGACATGGAGTGTCTGTATGAATCATATCGGATAGGGATAGTCGTTTCACTTATATGTTTTGGCAAAGTTTCCAACATGAATTGGGAACCAAGCTTAACTTAAGCACTGCCAATCACTGACAGGCAGATGGGCAGAGTGAACAGACTATTCAGATGTTAGAAGACATGCTTCGTGTATGTGTGATTGATTTTGGTGGTAGTTGGGATAACATCTTCCACTTATCAAATTCTCTTATAATAATAGTTATTACGCTAGCATCAAAGCAACATCTTTTGAAGCTTTATATGTGGGAAAATGTCGAACACCTATCTGCTAGACA
This sequence comes from Flaveria trinervia, assembly GCA_025506515.1. Classification (NCBI taxonomy): domain Eukaryota; kingdom Viridiplantae; phylum Streptophyta; class Magnoliopsida; order Asterales; family Asteraceae; genus Flaveria; species Flaveria trinervia. The sequence continues at coordinate 8,144,914 of CM046441.1, forward strand.
GAATAGGTGAAAGTCAACTGTCAGGACCCAAAATAATTATCGATACCAAAGAGAAGATTCAACATATTAAAGAAAGGATGAAAAGTTCTCAAGATAGATAGAAAGTTATGCATATTAGAGGCGTAAACCCCTAGAATTTCAAATAGAGGATAAAGTGATGCTAACGGTATCACCTCTGAAGGGAGTGATCCGATTTGGAAAGAAAGGAAAACTAAAACCTCAATACATTGGACCATTTGATATAACAACCAAAGTAGGAGCGGTGGCGTATAGACTAAAACTTCCCGAGCATCTGGCAGGCATACACAATGTCACACCCCCGTTTATAGCGGAAACACGAGGATGTAACGGACGGGATCGTCATAAGACATCGTTAGTTAATAGAGATGCAATAAATGATGAAAGTCAACATATCATGACGTCACCCGACACAAATAGAGACTTGTGTCGCAGTTAGTCAATATCCATGACAAGCATAGTCATACAAAACAAATAAGTATAAATCCCACAACCCGGGAGCAAGTGATCAGAATGCGAATAACAAATAAAAGTCAATGCGATTGTCTAAAACATCCAATGTTCAAATAATGTAAATCTAAGGCCATCGCTAAGGCAGTATCCCTAGCAATCCTCAATAATTGTTACTTGAAAAGATATGCTCAAAATGGTCAACATATTGTTGGTGAGTTCGCAGGTTTATATAATAAACAAAACTTTATGTTGTGTAAAAGTTTGATAGGACATGAGTGCATACAATTATAAGCAAGTAATATCACATGTAATCATGAGCATCACAACTAAACCTACGACGTACACAAAGAATTTGTTGGAACATATTCACCCTAGGGCCCGTTCCTGGCCACTGTCAATCCCAACTAGTATACTAACAAACAAGGGTGGGGGTGTCAGCCCAATAGTATTATCAATACCTGTCTGTCGGGTCCAACACCGAAGTTAAATAGTTGTGAATACAGAACCACAAAGACAACTCATGCATGTACTAGAATAATACTTACAAAACAATAAACATAATAGTCCGAAAAGAATTGAATAAGTTCACATCATAAAAAGGGTGAGCATACTTTTTCCCCTAGTTTATAAAGGTTTAAAATGAAAATGGGGCTACGAAACTCACCTTGAAATAAGATGAAAATAATTGAACGAAAGACTTCAACAAGTGAGAGCCACGATGATCAAACACCTATATATAATTATAATTAGGAACTTAAGACGAGTCAAAAGGGAATGAATACGTTCGGTTGGGTTCGGGTTGTTTCGTGTTCGACACGTGACATGCTCACTTAAATATATAATATACACCAAACACACACTAATAGCATACAACTCACCCAACACCCACTAGCAACGCATAATTCGCACACACACACATATATTTATACATATAACTATAAACACATGAAAATCTAAACACACACTCCACACACGCATGTTATATACGCACACACAACAGTTTAAACACACAATCCACACACATATATATACATACGACACACCCACCCACACACACACACACACACACACACACACACACACACACACACATATATATATATATATATATATATATATATAATATATATATATAACGACACACACACACATATATACAAACATACAAAGACATACTCACACATATACATTCATCGGATACATACATATACAGCCGTAAACACACACACATTGACGCACACACTGCACACACACAAATACGCCTGTACACACACTGCAACACACACAACACACACACACACACAACAGCACACACAACACACACACTACATCACCCACGACACACACACAAATACACCCGCACGCACACTTACACACAAACGTGTATATACGCGATGCATATACGCATCCGGCGCGCACACAACATGTATATACATACATTCACTGCTGCATATATATATATGTATATATATATGTATATATATATATATATGTGTGTGTGTGTGTGTGTGTATATATATATACCCACCTTGCTGACACACACACTACACACACACACCACACGCACACACTGCACGCACACACACACTGTACGCACAAACTGCGCACACACCCTACTCACCGCACAAACATCAAACCGAAGAAGTCATTCAAACAACCCGAAACGACACCGAACCAAACCATGACAATAAACCGAAACAAAACGAAATAAAACAAAGTTAGGGATGATCGGTTACCAGCGAAACGAGTGAACGGTGAGACAACGGCAACCGGCGGTGGCCAACGGCAACGAAACGGCGGAGGAAGATGAAGTCCGAAGAATTGCATGACGGGGGGGGGGGGGGGTATAATATTTATTTTACACTTAGAACCCTAGACTTTCAATTAATTAATCCCTTAAGTTTAGTTAAATTACAATTTAAACCCTGGACTTTAATTTTTTTAATAATAACAATATTAATAATAATAATATTATTAATATTATGGGTAATAATAATAACAAAAGAAATTTTTATTATTAACGTTATATAAATTATTAAGGTTAGCACGAAAGGTAGATACGACGAGATTCGGTTCGAAAACAAATTAATTACGCAAAATAATAAATGCACGAGGAAAGTTAACGAGTTTCGAGTCAATTAACGGACCTAGTAGTGAAGGATGTCACACACAATACTTTTCACGTGTCAAAATTAATAAAATGCTTAGTAGATGAATCACAACAAATACAATTGGAGTATGTGCATGTTAACAAAATAAGAAGAAAGAAAAGTACCCTCATCTCTTTAAGTAAAGCTAAATTTTGAGAATGAAAATTTTATAAGAGGGGAGGATGTAATACCCCAAACCTTGATATAATAATTTTACAAGCGTGAAAGAAGAAAATTTTCTTTCACATATTGTCGTATGAGTAAGATGAATATTTGGATGATGACATGTGACATCAAAATTTTACTATTATAAGAAAGCATTAAATAATATTAGAATATTTAATTTTCAAACTTACTCTTTTTTAACAAACATCGACCCATAGAGAAAAATGAGCTCGTCCCGACAACGTAGTCAAAATTTTATAGGAAGTTATATATTAGAAGTTATGAGAGAAAAACTAAGTAAGCATCTAAATTAATTATACGTAAGCAAGAAAGCAGGCTGGTCAATAGTAAGCAAACAGCATGGCTGCTCAATCTCATCCCATATTGCCTAAAATATGGAATTTGAGGTGCATGCCTGCTTGCTATAAATAGAAGTTCATAGGTTTCTTTTAGAATATAAGTTTTCTTGAGAACGATCTATTATAAAAAGAATGAGGAGTACCCCATACCCCATACCTCACTGGGTGTTGCTAATATTTGTTTTTGCTCGCGTAGGAGCATGGGTTGGGAGACTCTATATAGTTTTAAAATATGTTCTTATTTAAGTTATATCAAGTTAATTATTATTTATATTAGTATTATTATTTAGATTAGTATCAGTATAGTATTATTATTTTAGGCGTTAGGGTTATTGTTAGGGTGGGTTTTAGGTAGCCTAGCGTCAGTTAGGCATGGACTGATCACCCTTGCTTAAACAAGGTAGCGCTAGCTAATATCTAACTATGAAAATACCTAGTTAGTTGTACCATCACCTAACCTAGGATTACGTAAACTATAAAAGGACCTTGAGATATCACCAGATTTTACTAGGAATTGATTATCAACTGTTGAGAAATTGTTAAACAAGTTAGTTATCATGACTATTTCAAAACTATGATAATATGCTCATTCTGTCTAACTGGTAATAATTATAATGCTTACATATATGCATAGGTCGGTAGGGGTATACGATATCCTGATATATTTAGTGGGGGTGTCAAACTGGTTGAAAAATGATAGGGTTCCCTGTATGCATCAGGCACATGCTCATAACTATTTGACGGCTAGGAGGGTTTGACAAATCCGCTGCTGGTGATTGTGGTAAAACCAAGACACTATGCCTATGGACCCAAATATCACAACCCATATTGTATGTATGTCAAAGTTAATTTTGTAAACTGTATAACATGTGCTCAACAACATTAGCTCATGTCTTTTTAAGTATATGTATCATAAGTAATCAGCGTGACTACTCTAGGAACAATGAGGAGATAGTGAAATCTAGAGTTGTAGGAGTTCATAGTTGTTTGATATTGTAACTAAATAATGTATTGTACTTAGAATGTTATAAGTTGGAAATGAAAACTCAGTTTGTTTTTGTTATAAGTTGTTTCAAGTATGCATGCCTGCCCGGGTTTCAGTTGGGATGTCACAATATCACTGTAAGTCAAGAAACATATGCAAAGAACTAGAATATCACCGGGTTTCGCTATTAGTTGTAATCCATTCACTACCCCATGGAACCTAAACTTAATGTAACAAAAGATGATACAGAAAAATTTGTTGAAGCCACTAAATTTCAAGGGTAAACTGGTTGAATGTCACCCACTCGGTTAGAGTTACTAGCCATTTTAGGCAAGAACTAGAATGTCACTTGGTAATTTTGAAACTTATACTCCAATATGTAGGAGGAACATTGTATTATGAGTTGAAATATAATCAAAATGGGGGTGAGGATCTCGTAGGTTTCTGTAATATTAGTAACTCAACTCATCAAAGTTAGGGGAAAAATACCAAAATCTCAATAATAGATCTGGATGAAAATCCGGTACCATTACAAGTCAACAATAACTCAGCCATAGCCCTAATTAAGAACCCTATTTTCCATGGGCGAAGTAATCACATACATATAAGATTTCATTTCATATGAGAGTGTATCGAGAAAAAACAAATTAAACAAATTATTGGGGAGACGTAACTTGCCGATTGTCTTACAAAAGCTTTTTGCAAAGCCATATTGGAAAAATGAGAATGTTACAAGGCATGGTGGATTTAGGTGGAATGAACCCGGATTAAGGGATGAATGTAATGATCTAATCATTGTTTATTGGAGGATATCATCACAAAAGATAAATAACTAAAAGATAAAGAATAAATGATAGGATTATATTAAAAATTGTATTTAATCTAAAAAACTTAAGAAGGATTCTTGTCTTTACATGTGTTCTTATATTGTTTTAAAGGGATGACATTTTTATAATTATCTCACATAAATCAGGTCATTATCTCAAATATGATCAATTCATTGTATCAAATATTTTTCATCATTTGTTATATATATATATATATATACATACATACATACATACATATATATATATATAATATATATATATATTATATATATATATATATCATTGTGTTTATCTTTTTAAACAAACCGTATTAGAAAATGTCATTTTAAAAAATTTCTTATTATAACTCCTAATTTTTATTATTTTTAGTTTACAAAAAAGTACCTTTTGAAACATCAACTTCAAAATATTTCATACTTTAAAAGAAGTTTGAGGTTATAGAAAAATTCTTATTTTTTTTAAAATATTTTCTAGATATAACATTAATAAAAAACATCTTTCTTAATTTATTAAAAAAATAGTTTTAATCTAAAAAGAATTAATATTATTTAATCTTTTTAAGTTAGATAATTATTTAAGAGAAGAGAGCTGAAAAAAACAAACTTAGGGGGCCCGGGAATGTGATAAGTATCCCCCTAAATTACTCTTCTAATATATTGAAACAATAAAATATTAAATATAATTAAAATATATAAAGTATAAAATAATATTCTAGTATAAGATTAATTAAAATTACGTATTAGTAATAACAATACGAAAAAAATAATGATATCAGTTTTTAAAAGTTTCTTTTTTTTTAAATAATTAACATTTTTTTCAAAACAAGCCATAATAAAAATATCATTTTAAAATTTTCTTATTATAACTCCTAATTTTAATTATTTTTAGTTTATAAAAAATTTTCTTTTTAAAAATACATCTTTCTTAGTTTATTAAAAATTTACTTTTAATCTAAAAATAATTCAAATTATTTAATCTTTTTTAATTTATTTAATTATTTACAGGTGAGAGTAGTAATAAAAGCAAACTTAGGTAGCCTAAAAATATAACAAGTGTCTCCCCCAAGTTACTCTTTTAGTATTATATATTGTGACACCCCTGGTATTTTCAAGTCACTTTCTGATTAACATCAACATGGTTTTCCAATCATGCATTCATGCATTTAATGTTGTTTACTTAAATGTGTCATTTATTGCACAAACATTCACGAACATTTCACGTAAAGTAATTCAGGGAATTGCCAAATCGCACGCGCGTACGTCCTCGAACGTTGGTGAATTGTCAAAATAGTTTTACAACAATCATAATTGGTGCAAAATTATGTGTTCTATGATTTTGTGAATAGTTATGCAGCTGGTTGTGAAAATATAGAATTTTCTAGCAGTTACGTGTTTTCGCTAATTTTCGGATTTTAAAGCCTAAAAATTATTAAAATGACTTTGAACTAGAAAAATAGATATTATTAATGTTTATTTGATATTATGTAAGCATTTTGTGGTTTTGGTGTAGAAAAAGTTCAATTGCGTAGCGTTAAAACGATTTTCTAAAACGATGTGGTCTTTCTTGTAAAAAAAAACCATAAAACCCAACCCCCCAACCCTAATCACAATATGGTCGCCCCTTTCTCTTCTCCATCAGTTTTTTCACAACAAATCACCCACACACACAAAACACACCTTCTTTGATTTTGTTCTTGCATATTAGTGGTGATTTCCATCGTTTCTTCATCAAACGCGTATTAGGGATCATAATCTAAGCATTTAAAGTTAATTTTTATGTTTGATTTTATGTTCTTTGATCTTAATGATAAACATGAACCCTAGATGATCCAAACAAGTCAAAAGTTAAAATTGATGATTGATTATGTTTTAGTTTTCAATATAAGGATCTTTGTACGGATTGGTTTTTGTGAAATTGTGTCATTTTGATCAAAAAATGAGTCTTATAAAGAAAACTTTAATTTAGGAAAAAAATTAATTTGTGGCTTTTGTAGAAATTGTTTGATTTTAATGAAATTGAAATGAATTGATGGTTTTTGGATGTTAATTGATGCTAGTAAAAGAAAATGCATGTTTTGAACTTTTGATTTTGGCTTGGTTTTCAAGTACTTTCTATTAAAAGAAACTTTTTGGGTAGGTTGGTTTGTAGATGGTGATTAATGCATAGATAGTACCTTATTTGAAGATTAAAAATCACTTAATTTTATGAACTAATATTTATAAAACTAATCTATACTACTATATAAAACAAAACTTTAGGGCACAAGTGTAACTTTTATCAAAAGATTAAGACATCTTATACAAATTCATAAGCATTAGAACACTCACAGTAGATTATTTATCTTTATCCATATAATTACACTAAAATCATTATATTTTCTCTCTCTTTTACAATTAAATAATACTTTTTATACTTTTATCATTATTTTTTTTTCTCTTCTCCACTCACAATCATTTTAAAAAATATTAAAAAAATTATAAGGATTGAACAGTAATTTTTTAAATATACAAATCCATAATAACATTTTCTCTCTCCTTTACTTACAACCACTTAAAACAATTCCATATAATATACCAAACACACTCACATAATTTTAAGGACTCTATTGTAAGTGCTCTTTGATACAATGATTTATGCAATCATACCTATTTTACTCCATATTTTATAAACTTCTTCTAACTAATACATTAATTAATATATATTTTTACTATATAATTTAATAAGGTAAGAATATTTGATTCACTATATTATATATTATATATTATATATTATATTATTTCTAATACTTTAAATTAGCATTTCAATTTATTATTTCATCTCCATCCCAGGTAAAGTCGTATCGAAAAGGATCGGAATTTTCCTTGAAGGTAAAAGCTATCGCTTTCTAACAATATAAATTAAGTTATTATCTTATTTAAATACTTAGTTATATAATTAGTAAATACTTTTTTTTAAATTTACTTAAAATTTAAGACAAATAATATAACTTTTTGAACATATGGTACAACTACTATAAATAATAGTTCCTAAATTGTCCGCGTTTAATAAACTTTTTCTAGTTAATATATTATTTAATATATCTTTGTTTAAGTATCATCTTATTTATCATATTTTAAATTAGTACTAAAATATTCATTTATGCTTTATACTTTTATAACTTAATACTATTTGAATTAAACTCTTACGTATATAATCACTAAATATTTACATACTTATAATAATAATACATAAATATATCAACGTTTAAGACAACTCGGAAAAGATGTTCGATAACACCCGCCGCATCACCATATATGACAAATAGAAAAATAATAAGTAGTGACGGTGTAGGTTTTCTCAATGTTAACATAATAATTATTTTTTAACTAATAAAAAACTACTTTGTTTTTTTATAATTTTACATTTAAACCTCTAAGTACTTCTTGAAACTAATCATAATATTTTTTCTCTCTCTTGTTTTTTCCTCAAATTGATACCTACTTATTTTATCTTTTCACAATTATAATAACAATAAAAGTAATAATTAATTTAATTAATAAGTATTATCTTGTTTAAACACTTAACTATATAACTACTAAATACTTTTAAAGTAGTTTTAATAATAATAATAAAATAATAATAATAATAATAATAATAATAATAATAATCTATATTATATTATCTATAGTATTATATAATAACATTTGATGAGAACACATTTGTAATTTTACTCAAAATTTAAGACATCAAATATAAGGTTTAAAACATAAGGTACATGTGTTATATACAATATTTTCTAATTTGCCCATATTTAATAAATTTCTCCCAAATTATATACTATTTAATATATAATTGTTTTAAGTATTATCTTATTTATAATATTTTAAATTAGTATTAAAATATATACATTTATTATTATTTTTATAACTAAATAATATTTGATTTTAAGTATTATTTTATTTAAACACTTAAGTATATAATCACAAAATGTTTACATAGTTATTATAATAATATGGGTAGAGTTATATTAATTAAATTATTTGATCTAAAACATTTAAGAATAGTTGTGGTCTTAACATGTGCCATTCTATTATTTAAAACGAGGCATTTTGGTCATTGTTTTAAATAAATCACCTCGTTGTATCATATACGCTACTTTTGTTATTTACATCATTTGTTATATGTAGTTATTATTGTCATTAAAAAAGGTAACTTTGTAACATCGTAACAGAATTTTAATAAATGTTTCAGTTACGTCACTTAAGTTTACAAAACTATTTTAATTAAGTTATTTAATTTTTATATTTTATTTAAATTATAAGTATTAACATGTTTCAATTTGAAAATATATTTTACTTTGTTTTTATGCTAGTGGGAAGTAGCATGGTTTTTTTGTTTAGATTTGGAAATATATTTTACTTTGTTTTTCGCTGGTGTGTGAAGAGATTGCGTGGAATCTAAGTATTTTTTATTATTTTTAAATATAATTTACATCTTTTTTAATTTTTTAATATAATTAAATATATTGATATTTTCACCTCAAAAACTTTTCTTCATTTCTTTAATTGATTTAACCAGTGTTTTGGAGACCGGATCAGATAGGCCGGTCCGACCGGGGATCGGTCTTGTGGCCAGTCCGGTCTGACACAGATCGTTTTTTAGTGGTTGAACCAGCCAGTTCGTCCCGAACCGCTGGTTGGACCGGGAAACCGGACCGGACCGGTCTAGTTATTTTTATTTTTATTTTCTGGATTTTAATGGGTGAAAACGGAGTGTTAAACCATAAATTAGTAGGTTGAATATATAAATATAGTTAAATTTTATATATAACTATAAATACATATATAAAACATATATAAGTTACTTATATTTAATTACATATATAAATATAGTTAAACCCGTTCCACCGGTCCTACCGATCCAATAACCAAATCAGTAGGGCGTTCGATTTAACGTTCGATTAAGTTCTGAATACATTGGATTTAACTTAAGTGAACACTTTAAAATTTTGATCACTATTTCTGATATTTCTTTAAAAAATCAAATAAACCATTATTGTGTTTCAAATTAATAGTTAGGGTGATGACTTGTCTCTACACTAAAGTATCATGGTTCAAATCTTAAAAGGAGGCAACTAGTATGGCAAATGAGGACCGTCTAGAAAATATAGACCACTAAAGCCTAGGCCAAGGGCATGGCCATGATTAAAGATTTAAATAAGGTTCTAAATCCAATATCCGACGAAACATTTCGCCTTGAGCTGATCAATAATTCGACCATAGAAGGTAGTCACGTGAAGCCTGTCAAAAACATAATTAAAGCCGATCGGAAACCACCAAAGTTATATTAAACAATTCTTTTCATGGTATACGCAATCTAATTGTTTAAAAGACAAGAAAATATATTTTACTGTAAAGAGCAAACAAAACTTCAAAAAAAAAAACAAAATTTTAGGTAAACATTTACAACTCACACCATACTAGTTTGAAACGATCGTGTTGCGGACTTGCAGTGAGGGCATAAAACCGGAAAAGAAATACAATTCAGGAATGTTGTAGTGAATTTACACAATAAATGTAAGAAAAATAAAACACAAACATCATTAAATATATTTGAAACTTTATATAAAAAACAAAACCATCATACACTCGTGCATTGGGGCGAGACCGTAAAAATGCAGGTGAAAATGAACATGTCACAATTACGTATTTGAAAATTTATAAAACGTTATATTTTAAAAGTTATAAAAAAATAAAAAAATGCTTAAAATCAATTATAATATTAAAAATAAAGAAATTTTAAAGCACTAAACATTAAGAAAGAAAAAATAAGAAATAAATAGCCCTAAATTTTAACTACCATTAATTATTTGTAATAAGAAAACATAGCTACTATGCATCTAAAGGTTAGGTTATACTATATATTTAGTGCAGGACCGGTGAAAAGTATGTATTTACAACACAACAACACAGTAAGGAGAGTTGCTAAGAGCACTTAATAAATCAAACAGGAAACTGGTTAACCTTTTGTAATGATACTAAGAACATAAGTAAATATGAATCAGAAAAGATAGCAAAACACACAAAGAGTTGGTTTTTCAAGGTTGCAGTATATTGCTTTCTCAAGTTCTATTACAAGTGTTACAAATCATATCAGAAAGTTACAAGTACTTGAGATACATATACTACATCCTACAACCGGCCATACTTTAAGGCCCCGTTCCCGACTCACAGGGATTGAACTCTATCCGAGTCTGTTGCAACACAAAGTCGCTCACCTCATACCTATGCTTGCCTTTATGCCACACCCCCGAAGTTATACGTAACTCGGGTAACCATCATATATTTCACCCCCAACATTATGGGTAATAACACCCCCATCGAAATGGGTAACAACACCCCCATCGAAATGGGTAACAACACCCCTATCGAAATGGGTAACAACACCCCCATCGAAATGAGTAACAACACCCCCATCAAAATGGGTAACAACACTGAAGGTCAGTCACAAAGACTGGAACCCTTGCGTGCACACTTTAGGATTAGCTGAACCTCACGCGGTTGAGCTTACGACATTTTAGAGTCGTGCACCTCTGTACATATTGCTTGCAAGCCTTTCAATACTTTCTCTTTTATTAATGCATGCATTCTATCATTATGTTCCTCTTTTCATTATCTTCCACTTTAAGTTACATACTTTTCATTACATTCATTAACGTTCAACGCAAAGCCAAGGGAAGACATACATACATAATAAGGAACATACACATAATCATGCAAATCATCATACATACATAACACACATAAGCCATCACATCATAACCAGGCCTATCTCCTCATATTACCCCTTAAAACCACTTAGAAAACCTTAAGTCCAAAATTGGGCGCATGGGACCTTCCAGGCGCGTGAGCATAAAAATTCTAAGTGTAAAACAGTTTAGGCGCATGGGCACTATTTGGGCGCTTCTGTCCTGTTCAGGCGCTTTGCCACTATGCAGGCGCATGGCACCTATTCAGGCGCATCACAATCACTTAGCCATTTCAACCCCTAGGCGCATGGGCACTATTTAGGCGCATGGCCAACACTTGGGCGCAGGCCTAACACTTAGACACATGGGCCACTGTTTAGGCGCATGGACCACCTCTGGGCGCCTGGCCAACACTTAGATGCATGGCCAACATGCTGGGCGCATGAGCCACTGTTTAGGCGCATGACCCACTCTTGGGCGCATGGCCAACACTTAGGCGTCTAGCCACTCATGCTGGGCGCACAGGCACTATTTAGTCGCATGAGCCATCTCTGGGCGCATGGACCACTGTTCATGTTCATCAGAACATTCTGAAATATTTTCTATGCTAACAACATCACCCGATCATCATTCTAATGATACCCAACCATAGATCTAACATACTAAGGGCATCTAAGCATGATACACATCATCACTAACCCATAATCAACACTAAAACATACATACATCATTTCGAACATAACGTTATAGACCCATGGTTACTTTCAAAATGTTTACTTAGTATGCATAATAGCCCCAAACAAGTTGAAAATTAGTAAAAGATGGGTTCTAGAAACTCAGCTTGAGCAGCCTTTGAGCTACACACTTCCCATTCGAGACCCACCTTCAATTCAGCTCTTGAATCCCGAAAACAACACTAAACACCAAGAACTTCGGTCAAGAACTCGAAACCCAGCTGAAACCGAGCTCATATAAGAGAAGACTTACATTCATAGCTGCTTCTTCCTCTTTCTCTCTCTAGAACTGGGGCTCTCTCTCTCTTCTTTCTTCCTCCGAGAGCAAAAGCAACTTTCTGCTTTTGATATGGTTGACCACACCCCTTTAAACCTTAAAATAATAAGGTTTTGTACTTTGTACACTTTATCCTCCTCCACGTGTGCTCATTATATATTCTTTCTATTTGCTTTTCTTTTCCTTTCGTTTAAATAGAAATTCGAGGTGTTACAAGTCTACCCCCCTTAAAGAGGTTTCGTCCTTGAAACCTGTTGCTTCGCGAACAGTTATGGGTAACACTGTCTCACCTCTTCTTTGATCTTGCACTTAAACTTAGATCCCTTTAGGCTTCACTGCACCTGTACAAGTGAAACCATCATCCTCATTAGCCTATTCTCTTCTTCTTATTAGTAATGGCCACCAGTTGCTTCTCATGGTTGGATACTTTGTCCATCTCAGTGTTCTCTAGTAGCATGATCATATCCTCATCGGTTGAGCTCTTTCTTAGACGATGCATGGAACATCAGATGAATTCCACTTAACTCATCGGGTAGCTCCAGTTGATGTGTCACTTCTCCTACCTGAGCAACAACTGGAAATGTCCCTCTACACATTAATATTAGCTTTACTCGATTCCAAATCAAGTAATCTGCTTTCCTGGTCGAATCCTTCCTCATAATTCATTGTCGTAGGTCGTCACCGATCTCTGGTTGTGCACGGTTGATCAATCCATCTCCTTGCAACACTTGGGGTTCGAGTCATAGATTACTAATCAACTCACCCGGAGATGTACATCTATCCACCTACGCCTATCTTGAACAGTCTAGTAGGAACAAGCGCTCTCTCTCAATTCTATCGCGCAGTCCTCTAAGGCATTAGGTAACCTGGTAGACTTACTAATGGCGATTCTACATCAAAGGGCGTATCTATATTCTTACCACTAACAGAAAACTTAGCACAGTAAGCAGCAGAGATAAAACTTTTTACTAGCACCAGAATCAAATAACACGAAGGCTAAAGTTTGGTTTACTAGAAACGTACCTGACACAACATCGGGGTCCGTCCTAGCTTCCTCCGATCTTCTTCACTCCCGAACCTTCCGCCCTCGGCTTCTTGCAATCCCTGCTCATGTGACCTTCCTCACCACAGGAATAACACCTCCCCATACCATAGTTCTTCGCCACATGTCCGGTCCTTCCACAACGGAAACAGACATTGCCCCCCAATCTACATTCCCCGGGGTGCCTGTGTCCACACTTGTCACACCTTTTCGACCCCGCACTAGTTATGACCACACGCTGATCATCCACTCGTGCACCTTTGTTACCTGGAGTTGCTCCGCCACGTCCCAATCACTTCCCGTTCCATTCTTGATCACCCTCTCCTTTCTTGCTACTTCCAGTCACCATCACAGAACTTTCATCATACAATCTCCCCACCAAATCAACCGCCGACCTAAACGTGCTCGGTCGGGCAGCGATCATGTGCCTACGGATGTCCGCCGGCAAGCCCTGAATGTACCTCTTGATCTTTCGTGAAAGAGGTGTCACCTGATCCGGCACCAGACGTGCCATCTCGTTGAATTTAGCGGTATATTGCTGATGTGTCATCGTTCCCGCCTCCAGCTGCAAGAACTCTCTTTCAACCTTGTCCATCTCACGATGAGGACAGAACTCCTCAATCACCAGCCTCTTCAACTCCGGCCATCTCATCCTTCCGATAGCCTTGCTTCCCTCAATCTGGACAATATTGTCCCACCAACACAAGGCTAAGTCCACAAAAGAGTGGGCAACAAACTTTACTTTCTGATCCTCCCGGCACTCGCTGATATTCAATACCGCTTCCATCTCTCTCACCCATCGGTGAGCAGTAGCAACAGTGTCGTTTCCATCAATAGTTAGGGGCTTGCATTGTTGAAGCGCCCCATAGTTACAGCCTCGTGCCGCCCCCGGTGCAGGCTCTTCCTCATCTTCCTCTTCGTCATCGAAGAAAACTGTTTCAGTCTCGGGTCGTCTCCTTTCGCCTGAAGGTCTACCCCTTTCCTGTCTCTCCCCATCTCTAACAACCTTTATAATTTCGGTCACCACAGATGGTAAGATCGTCTGTATGACTTGATGCACTTCCTCCACGACTGCCTCTCTCATCGAGGCCCTCTGATTAGCATTCTCATCACCACCCTCTTGATGAGGGGTCTCGGGTTCTTCATGAACTACTCTTTCAGCCCTAGACCTTCCTCTTGTGACTCGTGGTTCGGCACCACGTCCACCGCCACCTCCACCTCGTGAAGCTTTCGATGATCTACCACCAGCCATCTTCTAACACACTATAAGATTCAAACACTAACGCGGTCATTCAAGGTAACACTCAGTTTATGTCAAGTATAGTAAGTCCCTAATTACAGTGGCCAGTTGTGATTAGCCACTTACTTTTCTCTTCATACCCCAAGCATTTCCTATCCCGACAACATCAGTATCTAAATCTACACAAAAACACACAAGCCACATAACATGCGTAGATAATGTCGGTTAACGTTAACTTACTTTAAACGTTTACATAAAACCTTTACTTGCAGGCACGTAGCCACTAGGACTGGAATCCCTTTCCTTTTAGTCTCATTCTCAGTTTAAGATTAGGTTTTCAAAATATTTACCCAATTCGCTTAAACTTTTGCTCTGATACCAACTTGTAAGGCCCCGTTCCCGGGCACCTCACAGTTGGTCATTCATTGCACATAAAACATTATAAAACGTATATTTATTTTGCAGCAGAATTTAAAACTTTCATTAATAACTAAAAATATGTCATTTCATTCATTTACAATATTTGTTTTCATCTCAAAATACAAAGACATGTCAAAATACGGATGCCGGCCTCAAAATGCTCCCAGTAGCTTATACATCCATGCCTGCAACTCCTTAGCATCAACATATACTTGCCAACTATCATGCATACAAAAGTCAGCGATACTGAGTGAGTTCTACTTTTTATAATAAAATACTTTACTTTCGTTAAAACCGTCCTTTACTTTATTTCAAATCATACTATACTTTATAATCGTTCGTGACCATACATCATACATACATACAGATAATATCATTATTATCTTCATCATTACGTTCGTTAACTTTGTTTATTCAACGTATTACATTATCGTTCACTTCTCTTTCTAGATCCGGTCAGACTTTACCCTCTTCGTGGCACTCAGCCACGATTACCGAGGTCGAATGACAAGGTTCCTGTTCAGTACGTTATTACGATAATTCATTAATGTTCATTTCATACTTCGTTCTTTCATACATTATCTTTGGTTCATTACTCTTTATTACTCGAATCTTGTCCCATGCAATATCCCCGACTCATGCTCGAAAGCTGGTGTTGTGTCGGGACCAGTACACATACCCCCGACTCACGTCCGAAGACTGACACAACACCGGGATACGCGACAAAGATCTCATATGAGTCAATCACAGGGATTGAACTCTATCCGAGTCTGTTGCAACACAAAGTCGCTCACCTCATACCTATGCTTGGCTTTATGCCACACCCCCGAAGTTATACGTAACTTGGGTAACCATCATATATTTCACCCCCAACATTATGGGTAACAACACCCCCATCAAAATGGGTAACAACACCCCCATCAAAATGGATAACAACACCCCCATCGAAATGGGTAACAACACCCCCATCGAAATAGGTAACACCACTGAAGGTCAGTCACAAAGACTGGAACCCTTGCGTGCAAACTTTAGGATTAGCTGAACCTCACGCGGTTGAGCTTACGACATTTTAGAGTTGTGCACCTCTGTACATATTGCTTGCAAGCCTTTCAATACTTTCTCTTTTATTAATGCATGCATTCTATCATTATGTTCCTCTTTTCATTATCTTTCACTTTAAGTTACATAATACTTTTCATTACATTCATTAACGTTCAACGCAAAGCCAAGGGAAGACATACATACATAATAAGGAACATACACATAATCATGCAAATTATCATACATACATAACCCACATAAGCCATCACATGATAACCAGGCCTATCTCCCCATATTACCCCTTAAAACCACTTAGAAAACCTTAAGTCTAAAATTGGGCGCATGGGACCTTCCAGGCGCATGAGCATAAAAATTCTAAGTGTAAAATAGTCTAGGCGCATGGGCACTATTTGGGCGCTTTGCCACTATGCAGGCGCATGGCACCTATTCAGGCGCATCACAAACATTTAGCCATTTCAACCCCTGGGCGCATGGGCACTATTTAGGTGCATGGCCAACACTTGGGCGCATGCCCAACAAATAGGCGCATGGGCCACTGTTTAGGCGCATGGACCACATCTGGGCGCCTGGCCAACACTTAGACACATGGCCAACATGCTGGGCGCGTGGGCCACTGTTTAGGTGCATGACGCACTCTTGAGGTCATGGCCAACACTTAGGCATCTAGCCACTCATGCTGGGCACACATGCACTATTTAGGCGCATGAGCCACCTCTGGGCGCATGGACCACTGTTCATGTTCATCAGAAGATTCTGAAATATTATCTATGCTACCAACATCACCCGATCATCATTCTAATGACACCCAAGCACAGATCTAACATACTAAGGGCATCTAAGCATGATACACATCATCACTAACCCATAATCAACACCAAAACATACATACATCATTTTGAACATAAGGTTGTAGACCCACGGTTACTTTCAAAATGTTTAGTTAGTATGCATAATAGCCCCAAACAAGTTAAAAATCAGTAAAAGAGGGGTTCTAGAAACTCACCTTGAGCAGCCTTTGAGCTACACACTTCCCATTCGAGACCCACCTTCGATTCAGCTCTTGAATCCCCAAAACAGACACTAAACGCCAAGAACTTCGGTCAAGAACTCGAAACCCAGCTGAAACCGAGCTCATATAAGAGAAGACTTACCTTCACAGCTGCTTCTTCCTCTTTCTCTCTCTAGAACTGGGGCTCTCTCTCTTCTTTCTTCCTACGAGAGCAAAAGCAACTTTCTACTTTTGATATGGGTGACCACACCCCTTTAAACATTAAAATATTAAGGTTTTGTACTTTGTACACTTTATCCCCCTCCACTTGTGCTCATTATATATTCTTTCTATTTACGTTTCTTTTCTTTTCGTTTAAATAGAAATTCAGGGTGTTACACATACTTTGACGGCCAGCAGGATACAATTAACTAGACAACAACAAAATCAAATGTAGAGTCAAAACGCAAATTGCCTTTGGACTAGTGATTATGACATGCCATAACTCACATCCTAATATATTACAAAAAGGATAAAGTATACAAAGTAGAAAGTTACAGACTCAAGACCTCCATGTACAGTTACCAAAAGCATGGACCTTTTCACCAACTTATGAAAGTTGGTGACTTTACAGAGTTGCAACGGAAAGGGGTCCAGCTTTATGTAAAAAGTACATCAAATAAAGAATTTGTTTAAAAGTCTTCGGAAGAAATCTATCTTCAAGTGTTGGCTTTGGAAGGCTATGCCTTTGAAGCTTCGGAAGACTTTATTTTTGGCATTGGAAGATATTGGTCTTGGTTTCGAAAGATTTCACACTTAGTGTAATTTTCTGATGCTGGTGTGAAATTTCCGAAGCATTCTACTTCAGTACACTTGTCCATGCATGCATGAGAGACTTTGGGTGTTTGGGTTGCATCAGCCTTTATATTTAATCCTTACCCCTAGGCTGATGCTACCAAAACACTTGAAGACTTCAGATATTAACAGCCCTCATTAGGATAATGGACATCCCTTTCTTCATGAGTGGATCAGGATCACTTAGACTCTCAAAGTGTTTCTCATGTCAAAGAGATCATGCAGAGGCAGAGTAAACATATCCTGCCATGTGTAGACATTTTCAATACCCTAATCTTTGATGACATACCATCTTTCTGGATTTGTAGTGTATGTCCAGGAGAAGATGGGTCTCCCTGATGCTAGAGAATCTATTTGAATTGGAGTTGGTGGAGCAACCTCTATTTGCACATCCTCTGGATGTTCTGACCCATCTTGAGGTTTGGAGATGGATGCTTCTTTCTTCTTCTTCATTGGCTTTGGTTTGGAAGCCATCCTTTTTCTCCTCTTTGAACCTTTTAACTAAGAAGACTGGCCTGCAGCACCTGATTGATCTTCTTTGTCTTTCTCAGTTGGGTTTTCCTCTCTCACAGGGTCAGATTGAGAGGGGACAGAACCCTGCTATGGATCCGAAGTGAAAGCTTGCTGAGGCTTAGCAGGAGATTCAGGTTGTGTTGTCTTAAATGGTTCAACCTTAATCTCTACTTTCTGAGGGACCTGACTTGGTGGGGAGTGTAAGTCAACAAGTTACCTCTTTGAATCTTCTGCTTGATCATTCTGATGTACTCATCCAGGTGGACAGAGAAATAGGACCAAGTCTCCTTCCGGAGAATCCATACAGCTTCAAGAAGCTCATCATCCTCTGCCTATCAACAGACTTCTTCATACTTTTCTGGATGGTGGCTTTTGACTTTGCAGCCTCTTCCCTTATCTTCCATTTGGTGATCTTTCTCTCTTGACCATCTCAAGTTCAAGTTGTTTGAGGTATTCAAACTCAATATAGTCAAAGGGTAAGGGAAGAAGTGTAGCAACCTGATAGAGGCTTGTGGTACTCAGGTAGTTGATCATGTTGATCCTATCTTTTTCTTTGTCCACCGAGGTTCCTATGGCACCACATCCTCTTGCACAGGACTTTCTTGAACTGGGGAGAGAGAAGGCACATGCTTGTATAGTCTTTCTTCTTTCTTCTTTGTTCTGAAGAAGTAGTTTTGCATCCTCTGCCTCATTTCTTTCCTTTGACAATTCCTTGTCAGGCAGTTCATTTAACTCATCTAAGGGGAGAGAGATGATGTTATCTATGTCATAGTTCTTGGTCTACAAGTAGTGATCTTGACTGATCTCAACTTATCATTCCGAGTGTTTGGTCTAGGGGCAACCCTGATAGCAGATTCCATGAGCCTTGCAGACCTAGTAGAGGAACCTTCTCTCCTTAGCCTCCTTTTCCTCTCTCTCTTCCTCCTAATCTTCTTAGAAGTCATTTTTATTTTCCCTTTATCACTCATAGACCTTTGTGACTCAGGGTGGAGAGAGCTTTGGCCTTCATTGATTGGTGTAGCTTCTAAGCTCTGGCCAGAAAGAGTTGAGATGCACCTTCACCAGTAAGTCTCATAAAGGAAATGAATCTCTACAACAGTTGATGGTGAGACAAAGCTCTTAGGTTCTACCACTGGGCCTTCAGTCAAGGTTTCTCCTATGAAGCTAACCTTAGGGTCTATCTCAACATCCAGTTGACCAATGACATTGCTTGATTGCCTTAGTTTCCTTCTAAAGCTGAACTCTACAATGATTCTGTCTTGAATTCTTTGAGCCAGCTTGTCAGCTTGTCTTGATTGGCTTTGGTTGACAAGTGGCATGCTAATGAGACCTAGAATTTCATAGAAGTTCAAGGTCTGAAAATTGAAGACCTTTTGCTGCCCTTGAACTCTTTGAATTATAAGGGATCTTCTGTTTTCGTCATAGATCCACCTAAAAATGTGATTTGAAGTTGGTATTCCTTCCTCAAAAAGACTCTGAATGTAAGAGTCTATGGAGTCCATATCAATGTGAACTTAAGGAAGTTGCTGAGTATACACAATTGCAAGTGAGGATGGTGAGTCCTCAACGTCCATACTCCATGAAGAACTCCTAGGTTCTAATTGTAATGACTTTCTCCCCTTTTTTGGTAGCATCACCCTCTTGCATAGGTGAGCTAGGAGTTAGGTCAATCACACTCACAGGTTCTTGTGTTCCTGGTTGAGCTCTTCTTAAAGGTCTCCAAGGTAGTTGTTCCCTGAGATAAGAAATCTCAAGTTGCTAATCATTGACCTTGTTTTGCAAGGCAGTCATCTAAGATTCAAGGTGACTGGCATTGGAGACTAAATAGGTGCATGTTTGTGACAATTTTTGCACCTTTAGCCTAATTTACCTCATCTTCATCAGAAGAATCATTAGGGGATGAGATGATTGCACCAAAGTCATCTCTCTCACCACCGCTTTAGGTTCTTAGATGCTGGATTTCCTCTGCTCATTGGCAACCTCAGTTGAGATGTCAATGGGTTGAGTTGCCATGGTTGAGGTCTTAATGATGTAATCACTTACATAAGTGAGAGCCTCTTCCATATGGATATCCTGAACAGGTTTAGAAGTATCCACCTCAGTTATGGGTACTGATGTGGGCTAGACATAGGAGAATCAGGAGCACTCATCTCTCTTTGAGAAATGGGAAAGAAGAGAGAGTCATGGTACTCACTGAAACCTAAGTCTTCATCAGTATAGAAGTCAAGGTTAGGAATGGGTTGGTTTAAGTCTAGAGGCTAGGGATGGTAGCTATCCCCTGAAGGTTGTTCACTTGAGTGTTGAGACTCAGAGTGAGGGCTTAAGGCAGTGGGGCTAGTGAGCTCATCAGGCTGAGTATAAGGAACCTCAACACTAATCTTTGAAGTAATGGGAGTGGTTTGCTCCTCAGGGAAAGTGGGAGCTCCAATATCCACTTCATCTTGTATGGGTGAGTGTATAGGGGCCTGCATAGAGTCAATAGTTTGAGCAGGGGTTCGTTTGGATTTTCTTTGGTAGGTGACGGTGATTTGTGGCTGTTGAGGTGGTTGAGATATAGAAGGTGTGGGTTCAACACTAGTTTGTGCTGCTAGGTTGTCACCTTGAGCAATGAGCTCTAACATTTTTGGGACAAGGGTTGTTTCTACCCTGAGAAGCCAACAGTTGGCTTTCTCAAATTTTAAAGATGACGGGCTTCATCTGTCCCAGTTTAAGAATATTACCTGTTCCCCTTAACTATGAGTCCAGTTCATAGTTAAGAATGTATTGAACATATCTAGGGAACATGTAGTATTCTAAGGAGTTCAAGTTTGCAAGTAGATTAGTATAAACAAATTAAGAATACCTGAACTTGACCCCTTGAACCATTCCATGCACTATGAAGGAGAGATCCTTAGGAATCTGGTCCCATCCTCCATTCTTCTTGGACAAGCTATGGAAAACCACATGAAGTAGGTATTTCCACTTGTATGAGACCTTCCCTTTCCTAAAGGTCTCTTACAAATAAATCTCCCTTATAGCTCATTTGCTCAAAGGAGTGGTTAACAACTTCCTTTGGAAAGAACACCTCACCTTCTTCATCATCCAGCTGAAGATGATTGTTGATGATGGCTAGAGTGATGAAGATTATTCTCCCCTGCACTGTGGCAAACAATGCTTCTCCCCATCCATAACGACCTCTTGGAAGGTCTTCCAAAGTTCAAGCAGATGATCCTCATACAGAGTAGGATCATTGTGAGGGAGGTGAAGTAGTTAGATAAGGCCAAGAATCGGCAAACCTCTAAGAAATGTGGATCTTTCTCAAAGTGTAACAGAGCAACTTGGTTATGTTGCATGTGTAACTGCATGGAGAAATCAGGGTCATTTCTATGGTTAAGGTTAGCCATTGTGAGAAAGCTTAAAGATGAAGGAAGGATGAACAAAGGCAGTTTCAGGGAGAAATTCGGAATTTAGGTTTGGAGGAAAGATGAAGATGATATAAAGAGGGGGAACCATTGGTTTATATGTGAAAAGGGATTTCATACAAAGTTAATGAAAGAGGATAAACTTTGAAATCCGATGTTGGTCCCACCTCTGAAAAAGTAGTTTACTTTTTGCTCAAAAAGTAGTTTTCTTGGAAGTTAAAAAGCTTCTGAAGGTAAATTGTCTTCGGATGTTTTAATGAAAACGCTTCCGAAGCTAAAATGACTTCAGAAGAATTTCCTAAGAGTTTTGAAAAATTGCTTCGGAAGAAAATTAAGACTTGGATACTTTGTTCAAAAAAAAAGCTTCCGAGAGTTAATTTTGCTTCAGAAGAAAATTGTCCTTGAAAACATATAATTGCCTAAGAGAGGTTTTAAGGTTTGGAAGATATTTCAGAGATTTCTTCCGAAGGAGAATGACTTAGGCGGTTATTTGTTTTAAAGGCATAAGTTTCTTCTGAAGGTAAAAACATATCTTCTGAAGGATCAAAATTTTTTCAGAATTCTAAGGAAAGACTTCAAAGATTTTAATCCAGAAAAAACAGGTGTAAGGCCCCATTCCCGGAACGCTTACAGCTGGCCAATCATTGCTCATAAAACATATAATTACATTAACTTGAAATAAACGTTGCAGCGGAAACATTCAAAAGTTGACATTTCATTTAATGATAAAAGTTTTTGCAAAAACATTACAATGCAAAAACATTAAACAACAGAATTCCATCCAAAATGCCAAGTAGCATACAAAATATTTCACACATCATACGTACACATAGATAATATCATTATTATCTTCATCATTCATTCGTTCATTCTGTACATTCTTCATTACATCTTTACTTTCATTCGGACCAATGCCATGTGCTTCACCCCACTGTCACGCATAAAGCCAGTACTGGGCCTGAGGTCTTTCATAGACCCCGAACATTCACGAAGCTGACTCCAGTTACCTAGGATGAGCGGCAAGGGTCCCATACATATTGTCAATCACAAGGATTGGACCCTAGTGTGCATCCTTGTGGGGTAATTAACCTGCACACAGTTGAGCTAACACCCTTCATTAGGTGTGAACCTCCATACATATGCTTAATCTCAGGGATCAAGCCCTAGTGTGCATCCTTCTGGGGTAGCTAACCCGCACACGATTGAGCTAACACCCTTCATTGGGTGTGAACCTCCTTACATTTGCTTGCAAGCCTTTCATACTTTCGTTCGTTCATTAATGCATGCATTCATCATTTCGTTCCTGTTTTCATTATCTTCCACTTTACGCTACGTAATACTTTCATTTCATTAATTAACATTCAATGTAAACCCAATGGAAAATAATCATACGTAATAAGGAACATCATCATACAGGGCATCATACATACATAACATACATCATACATACCATCATGCATAACATCATACACATCATGCCAAAGCATCAAACATACATCATAACATGCCCATCATAACATCTATGACCTCAAAAGTCAGCTTACAAGAACCCCCGGGAACATCCAAAGTCAAAGCCTACATTCATCTTTTTCCCTAGAAAGTCATGAACATTCTAAGTGTTCATCCGCATTTGTCTTTTGTTCATCCGCATTTGCTATAGTTCATCCGTATTTGTTATAGTTCATCCGCATTTGTTATAGTTCATCCGCATTTGCTATAGTTCATCCACATTTGCTATAGTTCATCCGCAATTGTTCCTGTTCATCCACATTTGTTTATCCGCATTGACCTTACTCATCCGCATTTCCCATACTTAGTCAATGTTCATCCGCATTTCATGTAATACTCGTCCGCATTGACTTACTTAGTAGTTAATGCTCATCTGCATTAACTGCTCATCCTCATTGACTTCCATTACTCATCCGCATTGACTTACTTAATAGTTAATGCTCATCCGCATTAACTGCTCATCCGCATTGACTTCCACATACTTAGGCAGATTCTAAAACTGAACTTATGAGCCTTAAACATCAGATTTCAGTTCCCAATCACCATCCATCATGTTCTAAGCTTAAGTCTTGCCATCTAAGCCTTAAAAACACCATCATATATCATCAAGCATGAACATAGCCACACATTCCATCACAACATCAACATACACATAGTCAAACATACGGGTTCGAAACCCAGTTAAATGAAAACATATATTCATGCATTTCCAGCCCCAAAATTAGTTAAAAACCAGTAAAAGAGGGGTTCTAGAACTCACCTTTGCATCTCTTGAGTATGACTTCTTCCAAACTCGTTTGCAATTGAGTTCAACCGCCTAGAAACCCACTAAAACATACCCGAATACATACAAACACACATAAGCATAAACCCGAGGATAGAACCAGTCAAGATCATCATGAACACGTGAATTCTTACCTTGAATTAAAATTCTTCTTATTCTTCCTTCAAAAACCGAGAGTTCTTTGCTGCATTTGCTACTTTCTCTCTCTAAAATCTGAAGATTAGTGATGTGTGTGACATATGGGCGACCATACCACCTTTATCACCAACTTTTAAACTTTTATCCTTTTTGTCACTTTTAACCCCTAGACTTGGATTTTATTTCTTTTCCTCTTTTTACTTCACTTTATTCTTTCTTTCTTTGTATATAAAAAATAACCGGGCATTACAATAGGAGCTTATGAAGGTGATAAACTAAACAACTTAGGCTACACAGATTTTATGAAATAATAAGAATTAGTTTTAAGAAAAACCTACTCAACGTTAATCATCCCAATAGTTGATATAAGATATTTAAATCTCTATTCATCAAAGGCTTTTGTAAACAGATCAACATATTATTCATTTGTTTTAACTTTGACTAGTTTAATTAATCCATTTTCAAAGTTATCTCTAATTAAATGATACATGATATTGATGTGTTTTGTCCTTGAGTGCTGCACAAGATTCTCTGTGATAGAGATAACACTGTTGTTGTCTATGTGAATGGGAATCTCCTTGAAGTTTAATCCATAGTGAAGCATCTGATTCCGAATCCAAAGCACTTCAGCACAGCAGCTTGCAGTAGCAAAGTATTCAGCTTCAGCAGTCGATGCGGAGACACAAGATTGTTTCTTGCATTGCCATGAGACAACTCTTCCACCAAGAAACTGACATCCCCTAGATGTAGACTCTGCATGCATGTTGCAACCACCATAATCACTATCTGTATAAGCATACATATTGAAGTCAGAATTCTAAAGATACAAAAGACCAAGTGTTGAGGCACCTTTGAGGTATCATAGAATCCTCTTGATTATGATGAGGTGAGACATCTTGGGGTTGGCTTGATATCTTGCACAAATACATGTGACAAACATGATATCAGGCCTGCTAGCTATGAGATTCATAAGAGACCCAATCATATCCCTATAAAGGTGTTCATTCACACACTCCCCCTTAAGGTCCAAGGGAATGGTTTCTTGCTATGGGTGTCTTAGCAATCTTACAATCAGTCATGTTAAACCTTTTAAGTATGTCTTGAACATACTTTGACTAACTAATGAAGATGCCATCTTCAACTTGCTTCACTTGAATTCCCAGAAAGAAATTAAGTTCCACCATGGCACTCATTTCAAATCTGTCCTTCATCAGCTTCTCAAAGTCTTTAAAGAAATTTGGATTAGTTGAACCAAAGATGATGTCATCTACACACACTTTAACTAGCATTAAGTCATTTCCCTGTCCTTTGATGAATAGAGTTCCATCTATAGTACCCCTTCTGTATCCATGCTTGCAAAGATACTGAGATAGAATTGCATACTATTTCCTTGGTGCCTGATACAGCCAATAAAGAGCTTTGTCAAGCTTGCAGACATAATCAGGATGATTATGATCTGCAAAACCAGGTGGTTGTTTGACATACACCTCTTCATCAATCACCTGATATAGAAAAGCACACTTGACATCAAGTTGATAGACCTTGAAGTTCTTGGATGCAACAAATGCGAAGAATATCCTAACAGCTTCTAGTCTTGCTACAGGAACAAAGACATCAGTGTAGTTAATTCCTTCTTGTGTCTACCCTTGAACAACTAGTCTAGCTTTGTTTTTGATGACAATGCCTCTATCATCTTTCTTATGCCTAAACACCCATTTGGTTCCTATAGTTTTCTTCCCATGAGGAAGAGGATAAAGGTTCCAACCTTTCTGCCTTTTGAATTGAAGCAGCTCCTCTTGCATGGCTTCAACCCAACTTCCATCCATCAAAGCCTTATCAATTTTCTTTGGCTCTATCTGGGACAAGAAACAAGAATGAAGACAAACATTTGCTTCATGGGTTTGTCCTCTTGTTCTTACCCCTTTGTCAACACCTCCAATGATGTTTGTGGTGGGATGAGATTTGTGGATCCTTAGCTGAGGGATCACAGCAAGTTGCTGAGAGAGATCTAAATTTGAAAAATTTAGATCTGGCATTGATGCTTCTCCCACCATATCAGCACACTTATCAAGAGAAACTTGATCCAGTGAGTGTGTGACATTATTGATGTTGTCATTTATGGAGTGGTTATCAACATCAAGAAATTCCTTATCACTGTCACCACTACCATCATTTTCTTCTGCATTTGAAATGTCTTTATCTGGTTGTTAAGCCTCTGAGCTGGAATTTGAAGGTATCTCAGATGTATGAGCTAAATTTTTCATGGTGGTGCTGATAGAAACCTTATTTGCAGAAGTAGTTACAACTGGAGCTGAAGATGTGTAACCTGAAGGTCTTCTTAGCTCAAATCTTGGGTTAGGATCACCCGTGGGTAAGATATCTGTAGATCCTAAAATATTCTCACAAGATTTGTTAAAACAATGGTAACTAAATCAAGATCAAATAGCCAATCAGGACCAGAACTAGCCACACAAGGTGTGTGTTCATTGAATGTCACATTGGCTGACTCCTCAACAATTCTAGTTCTGAGATTGTATACTCTATAAGCCTTGGCTTGAGAAGAGTACCCAATGAAATGTCCATCATCTAATTTCTCAAAAAATTTGGCAATTTGATCTTTGGTATTCAAGATGGTGCAAGGACATCCAAATGACCTGAGAAAACCAATGAAAGGTTTCCTCTTGTGCTAAACTTCATAAGGAGTCTTGACATAAGTCTTAACCACCAAAACTCTATTTTGCACATAGCAGGCAGTGTTGACTGCCTCTTCCTAGAAGGTGATGGGCAACTTAGAGTCAGACAACATGGTTCTTGCAGCTTCAATCAGTGTCCCGTTTCTCCTCTCAGCAACATCATTTTGCCGAGGAGTCTTGGGACCACTGTATTGTCTTGTAATACCCTTTTCATCACAAAATGTATCAGGATTTAATTTTTAAATTCAGTTCCCTGATCACATCTTATGATTTTGACCTTGTTATCACATTGATTCTCAATCTTTAAGATGAAATTTTTTAGAATCTCAGGGGTCTCATCCTTAGTTCTAAGGAAAAAGACCCAAGTGCATCTTTCAAAGTCACCTATGATCACCAAACAATAAGAGGTCCTTCCTAGACTCATTACATTGGTAGAGCCAAAGAGATCCATATGTAACAAGTGTAGGGGTGTAGTGATGGAGTTTCTTTCCATAGGCTTATGAGATACCTTATGTTGCTTCCCTTTCAGGCATGTAACACAATGATCATCACTTGTAAACTCTTTTTTTGGCATTCTAGTTACCAAATCATTCTTAATCAGTTTATCCATGTTCTTAAAGTTTACATGGCACATTCTTTTATGCCATAGGAAAGACTCATCACTATTTGCTTTAGATAGAAAGCATGAGACTTCTCCAGAGGGAGATGTCTCTTGCAACTCCACCTTGTACATGTTCCCTTTCCTAGGGGCTCTAAGCAAAATATGCTCATGAGGAATGACCACACTGGGCTTGAGAACAATGCACTCATGCTCAGTAAAGAGCATGTTATGACTCTGATCACAAAATTGGGATACACTTAAAAGATTGTACCCAAGCTCTTTGACAAAGTTTACCTTTTCAATGCTGAGCTTATCATTTGTGACCTTGCCCCTTCCAGAAATTTAACCACCTTCGTCTCCTCCAAAAGAAACTGGCCGTCCATCAATTCTTTCAAAATTCTGGATTAGTGACCTATTTCCTGTCATGTGCCTGAAACAACCATTATTAATGATCCAAACATTCTTGTTTTTCTTGAGCTATTCTTGCACAAAGAAAATGATTAGTTACATTTGGAAACCTAAGCCTTAATGGTCTTGGGCGCAACAAAATAAGTAAAAGGTAATGTAACAATAATAGATCCTATAGTTGTGCTTTGAGGATCTTGTGCTGTTATTGATGGAGAACATTCAGTCACTTGGTCTTTCTTTGACTTTCACACCACCTTTGGAAATTTGGACTTGAACTTCAACACTTCAGAAGCTTTTGAGACTTCGGAAGTTTTGATGACTTGACCTTCGGAAGATCCTACAAACACTACAATAGACTTCAATGCTTCAGAAGAATTCCTTTCTTCTGAGACCAAATTTTCTTTCGAAGGCAATTTTCCACTTGCCTTCTTTTTTATTTTGGAGCTTCCAAAGGAAACAAATTTTCCTTCTGAAGCTGAATTCTTCTTGGAGCTCTTGGAAGTCTATTTCTTGGTCATGTGAAGAGTACCTCTTGGATTGTATGGACAATCCTTAGCAAGATGAGAAGTACTTTCACACATGACACATTCCACCTTTTTTTCCTAAGAGCCTTCTTCTGAGAACAAGGCTGATTTTGATCACATCCCTTCTCTACCTTCATCTTTGCAAATAATGAGACAGTCCTTTTAGGTTGAAAACTGTTCTTGGAGTTGGATGGTCCAGGCTGTGTAGCAGTGGTACACATCAGATCAGCATTCTTCTTGGTGCTGAGATGATTTGAACATGAACCAAAACTCTTTGTAGAGGAGTTTAGGTTGATGTTTTTAGTCTTAACCACTTCAAACCCTACAGAGAGTCAAAAGTGACCTTGATCTCATAAGCCTTCCTAGCTTTTCTCTTGCTCTTTCTGATCAAGTTCTTCCTCATAGACTTAGTCATCACAGTCTTCTTGTTCTCCTCAGAAGGACAGTGACCCTTTTTAGAATCCTCCTCTTCACTCTTCTCAGAGAAATTCTTCACTATCACTTCTTCATCCTCTTCACTCAAGGGGTATATGAGAGGAAGATCTTTTTCACAAGTTCCACACCTAGATGATCTTACAGACAAGATTGTATGTGGAGGAGCTATCTCCCTAGAACCTAGCCCCTGCTTATTTTGATAACACACCTTGGCATGCAGGGATGAGGATATCATGTTCTTGAAGGTCTCTTCTTCAAAAATATATTTTTCTGCCCTGGCTTTGCTGATCACAAGCTCAGCCTAGCATCCAGTCAACTTAGTTATGAGATCCTTGATCTGAGTCCTATAGTTGGTGTGCTCATGTTTTAGAACTGAAATGGTTTTCTTTAAGTCCTCTATCTTTAGTTTATAGTCATTTTCAGCCTTTCTAAAATCACTCTTTAGGATATTTAAGGACTCAAAATCAGATCTCATTTCTAAGTTGAAGACTTGCATCTGTTGACTTTAACAATGCATTCAGGAGTACAGAGATGTTTCAATACCTTAGCTTCATCATGATCAGCCACCAGTGCTTGGTTTGGAGATACATCTTCCACCTGAAAGCTCCAGTCAAAGCCTCATTCTTCAACAGCAACTGCAGCTTGCTGCTTTGGCTTCTCATTCTGGGTGGCTTTGTTAGTGTAGTTTGGTCTGGATTGTGCTTGGCCACCATTTGTTCTTGGTGCCTTGTACTCCCTAGAAAAGTGGCCCAACAAGTTACAGTTGTAACACTTGACTTTGCTTTTATCCAGTCCAAACATTCCACTGGTTGTATTGCTCGGGAACTTCCTTCCAGTCCACTTGTAGAACTTCTTGGCTCTGTGAGTGAGAAGAGCCATCTACTGGACTATCTCCATGTACTCCAGATCATCTGGATGGATACAATCCAGTTCTTCAAAGGTGAAGAGAAAGTTGCCACAACTTTCATCAGAAGACACAAAGGCTTGAGAAGAACTTGTCTCTTGGAATGGGTTTCCTTAAGTGTAGTTCTCCCTTGGTCTCTCAGGGAAGGTGATGAAAGGACCTTTTTGTGAGTTGTCATGGTAGCATATGAGATGATGTTGGGGTTCTATGCTATCCCTTTCAACCACATGAAAGGTTGAACCCATTTGATTGCTGGAGTTGCCAGATGAACCTTGCATGTTCATCTCCATCTGGTATCCACCGAGAATCTCATACAACTCTGTCAAGGTGAGAGTCTTCAAGTTCTCAGTTCTCTTGATAACCACACAGTAGTGTGTCCATTGCCTAGGAAGAGAGGTCATGAACTTCCTTACAATATCTCTGTTTTCAAGAGCAAATCCACTATCCACTAGGGTGTCCATAATCTCAACATACCTGAAGTATTGTTGAGTCATGATCTAACCTGCTCTAAAGGTGATATTTTCAAACTCCTACTTCAGGATATCCTTCTTATTCTCATTGGCTTCAAAGGAACCCTCATACATCAGTTTCAATGCATCCCATAACTGCTTAGCTATTTTGTATTTCTTGAAACCTCTGCATACGTAGTTTGGAAGAGCAGTCTGAAGAGCTGTCATGGTCTTCTGGTCAATCTCTACTCTCTTTCTATCTTCATCTTTCTACTTTATCCACTTTATCCTTTTTTGTAATATATTAGGATATGAGCTATGGCATGTCATAATCACTAGTCAAAAGGCAATCTGCATTTTGACTCTACATTTGATTTTGTTTGTTGTCTAGTCAATTGTATCTAGCTGGCCT
Source organism: Flaveria trinervia (assembly GCA_025506515.1). NCBI lineage: Eukaryota > Viridiplantae > Streptophyta > Magnoliopsida > Asterales > Asteraceae > Flaveria > Flaveria trinervia. The sequence continues at coordinate 8,175,990 of CM046441.1, forward strand.
TCAAAGTATGGCTGACTGTAGGATGTAGTATATGTATCTCAAGTACTTGTTACTTTCTGATATGCTTTGTAACACTTGTAATAGAACTTGAGAAAGTAATATACTGCAATCTTGAAAATCCAATTCCTTGTGTGTTTTGCTATCTTGTTCAGTCTCATATTTACTTGTGTTCTTAGTATCATTACAAAAGGTTAACCGGTTCCCTTTTTGATCCATTAACTGTTCTTAGCAACTCTCCTCACTATGTTGTTGTGTTGTAAGTGCATACCCTTCACCGATCCTGTAATTGGTATCAGAGCATTCCAGGCTCTTGATATAAGATCTCATCATCTTAAGATCCCTCACACATATAAAATACTTAACATCTCAAATGGCAGCAATTTCCAAATCTGATATGGAAATTGGAACCATGACAAAGTCCCCACTGATCACTCTTGATGACTTTGACACTTGGTGCCGAAGAATGAAAGGCTTTATCAAGTCTCTAGACTTAAGAATGTGGGAGTCTGTTGAAAATGGACCTTACATACCAAGCACCTCTTCTGCAACTAGAGGTGGTATGATCCCCAAGGCTATGGCTGACTACTCAGTTACAGACTCAAGACCTCAATGTACAGTTATCAAAAGCATGGACCTTTTCACCAACTTATGAAAGTTGGTGACTTTACAGAGTTGCAGCGAAAATGGGTCCAGCTTTATGTAAAACGTACATCAAATAAAGCATGTGTTCAAAAGTTTTCGGAAGAAATCTATCTTCAAGTGTTGGCTTGGGAAGGCTTTGTCTTTGAAGCTTCGGAAGACTTCATCTTTGGCTTTGGAAGATATTGGTCTTGCTTTCGGAAGATTTCACACTTAGTGTAATTTTCTGATGCTGGTGTGAAACTTTCGAAGAATTCTACTTTAGTACACTTGTGCATGCATGCAGGAGAGACTTTGAATGTTTGGGTTGCATCAACATTTACATTTAATCCTTACATTTAGTTAATTTCCATTATGCTTTTAAAATTATAGTACAGTTAAATAAAAAAAAATATAAACAAATATAAATCCAAAGGTTCATTCGATTTAGTCATGAAATAAATATATAGCAAATAAAATATTATATTTACCCAATCACACGTTATGGATTATGGATTTCAGTACAATTCACGAGTACAAAAAACCCTCATGTAAGGGTGTTTATATGATAATTTAAGACTATTTTAAAAGAGTCTTATATTACATGGCTGTTTTTGTTCCAAACTCTTTTAATGCTGTTAAATAGTACATCAAAAATAAATAAAAATCTAATTAATAAAATATTAATTTATACATTTACATATCATCATACAGTCATAATAGATTAAGATTAAACTTTTACAAAACAGCTATAAAATGTATAAATCAACATCTATATATATATACACATATATATACATATATACATATATACATACATATATATATACACATATATATATACATATATATATACACATATATATATATACATATATATATATATACACACATATATATATACACATATATATACACATATATATATACATATATATACATAATACATATATATACATACATACACACACACACACACACACACACCACACACACCACACAATATATATATAATATATATATATATATAATATATATATATATATATATATATATATATCAACAACTGTGTAAAAGTTAAACTTCATCCATACCATTTGATTCAAAAACTCATAATCAAAAATATATACAGAGAAACATTGTTAGATTACTTATAATTCAAAACTCAAAACAGTGACCGTTTCAAATCTCAACACTAATATCATAACCATCGAAATTAACAAATGTTGCATCCGTCAGTTTCTAGTGACTTTCTACACACTTCATAAATGTCAGTAATAATCACACCTGTGTACAACAATTGAATTGTTAAATAATAGTACAATAACTTATGAATATTAATACAACATGAACAATCTAATCTATATATTGTATATACTCACAACTTTTACATTTATCAATATGCAATAAGCAACCTACCTAGCAAATCTCTAACACGTCTTGAGATTGATAAAACCAATAAAGAGTTTACACGTAGAAGTGTAACAATAAGTATGTAAATTGTAGCTATTAGTGGATTTGTATTTTCAAGCATAAACTATCTAACTTAACTTACAAATCAAAAGAGACTATCATACAATATACTTACCTTCATTCATCCTCCCCATCCATCTTATCATCATCCTCAACAAAAAAATGACATAAACGCCTTTAAAGTATGTTTTACAAATTCATCGATTTCACCCTGACGAACCATGCTGAGTTTATTTACCAGCTAAAAATAAAAAGATACATAAAAGTTAAATTATAATTTAACATATATCATACTTAAACAGATATAAATACGAGTGTATAAAATATACTTACAATATGTTCTTCGTTATGTATCACGAAATCATACATTGCCATCATAACACAATACCCGCACTCCCATCCTTTAGGTTGTTGACAACACTAAAGTAATTGATTTAACAATTGGAATTATATATAAAAATAGACAACCAATGGAAAAAAAGAACTTACATTAACCATATCCCTCATTATTTCATGTTTTGTGGCCTCTTCGAATAATTTCGTGATCACGTAATTGGAAGGATCCTTTGTACCTTTAAGTGAATCAAATATGTAACCCTTCCAAGTTTTATACATGGGATGATGATAAAGTAAAATTAATATTCAATGTCGACTGCATAAGTATGAAATGCAAGTTATTTGGTAGCTTCTTTTACCAAATTAAATAGGTTAAGAGATATGATTTGTTAGCTAATGAATAATAATTTCAATTAAGGATAAAATAGATTATAATACAATAATACACAACAAACTGTTATATATTAAATTTTGCATAAAGAGATGAAAATGCAATATCACATGGTTATAATGTATTATGTTATTCGTATTACAGAACTACAAATTATAATTAACGTTCAATAATATAGGACAAACTAGAAGCTTGATGTGAAATCAATTTAAACCACACTTCACATAAATAAAAAACATAAATCATCATAACTATAAAAAGATATAATAACCGATTAGATGTGGTGCTATAAACCATTGTTTGTCTTTGTGTAAAGAGATGACACTTGTAATGTGATCAATCACAAACTCACCATCACTTAAGATAAGATTACCTTCAATATAACGTGAATGAAGATATGCAGTATTATTTAAGCCCGCCAGTCTCCCAATTGTATATAAATACCTAGAATAAAAGTGAAAAAATATGATAATATTAGCAACATTCACTTATATTTAATACTAGTTGGAAATGCCCGCGCGTTATGGCGGTACGGTTGTTGCATGATTTTTTGGGAATTCGATTTTAGTCAGTATCGGCTCGGTGCGTTATGACGTAAATTAAAAAATCAAAATATAATTATTGAAAAAATTGAATAAAAAAAAACAATTACGTATATTACAAAAGTCTTTAAAACATTATATTATCTCACAAGAATAGTAAAAGCATGGGTGATATTATAGTTAATCACAATATATAAATAATTTGTTATACCATTTTGATTGTTATTGAGTTTTTAACAATTGATAAAGGAAAGGGGAAGAGGGATTAGTGCTCAATCACAATATATAAACGACATTGAAAGTAAATGACGATTTTGTTTGACCACGTGTATATGTTTTAGCATTTGTATTATAAGCAATCATATATTATACTTTATTGTAAGGGCATAAATAAAATAAAATAATTAATTTTTTGAAATCTAAGCATTACTTATCATATGGGTGTCTTAATCCATATGTAAAATTATCATTCTATCCCCTTTTCACTTTTATTATAAAAGATATAGATAAATATTAAAAATTATTAAACTTATAATAATATGCCTCTAGAAAACTATTAGTATTATAGTTATTATAAATATAAAGATTTATATAAGTTATATACTTAAATATTTAAATAAAATAATATACTTAATTAAAATATTATTTAGTTATAAAAATATAATTAGTAAATATAAATTAAATGTCAATTTATAGTATCATAAATAAAATAAATTTTAATGAAGTGAATTAACTAATATCATATTATTAAATAATATATTAATAATGTTTATTAATTACATGAAAGAGACAAGGGCAAAAATGTCAATTTTTATAAAATTTAATGGATAAATTTACCATATTACCCCTAAAGTGTCTTAAAATTTTAATCAAATCCCTATTTTACGTCTCTTAAATGTGATGCACTTATTTGTACATGTTGCTTTAAAACTTGTATTTTTGACAAAATTACATCTCTATTCAAAGAAATGTATTATATAGTATATTAGTAACACTCACTTGAGCCACAAATACCAATGCTCTCCACAACCTCTGTCTTTATAGTCTCACTTTCTTTTTCTTTGTTTTTAATTCAAAAAACAATCTTTTCTTGAATCCAATCGTATTTGAAAGTAATCTTCGCTCTCCTTGCTGACGTCTCTACCCATTTACCTTAGTAACAACATCCTTTGTAGAATGATCATCAAAACCATCATCCTTCATATTATCTTCTTTAAGATATGCAGGATCGTTGAAGGGTATAAGTTACAACACAACAACACAAAGAGGAGATAAACTAAACTTAGATCAAACAGTAAACTGGATTAACCAAGTAGTGACACTAAGAACACAAGTAATATAAGAGACAGAACACAAAGAACACAAGTATTTGGTTTTCAAGAATGCAGTATATTGCATTCTCTATGTTCTATTACAAGTGTTACAAAAGCATATTTGAAAGATACAAGAACATGAGATACTTATACAACATCCTACAGCCGGCTATACTTTGAAAGCCAGCTGGATACAACTGACTAGACACACACAAAATCAATTGTAGAGTCAAAAGGCAGATTGCCTTTTGACTTGTGACTATGACATGCCATAGCTCACATCCTTATCTATTACAAAAAGAATAAAGTACATAAATTAGAAAGTTACATATTCAAGAACTCAATGTACAGTTACCAAAAGCATGGACCTTTTCACCAAACCATGTTAGTTGGTGGCTTGCAGCGGAAGATGTCCAGCTTTATGGAACAGTACATCAGATAAAGCATGTTACCAAAAGTCTTCGGAAGAAATCTATCTTCATGAACTTGAAGCTTCGGAAGACTTTATCTTTGGCTTCGGAAGATGTTGGTCTTGGCTTCGGAAGATTTCACACTTAGAGTATTTCTGTTACACATGTGAAACTTCCGAAGCATTCTACTTCAATGCACTTGTGCAGCATGCAGGAAAGACTAAAGATGTTTAGGTTGCATCAACCTCTTCATTAATCTCTACAAACTCCCCCTAGGCTGATGCTTCCAAAACACTTAGAAAACTTCAGATAGTAACAGTCCTCATTAGGATGATCACCATTCCTTTCTTCATAAGATGATCAAGATCCTTCAGGCTGTCAAAGTGTCTTCTCATGTCAAAGAGGTCATGCAGAGGCAACTGAAACATATCTTGCCATGTATAAATGTCTTCAACGCCTTGATCTCTAATAACATGCCACCTTTCTGGATTTATGGTGTATGTCCAAGACAAGATGGGTCTCCCTAATGCTAGAGGAGCTACTGAAGTTGGAGTTGATTGAGCATCCTCTGGCTGCACATCCTCAGGCTGTTCTGATTCATCCTGAGGTGCAGAAGGAGATGCAGGCTTCTTCTTCTTCTTAGACTTTGGTTTGGAAGCCATCCTCTTCTTTCTCTTTCCAAATTTTAACTAAGAAGACTGGCCTGCAGCACCAGATTGATCTTCACTGTCTTTCTCAGTTGGACTTCCTCTCTCTCAGGTTCAGATGGAGAGGGAGGTTGACCCTGCTGTGGATCAGAAGATGAAGCTTGCTGAGCATTAGCAGGAGGTCCGGGTTGTGTTGTGTCTGTTTGTTCAACCTTAACCTCCACTTCAAGTGGGGCCTGACTCGGAGTGTAGTGTAAGTCAGTGAGCTCTCCACTCTTAATCTTCTGCTTGATTACCCTGATATGCTCATCTATAATGGAGAGAGACATGGGTCCAAGTCTCCTTCCAGAGAATCCATACAGCTTCAAGAAGCTCATCATCCTCTGCCTATCAGCATACTTCTTCATGCTCTTTTGGATGATGGCTTTTGATTTTGCAGCTTCTTCCCTCAGCTTCTTCTTTATTGTTTTTCTTTTCTTGACTAACTCAAGCTCAAGTTGTTTTAAGTACTCAAAATCAATATAGTCATAAGGTAAGGGAAGGAGTGCATCTGCCTGATAGAGGCTTGTGGCACTCAGGTAGTTAATCATCTTGATTCTATCTTCTTCCTTATCTACCTGAGGTTCTTGTTGAACCACATCCTCTTGTTCAGGACTTTCTTGAACTAGTGAGAGGGTAGGCATACCTTTGTACAGTCTTATTCTTCTTCTCTCTTCTTTGACTTGTACTAGGAGTTCTGCATCTTCTGCCTCCTTCTTCTCTCTTGACCTTTCCAGATCAACCAGCTCATTCAATTCATCCAAGGGGAGAGAAATGACACTATCTATGTCATAGTTCCTAGTCTGCAGATAGTTGATCCTGACTGCCCTTAACTCATCATTCTGAGTATCTGGTCTAGGGGCAGCCCTGATTGCAGACTCCATGAGTCTTGGAGACTCAGTAGAGGAAATTTCTCCCCTTAGCCTCCTTTTCCTCTCTCTCTCTCCTCCTCCTCAATCTCCTCAGATGTCATCTTTCTTTTCCCTTTGTCACTCTCAGACCTTTGTGACTTAGGGTGGAGAGAGCTTTGGCCTTCATTGCTTGTTGCAGCATCTAAGCTCAGGCCAGAGAGAGGTTGAGAAGCACCTTCACCAGCAGGTGTCTCAGAAGGAATATGGATCTCTGCAATAGTTGGAGATGATGAGACAGGGCTCTCAGGTTCTGTCACTGGGCCTTCAGTCAAGGTTTCCCCTATGAAGCTAATCTTAGGGTCTGCCTCAACATCCATTGACCGATGACATTGCCTGATTGCCTTAGTCTCCTTCTTAGGCTGAACTCTGCAATGATCCTATCTTGGATTCTTTTAGCCAGTCTGTCAGCTTGTCTTGATTGGCTTGGGTTGACAAGTTGCATGTTGACTTGTTAGGATCAGTGATCTAAGTTTGATTGATTAGTGAGTATTGCAGTGGAATTCGAACAATGAATTAGACAATTCACAAGAACACAATTGATATTCAATGTAAGAGTAAACGGTTATTGTGAAGTCGGTTTTTCACTTGGATCGATTAACATCCGAGCATGTTCTTAACGGAAGGATGAACAACCAAAACCAAAAGTCAAATCAATAACACGAACTATCAAATATTGGTTTCATTGATAAAAACCTAACGATTACAAGCTCGTTACAACAAGAATCAAGACTCTTGGCAAGGGGAAGATCGAGCATGATCTCCCCTCTCATCCGGTAGCCCTAGGCTCCGGGCAGACTTCCTCTCAATCCTCTCTCTCTACACATCGAAACTGGTATATATAGGCCTCGGCCCATATTAGATGCGACTGGGCCCATTTGTACGATTGGACCATGCGTATGGTTCAATCGTACGACTGGACCATGCGTATGGTTCAGTCTTACGAATGTCCCAATCGCATCTCTCAGTCGCACGGCTGGTCCATTAGCATGGCTCGGTCGTACGACTGAGTCTCATTTGCATATGCTCCTACGAATGACCCAGTTTCATGTGTTTACAACATATCAGGTGTATAACGTTAAGCCTAGACTATTCGACAAGCGACTGACACACTATATATGACTATATATGCTCCAACAAATTCCCCCTTGTACGTTGCTTGCGAATAGTAGATAACACCTCTTACAATCTTCAGTCAATCTTTGCTCTGGTTGCCAATAGAATCAAACGAAAACCATATTATCCACTTTGCCGATCCGTCAGGTTACTACCACATCCCTGAAAATGAATTTAGGCACAATAGCTTTCGTTTACTTTGCAGAACACCATCACAGCAGCAAGATTTCCCATATGACTGATTTTTCCAGATAATGATACGAATAGTTTTCCATTGCTTCAATCTTCACACAGGCTAACCTGATTAACATCACCACCTGCAGAAATTCCCCTTCACGTTCAGCATATCCCAATATATAGACATTTTGCTCTCCTTGCGTCTTGACACGGTGTATTGGGAAAAAGGTTGAAGGTTCCAATCCACAGCTGAAAATATCAACCAAATCAGCACGCACGAAGATTCATCATCGGGAACCGGTTCACATCATCACTTTCTGATTGCGTCTTCACTTTCTATATACAAGGATTCCCCCTAAGAAGCAGAATCCTTTCTGTGCGGATAAATATAACTTGATTGGCCCATAAGTAGTCAGATGCTCCTGACTACCCCACAAAATCAGCAACAACTGCTGACATCTTCTCTTCTCTCTTTCGTGTTCCAATTACATTCACCTATTCTGGAAATCTGACGAATAATGGGGTACACATCGAACTTATTTGACAAACAAACCTCTGGGTGAATATGCTTTGCTCATCTTCAAATCCGTGCAAGAAGCTGTTCCAGACTCTTTTTTTTTTGTCTGGAACAAATGCGAATGAGTCAATGCGGATGGCTCATTCGTACGATTGAACATACGACTAGTCCAGTCGCATGACTGAACATACGACTGGTCCAGTAGTACGAATGGCTAATTCGCATGGTCCAGTCGTACGAATGGTCCATTCGCATGGCCCAGTCGTACGAATGGTCCATTCGCATGGCCCAGTCGCATGAACGGGTCTGTACGCAGATTTTCAGATCTGCAGCGGCCAGGGCTGCCCAAAACCCTAATCTGACGAATTCAACATGAACCGAAACAAAGTAGACATCATCAGATTCGAAAGGGTGACAGGAATGTGGTTTCGAATTCGATTTCAACATAGAAGCAACACACGTAACAAGATCTGAGCAAAACACGAAGAATACGAAGTGGGTTTAACGTCAAAATCTGAAATTCAATCCAGAAATCAAGAGCTCGGGTTGCTAGAATGATTGTTAGATCATTCCAGCAGTAACCGGCTCTGATACCACTTGTGAAGTCGGTTTTTCACTTGGATCGATTAACATCCGAGCATGTTCTTGACGGAAGGATGAACAACCAAAACCAAAAGTAAAATCAATAACACGAACTATCAAATATTGGTTTCATTGATAAAAACCTAACGATTACAAGCTCGTTACAACATAAGAATCAAGACTCTTGGCAAGGGGAAGATCGAGCATGATCTCCCCTCTCATCCGGCAGCCGTAGGCTCCGGGCAGACTTTCTCTTAATCCTCTCTCTCTCTACACATCGAAACTGGTATATATAGGCCTCGGCCCATATTAGATGCGACTGGCCCATTCGTGCGATTGGACCATGCGTATGGTTCATCGTACGACTGGACCATGCGTATGGTTCAATCGTACGACTGGACCATGCGTATGGTTCAATCGTACGACTGACCATGCGTATGGTTCAATCGTACGACTGGACCATGCCTATGGTTCAGTCTTACGAATGTCCCAATCGCATCTCTTAGTCGCACGGCTGGTCCATTAGCATGGCTCAGTCGTACGACTGAGTCTCATTCGCATATGCTCCTACGAATGACCCAGTTTCATGTGTTTACAACATATCAGGTGTATAACATTAAGCCTAGACTATTCGACAAGCGACGGACACACTATATATGACTATATATGCTCCAACAGTTATAGAGAGAGAGAATTCTGCAAATAGAATATTTCATTCATATGCTTTCGTGGTGGCAAAATGTCACACGTACAATTAGGTCAACATCTCTTATATAGGAGATGTGACGTCTGCTGATGTCACTTGATAGTGACATCTAGCAGAATTATTCAAACTACTGAAAGTTAACACAACTACTGAAGATGTCAAAGAGCTGACATCTTCTTACAAAAATACCAAGTGTTAACTATCACTACAACTACTGAAACAACGACTGAAGAACATGCTCTTCAGTCGTTTTACAAGTACTGAAATAAAAAATAAAACTACTAAAAGGAAACCATCACAACAACTGAAGAATGCTTCTTCAGCTATTGTGACAAACTCTGAAGGCTTCAGTACTTGGACTTCTTGAACTTCAGTTGTTGTCATCAGCTGATGTCTTCAGTCTTTGTACTTCAGCTGTTGAAGTCTTCAGTACTTTAGTCTTTAGCTGTTGATCTTTAGACTTCGGTCTTTAGCTGTTGAAGTCTTCAGTACTTTAGTCTTCAGCTGTTGATCTTCAGACTTTGTCAAACAGCTGATCAAGTCTTTAGCAGTTGTTGTGATGTCTTGTGGGACTTAAAGGTTTTTCTGATCTGGCTCATTGGTTCTTTTGGTCCAACAAACTCCCTCTGAACCAATGCAGCCAAAACCTTTAAGCTTATTGAAGATTTCCCACTTATTATGGCAGAAAGATTGGTCTTTTTGTCTTCTAGATCAGCTCAGAAGTGACCCTTGTAAGCACAGGCCTGGGAAGAAGTCTCAATGATCTGTTTGGCAAAGGATGGATAGGAACTCTGTCTTGGGGAACTGGACACAGAGCTGTTACCCCATCCATGAGATCTACTTCCCAACTATGAGTCTGTAAGACTCCCTTGTATAGGCCTCAAGGAAGGTTATTTGTTCCTCCATGGTAAGCTCTTCTGTTTCTCCTTCAAAGAGTGATTCTGGCCCATAGTACTCAGAGAGGTATTTGACCTGCTTCCCATTTTTTAGCTCCACAGTTGTTATGATTCTATATGCGAATTCATCTGGGTGAATACCCTCTAAGAACAACTGGCGCTCATTCTTTCTAACTTCCTCAAGCCTCCTATACACTAACCCCTTTTTCACCACTTTATTCTCCAGCATCTTTTGTGGGGTCAGTTTAGCTTTATAGGCTTTCTTGAAGTCATCTAGGATCTCCCAAGGTGATACTACAAAGGCCAGAGAGATCACTTCATCTACAATCTTCTTTACTTGGGCAATGTATCTCTGTGGAATATTTTTGTTTTGAATCCTATGAGACACCCTGGGATCAGGCCAAATCCTCACTCTCTCTTTTTGATATTGAAAGGTGTGTCTGAGAGTGTATAATCTTTGAGCATGTTTCTTCATATTGATGATTGAAGATGTGGCAACATATGCTTTGTCAACTCTTCTCAACAATTCCTCATCATGTTGTTTGTGAAGCTCTTCTTCTTCTAACTTCACTTTCACAATTTGCCTTTGAGATTCAGGAGTAATTGTTGGAGGGTGACTTATGGCCTTAGGCAACTGTATAACAGCTGATATTGGCAGCCTATCTTCACCTTCATCATTATCTTCTTCCTCTTCTAGCCTCAGTACCCTTCTCTTCCTCTTCTGGGGTACATCATCGGCTATTAGTTTTGTGGGTAAGGGAATTGGTTTAGTGGGTTGTGGTTGTGGTGGTTTTGGTGTGGGAATTTTGACAGGCTGTTCTAGCATTTTAGATGTAAGTGAGGCTTTGGATTGTTTGACCAATTCAGTCCTGCTCCCAGCACCAGCTTCATTCAAAGCTTCAATGACCAGCCCTTTGGTATATACTTCAGACGAACAGATCTTGGTGGTTATTGCCAAGATGCTGTCCCCGGACCATGACTTGATTTCAATCAATGATCTTCCAAGATACTTAGCTATGAACCTGATCATGATTTCCAATCTTTCCCTTTCTAACACACTATAACCGGCCCATCTTGATTGTATCTCTTCTATTTCCAGCCTTCTGATCTCAGAGTCTAATGTGGCTGTGTCATGACCATGTCTAAATAGCTGATCTATAATTGTATCCATTGATCTGCTATGAGCTTCATTAGCATCTTTAACAAGGTCTTCTAATAATTTTTCTTCATAAGCTCTTGACTCAGCACTTTTCTTTCTTTTATATGTAATCAGCTATTCTGAGATCAGTTCTTTCTCAACCTCCTTCTCTTTCTCAGGCTCTTTCTCTTTTTCAGTCTCTTTCTTAGCATCAACTCTCTTTCTTTTCTTATCTTTCACTGCCTTAGACTTTGCAGTCTCCCCCTTTTTGGTTGCATTGGAATCAGGGGTTTGGAAGGTAGAAAGAGATTTATGAATAGCATCATCAATGAGGGTTTGTAGATTTGAGGAATCCTCTCATCAATGGCTTTATGCACTATGTCAGTGATGATGGGAGTGATGAGAGGTAAGGAGTTTTGAAAGATAGCAACCATCTGCTCAGAGAGGTTCTGTCCCTGAGAGTTGGTGCCAAAAGCACAGGCTGGTGGCTCAGTTATGTGTGTAGGCTCAGTGTTTGGGAAACCTTCAATTGAAGGTGCCATCTGTGGGGTTTGTGGGGTAGATGGTCTTTGATCCTGAGACATATTGGCAAGCAGCTCTTTGAGTCTACTCACCTCATTCTCTAGAATGGTATTATGGGCTAGAACATCATAGAAAAATCCCATGTCATCATCATTCTGTGCTGAATCACCTGACCTCCTGATTGAATCAGGATGTACATGCTCTGAGTGTAGATCAGTAGTAGCATGTGCCCCTTGTTCTTGGTACTGGGGACTTCCTGCCTCAGGACTATGTCCTTTATTGGCAGTTGCCTCTGGTGAAGTCTTATGGATGGTACCAACTTCATCCTGATCATTTGCTGAATCAGTAGAAGTGGCAGCCTTACCAGAAGTTCAAATCTCATTTTCTACACTTGGAGATTGAACATTGTAACCTCTGTCCTGTGGGTTATCAGAAGCACTTTGGTCGTCCCCCTCAATGGTTGAGGTATTCCCAGTTGTAATTGGTTTCTGGGGACGGGGTGAGGAGTGCAACTGACTCAACACTTTTGCAACAATAAGTATTGGGCTTTGAGGGGCGGTTGCATGTGGAGAGTGATCCGAAGCAGATTGCACTTGGGGTGAAAGGTGCTCTTCAATGGTAACCCTCTCAATTGAGATAGGTTCCAGCAATGTAGGATCCCCAATATTGGTTGCAACAGGATCCTGTTGAGAAGATACCTGTGCGGCTTTAGCAGGTTGAGTCTTGACATAACTAGGGGGTTACACCAGTATGTATATCCTGTGTTGGTGGTATAGGACATCCTCAGGGGACTCATCTCCCTGAGTAGCCTTTTTGGGTTTTTGTGTTTTGGGTTTGGTGGGGACTTTGGATCTGGAAGTGGAGGCTGTGGGTTCCCTCTGCTTGGGTTTTAGCATCCGGGCAGCCCCTTTGAGAGTAGGGTCTGTGTTATGTCGGGAGTATACCTCAGCTAAAACAGCTGGAGCAGGGAATCCAAGACCAACAAGTCCATCAGATTTTAGTTGGTTTAAAATAATGGTCATTAGAAACCTGGGATAAAGTAGCCATCTATTAGCCACAGGTTTCTGAGCCAGATCCTTTAATTCCATAAAAACTATCTCAAAAAAATTTAGATTTTGTTGCTCAAGGATAGAATACAATACTGTTGCCATCGGGAAGACATCTGATCCCAAGAAGATGTCTTCGAAGCTAGGCAGACATTCACTATGTGAAAAATAAGCCGTTCTGCATCATGGAAGTGCTTCTTCAGTATGGTTGTAGCACTTATGTCGCCTTCATACCCATTATTAATGAAAGACATATCAGTGGTGCCTTTCGGGTATTCTTTAGGATAGGTGCCATCATGCAAATTTAGGGTATTGCGAATGATGTCTGTAGTGATGAGCACCTGTTTCTGGTTTACCAACGACTGTAGAATGATTTGGTTACCATTCTCACCAGTGATTACAGAAACGTTGGTCCAGAACTGGGATAAGGAGTCTGGATATATGGTAGGATTCAGAAGAAAGGCTGTTCGGTACGGGGAATCCACCATAAGATCGATGGTAGTGTCAAACTTGTTCCAGAAGGCCGATTTTATAAGGTAGGCAACACAGTTGTGTCGGGGTTTGAGTTTCATGGTTGCCATTGTTGAGAGAGAGAGAGAGATTTGGAAACGGCTAATGAAACGTTTGGCAACAAGTACAGGTATTTATAGGTTTAGAAAAGGCTGAAAAGAAAATGACTGAAAGTATTGGTGTTGTCATCAATTGTTATTAAAACAACTGAAGACTTGGTTTTAACTATCAGACGTTTGTAAACAACTGAAGACTTGGTGTTAGTCATCAGTAGTTGTGAAACTACTGAAAACCTGGTTTTGTCTTCAGATGTTGTAAACAACTAGAAACTTGGTGTAGTCATCAGTAGTAGTAAAACTACTGAAGACATGGTTTTGTCATCAGTTATTTAGGTGAAACAGCAGTTTTAGAAACAACTGAAGAAAAAAAATTCTCATCAGTAGTTTTCGTCAATTCTTAGCTTTTCAGCTGTTTCATACTGTCCTCAACACTTACTCATCAGTCTTTTTGGCTGTTTTCAGTTGTTTCATAGGACATCAGTACTTATCTGTTTTTACTAACATCAGTAGTTATAACTACATCAGTAGTTTGTAACAGAATCAGTACAAATTTATGACATGTTTACTAATGATCATCAGTACTTGTTTACTGAGATCATCAGTAGTTGTCACTTATTCTAGCTGCAGCATACCAAGCCTTAACACAAGGTTTTGGAAAGTTGAACTATCCAAAGGCTTAGTAAAAATGTCTGCCAGCTCATCAGCACTAGGCACAAACTTTGGATCAATCAGACCTTTTCAAAACAGTCCCTATAAAATAGTGTCTGTCTATATGTTTGGTCCTAGAGTGCTGGACAGGATTCTTGACAATGCAAAAAGCTGAAGCACTGTTCATTAATAATGGAGTCTATCTCTGTAATGCCATTATCCAAAAGTTGGTTCTGAAGCCAGAGTACATGAGATGTACAACTTGCAGCAGCATTGTACTCTGCTTCAGCAGTAGATGTAGCAATAGATGTTTGTTCTTACTCTGCAAGAAATCAAACTTTGCCTAGGAATTGACATCCACCAGAAGTTGACTTTCTGGTTAACTTACACCCTGCATAGTCGCTATCAGAAAAAGCAACTAATTGCAAGAGTGTCTAGTGAAATACCATAAACCTAGAGATTGTGTACCTTGCAGATATCTAAAGATCCTCTTGACTGCAATCAAATGAGACTCTTTAGGAGCAGCCTGAAATCTAGCACAAACACAAGTTGCAAACATGATATCTGGTCTAGAAGCTGTTAAGTACATCAAGGACCCAATCATACATCTGTAAAGTGTTTCATCAACAGCTTTACCTTTCAGATCTGCATTCAGTGTGTGGTGTTGCACATGAGAGTAGAACAGGGCTTACAATTTTGTAAATCAAACTTATTCAAAAGATCTTTTGTATATTTTGACTGATGAATAAATGTCCATCAGCCTTTTGTTTGATTTGCAAGCTAGAAAGAACTGTAATTCTCCCATTGCACTCATTCGAACTTTTGTTTCATTAAACTTGTAAATCATCACACAACTGGGGATTAGAGGATGCAAAATAATATCATCAACATAAATTTGAACAAGTAGCTTATGCTGATCCACCTTCTTAATGAACAAAGTTTTATCTATGGAGCCTCTAGTCAAATTATTTTGAAGAAGAAAATTTGATAATGTTTCATACCAGGCTCTAGGAGCTTGTTTCAACCCATAAAGAGCCTTATCAAGCTTGTAAACAATCTAGATGTTTATTATCCTCAAAACCTGGTGGTTGACACACATAAACCTCTTCTTTTATTTTACCATATAAAAATGCACTTTTGACATCCATTTGAAAAACTTTAAGATTGTGGAATGCAGCATAGGCTAAGAACAATCTAATTGCTTCTAGTCTGGCTACAGGGGCAAAGGTTTCATCATAATCAATACCTTCTTCTTGTGAAAACCCTTGTACAACCAATCTAGCCTTGTTCTTGACAATAAGCCCATTTTCATCAGTTTTATTCCTAAACACCCATTTAGTGCCTATTGCACACTTACCTGGGGGTAGAGGAACCAGTTCTCACACTTGCTTCTTTTTGAACTGAAGTAGCTCAAGCTGCATGGCTTCAACCCATCCATTGTCTCTCAAAGCAACATGATAGTTCTTTGGCTCTAGCTGACTGATGAAGAGAGCATAGAAGCAGAAGTTAGACAATTGACTTCTGGTTGAGACACCAGCATTGATATCACCAATGATTTGAGACATGGGGTGATTCTTCAGCTCTTAGTACACTATGAGATCAGTGCAAGTGTTTGTAGCAGGCTCAGCAGCAGCAGATGTTGATCCAGATTCTTGAAACCAAGTATTAGATGGCTAGTCAAATGATGTAGAGGAATCAGAAATCTCATCAGCATTTGTTGCGGATGGAGCTACTAAAGCTACAGGAACATCAAGTTGAGCAGACTTAGGCAGTTGGTCACTAAACTTGAAAAGGTGAGTACTGATATCATCATCATCTTCAGTACCACCAGGTGGAAGACATGCTGCAGAAGATGATTTATCCACATGATCTGAAACAGCTGAAGGTTGATAAGGAACATATTGCAGTATGTCCAAATCAAATAACTCCACAGGGTTTTGTGGAACCTTGTCCTTTGAAGATTCATTAAACTTCACATGCAGAGTCTCTTCAACTATCTTTGTTCTGTAGTTGAAGACTCTGTATGCCTTCCAAGTATATGGATAACCAATAAAATACCCTGCATCCACCTTAGGATCAAATTTGTGGAGTTGATCCTTTGTGTTGAGAATGAAACAAGGACACCCAAAGGCTCTGAAAAATGAAATCAAAGAGCCAAATGATGTAGAACTTCATATGGAGTCTTCATCAACCTCTGATTACTAACACTCTATTTTGCACATAGCAAGCTGTATTGACAGCTTCAGCCCAAAAGGTCAATGGCAAACTAGAGTTAGCAACATAGACCTTGCAGCTTCAAAAAAGGTCCTGTTCTTTCTCTCCACTACTCCATTTTGTTCTGGAGTCCTTGGGATGCTAAACTGCCTCTTGATTCCCTTTGAGAGATAAAAATCATCAAGTGTATGGTTTCTGAATCTGTTCCATTGTCACTCCTTATACACTTGACTGATAGGGAATACTGCTTCTCAACATACAACACAAAGTTTATAATCTTCTGAGCAACCTCATCCTTTGAATGCAGAAAGAAAGTCCATACAAATCTGGAGTAATCATCTACAATTACCAGACAGTATTTCTTCTTTGCCATGCTCATCACTCTCACAGGACCAAATATATCCATGTGTAGTAACTGCAAGCAGGCAATGGACTTAGGTTCTTCAATAGGAGGGAATGGGCTTTGTGCTGTTTTCCTTTTAAACAAGCAGTGCAGGTTTCATCACAGTGGAACTCCTTTATTGGTAGACCTCTCACTAAACTATTGTGGATCAGTTGATTCATGTTTTTGAGATTAACATGACCCAGCCTTCTATGCCACAGTTTAGATTCCTGAGGAGGACTTGGAGAACAGGCATGGATGACCCTTCAAATCAATCTTCTTTGACAAATCCAAGACTTATACTCTTCCAATCCTGTGGCCTTCAGGAGAGTATGTTCATCCAGTACCTTTTCAATCAACCTCAGAACTTGGGAAGACAGAATTCTACAGTTCTGGCTTGTGAAAAGTGCAACATGCCCTTTATCACACATCTGACTGACACTCGACAGATTATACTTGAGATTCTCCACATGGTTACATCATCAAACCGGATTTGTCCATTAGACACAAATCCTTTCCCAATGATGTAACCCTTGGCATCATTTCCAAATGAAACAAATCCCTTCTTTCCTCGAGAGTAGTCATTAAGAAGAGAACTGCTCCCAGTCATATGCATAGATCCTCCACTGTCCACATACTAGATGCTCCTTTGGCATGCTGAAGAACCCTGCATTCATCAAAAGTAACTAGTTAGGTTTAGAGACCCAAATCTTTTTGGTTTTGGGTCTGTTTTCATCAACAGATGTAACCATAACTTCTTTCTTATGATTAACAGCTGATGAAGAAGGAGATGGTACTGAAATGGATTCCTTGGATTTGGGCTTGGAATGCCTTTTCAGTGGTTTGATCACAGGTGCATCTAGTTGGTTAACTCTCCCCAACAAATCCTGAACCATCATAACAAGTTGTGTCTGATTTTTAGCCAAAGCTTTCAGCTCTTGTGACATATCAGTACTTGTGTTTGATGAGTTCTGTGACCCACCATTTCCTCCTTAAAATTCACAGACTTAGTCTGATGTTTATCATTAGGAGCACTATCAGCTGTTTTGTGATGAACCCTATCCTTCTTTTTGGATTTAGTTGAAGTCTTGGGTTTATCACATTGGGATGATTGTGGTACAAACTTGTCTCAAACTCAGTTTTCATTTCATCCATCTGGATTTTAATGAGCTTATCTCTGTTGAATTTGGAACCCTTTTTGTACCAACATTCATCAGAAAGATGATTGAATTTACCACATATTTCACATGGCTTATTCTTCATCTTGGATTGATCAACTGCTGATGTGGACACTACTGAAGGTGTGCTCTTCAGTACTTTCCTCCTTTCAGTACTTTTGTTTAGTACTGAAGGATCTGTAACAACTAAAGACTTGTTCTTCAGTTGTTCTTTATTAGCAGTTGTTAATCCTTTTATTAGCTGATTTAAAATGCTTTTCAGTTGTTGTAACTTGCCCTTTAGTACTTGAGGTACTTTGAGGGACAACATCTGAAGTACTCAGCTTCATGTGCTTATCAGTAGTTAACCCATCAGCTAATTGATTTGTTGAGGTATCAACACTAATTCATCTTGTGATTTTGGGAGATCACTTGAGGATGATGCACATGATGATGTGGTTTGGAAATTGCTTTCACCTTCAGATTTTACTATTGGTTTTGGAGTAAAATCTGTTGGTGGTGCAATGTGGTTGACCAATTCCAACTTCACATTCGAAGCAGATTGCTTGCTGAGCAGCATTTCGAATCCCTTGCATGATGACACCCAGCGGTCACACTCAACTTGGGTAACTGCAAGTTTTTCTTTGAGTTCTCTATGGTCCTCAAGAATGACCTCTAGCTTAGCTTTTTCATCATTTAATTGGCATTTAAGCTTATAAATCTTATCATCTTTATCCTTAATGACAGACTCATATCAGCTTTTTTTTGGAAAGGTTTTGCTCAAGTTCTAAATTTTGATTTATTAAAGCTACATTTGCCTCTCTAATAGAGATAAATGCATCTATGCAAGATTCAGAACAAAGCTTGGCCTTAGTCTCATAGGATACATGGGTTACCTGTGAAGAAGATGCATTGGAGCATGAACTCTCAGTAGATTTTAGGGCCATGAGAGCTAGATTCCCAAAAGGATGTTCACACCATGTTGACCATCACCAGCAAAAAAATGCTCATTACCAGAGAGATCATCTGGTAAACTGCTCCAGTCAACAATGCCAGGGGTGAAGAAGCTGTGATGAGGTTGTGATTGAGATGATTGAGATGGTAGAGGCTCAGGTAATGCTTGTGGTTTTTGTACAATAAGAGCTTGAACTGGATTTGGCTGAGGCATGTAATAGCAGGGATATGGATATGACATTGGACCCTGAGGGACAAAATATGCAGGAGATATAGGTTGTGAATGATGACCAGAATTAGCAGGATGTTGCCCTCTGTTTTGTTGAATATTACTTGGAAAGGTCACAAAGGGTGCAGAGGAGTTAGATCCAGATGATCTACACTCTCTTGCAAAGTGCCCAAGCCTGTGGCATTTGTGACACCTCAACTTACTCTTGTCAAAACCAACTTTGGTTTTGCCAGAGAGTCCAGGGAATTTCCTACCAGTTCTCTTGTAGAATTTTTGAGATCTGATATTAACCAAGGCCATTTGGCTTAGAATATCCATCTCTTCTAAGTCATCATCAGCAATACCCTTTAGATCATCCATGATGAAGCACAAATTGTCACTATTACAGCTAGACTGACTATCAACACCAACAAATGCATGATCAGCACTGTTTGAAGAGAAATCTATATGCTCATCATAATTACTTTCAGATGCAGCATATTCTGACTCATGACCAACCAAGGCAGTGTTCCCTGGTACAAAGTCATCAGTGAGTTTCCTGATGATGCCAGTTTCCCTTTCTGCTCTATCTCTCTTTCAAATGTAAGCAGTTTCCCATAGAGTTGGGTGAGAGATATGCTATCCAGATTGCACTGGAGCGTAGGACAATGGTGTATGTGTCCCATCTCTCAAGTAGTGATCTGAGGAATCTGTTGTTCATCTGGCTATTGGTGTATTCATGTTTGACCATTTTCAGCTCAGAGATCAAACAGGAAAAACGCTCAAATGAGTGAGTCAGTGTCTCACCCTTCCTATGAGAGAATGTCTCATATTGTTGGGCAAGGATTTCTCTGTTGTTTGCTAAGACCTCATCAGTTCCACCGAATTGTTCCTTCAATGCATTCCAGAGATCATGAGCAGTTTCATGATGCATAAGCTCTGAATAGATTTCATTAGGCAGAGCCATGGCCAGAATACCATGCGCTTTAGCATCAATCTCAAACATTTTCCGATCCTCATCTGAGTATTGTTCCTTCTTCTTCGGAACCATTTGATTGGTTTCCGGATTGTTCACCATAGGCTTGTGTGGACCATGTACCACAGATGTCCAACAACTGAACTGTTAACAGACAGGTGATGAAGCATTCTTCGTTGCCATATGTTATACTCAGTCCTAACCAGCATCGGAGGCTTGGTTGAGGAACCGGTATTATGAGGGTCATTAGAAGGAGTAGTCATTCTCAGATTCAACCAAACTCAATTAAGTTTTAACTGATTTAGAACAAAACACAACAAACCAAATTGAACCAAGAGAAAACTCAAAGCAAATAACGAAAGCAGCAGAGATTCAATTATCTATAACCAATTCTTGCAAATATGCTAATTCAATCAAACATAGATATCGAATAGCATTTCAATGATCAATTGTTAGATCGATCAATGATTAACCAGCTCTGATACCATTTATTAGGATCAATGACCTAAGTTTGATTGATTAGTGAGTATTGCAGCGGAATTCGAACAATGAATTAGACAATTCACAAGAACATAATTGATATTCAATGTAAGAGTAAATGGTTATAGAGAGAGAATTCTGCAAATAGAATATTTCATTCATATGCTTTCGTGGTGGCAAAATGTCACACGTACAATTAGGTCAACATCTCTTATATAGAGATGTGACGTCTGCTGATGTCACTTGATAGTGACATCTAACAGAATTATTCAAACTACTGAAAGTTAACACAACTACTGAAGATGTCAAACACTGACATCTTCTTACAAAAGTACCAAGTGTTAACTATCACTACAACTACTGAAAAGAAACTACTGAAACAACGACTGAAGAACATGCTCTTCAGTCGTTTTACAAGTACTGAAATTAAAATAAAACTACTGAAAGGAAACCATCACAACAACTGAAGAATGCTCTTCAGCTGTTGTGACAAACTATAAGGCTTCAGTACTTGGACTTCTTGAACTTCAGTTGTTGTCATCAGCTCATGTCTTCAGTCTTTGTACTTCAGCTGTTGAAGTCTTCAGTACTTTAGTCTTTAGTTTTTGATGATCTTCAGACTTCGGTCTTTAGCTGTTGAAGTCTTCAGTACTTTAGTCTTTAGCTGTTGATCTTCAGACTTTGTCAAACAACTGATCAAGTCTTCAGTAGTTGTTGTGATGTCTTGTGGACTTAAAGGTTTTTCTGATCTGGCTCATTGGTTCTTTTGGTCCAACATGACTAGATCCAGACCTTCATAGTAGTCCAAGTTCTGAAAATTAAAGACTTTTTGCTGTCCTTGAACTGTTATGATGATGAGGGCCTTCCTGTTGTTGTCATACCTCCACCCAATGATGTGATTGAAGGATGGTGAAAGTGACATGGCCCTTGGTATCCCATCCTCAAACAGACTCTGTAGAAGGAGTCTGTTTAGTCCACATCAATGTGAACTAGAGGAGGTTCTGAGAATGCACAGTTGCAAGTGAGGATGGTGAGTCCTCAATGTCCATTCTCTCAGAGGAACTCCCAGGTTCTGTGGCTGTAATGACTTTCTCCCCCTTTTTGGTAGCATCACCCATTTGCATAGGTGAGATGGAGGATAGGTCAATCATATCCATAGGTTCTTATGTTCCTAGTTGAGCTCTCCTTAAGGGTCTCCCAGCTAGTTTTTTCTTAAGATATGAAATCTCAAGTTGCTGATCATTGATCCTGTTTTGTAAGGTAGTCACTTCAGATTCAAGGTGACTGACCTTTGAGACTAGGTAAGTGCAATATTTAGATATTTTTTGCACTTTTAGTCTCAGATCCCCCTCATCTTCATCAAAAGAATCACTAGGGGTGGAGAAGATTGGACCAAAGTCCTTTTTCTCATGACCAGTTCTAAGTTCTTGGCTACTGGATTTTCTCTGCTCACTGGCAGTCTCTTTTGAGATGTTAGTGGGCTGAGTTGCCATGGTTGAGGTCATAATGATGTAATCACTTTCAGAAGTGAGAGCCTCTTCCATATGGACATCCTGAACAGATTCAGGAGTGTCCATCTTAGTTGTAGGTGGACTGATGTGGGATAGATGTAGGAGATTCAGGAGTACTCATCTCTCTTTGAGTAGAGGAAAGAAGAGAGATTCATTGTACTCACTAAAACCTATATCTTCATCAGTATAGAACTCAAGGTTGAGAATGGTTGGTTGAGATCTATAGGGTGGGATGGTAACTGTCCCCTGAGGTTGATCACTTGAGTGTTAAGACTCAGAGTGATGGCTTAAGTCAGTAGGGCTAATGAGCTCATCAGGCTGAACATGAGGAACCTCAGCACTGATTCTTGAAGAGATGGGAGTGGTCTGCTCCTCAGGAGAAGTAGGAGCTCCAGTGTCCACTTCTTCTTGTATGGGTGAGTATATGGAGGCCTCCATAGACTGAATAGTCTGAGCAGGGGTTTTTTTGGATTTTCTTTGGTAGGTGATGGAGTTTTGAGGCTGTGTGGGTGGTTGGGAAGTAGCAGGTGTGGGTTCACACTAGCTTGTGCTGCTAGGGTGTCACCTTGAGCAATGAGCTCTAACATTTTTGGGACTAGGGCTGTTTCTACCCCAGAGATCCAACAGTGGAATTTCTCAGTATTTTAAAGATGTCAGCTTCATCTGTCCCAATTTATAATGTTACCTGTTTCCCTTAACTGTGAGCCCAGTTCACAGTTAAGAATGTACTGGCATATCTAGAAAACATGTAATATTCTAAGGAGTCTAGATTTGCAAGTAAATTTGTATAAATAAACTGAGAGTAGCTGAACTTGACCCCTTGAACCATTCCATGGACTATGAAGGAAGATCTTCAGAAATCTGTCCCATCTACCATGCTTGTTTGATAAGCTGTGGATGACCACATGGAGCAGGAACCTCCATTGGGATGAGACCTTCCCTTTCCTGAAGGTCTTTACAAGAAATCTCCCTCATACCCCATCTGCTCAAGGAATGATTAACAGCTTCCTTTGGGAAGAACACCTCACCTTTTTCATCATCCAGCTGAAGATGTCGGTTGATGATGGCCGGAGTGATAATGATTATTCTCCCCTGCACTATGGCAGACAGTGCCTTCTCCCCATCCATAATACCTCTGGCAGGTCTTCTAGAATTCAAGCAACTGATCCTCATAGAGAGGAGGATCAATAGTTAGGGAGGTGAAGTAGTTCGACAGAGATAAGAAACGGCAAACCTCTGAGAAATGAGGATCTTTCTCAGAGCGTAACAGAGCAACTTGATTGTGTTGTCTATGTAGCTGCATGGTAAAGTTGGGATCATTTCTGTGAGCAAGGTTGGCCATTTTGAAGTAGCTTAAGGACGAAGAAAGAAGAAAGAAAAATTTCAGAGAGAAATTTAGGGTTTTAGGTTTGGAGGAAGAACAAATGATAGAAGAGGGGGGAAACCGTTGGTTTATATGTGAGAAGGATTTCAGATAAAGTTTAATGAAAGAGGATAAACTTTGAAATCCGGATGTCGGTCCCACCTCTGAAAAAGTAGTTTACTTTTTGCTCCAAAAGTAGTTTTCTTGGAATACAAAAAGCTTCCGAAGGTTAATTATCTCGGAAGTTTTAATTAAAAAGCTTCCGACTAAAATGACTTCGGAAGAATTTCCTGAGAGGTTTGAAAATTTTGCTTCGGAAGAAAAATTAAAACTTGAGTGCTTTGTATAAATTAACAAAGCTTCCGAGAGTTAATTTTGCTTCGGACGTAAATGGTCCTTGAAAATGAGTAAGTGTCTGAGACAAGTATTTAAGCTTCGGAAGATAAATTGAAAACTCTTCCGAAGGTTAATTTCTTAGACAGTTTTTTATTTTGAAGGCATGATTTACTTCCAAAGTTAAAAAGATAACTTCCGAAGTATCAGAAATTTTTAAAAATCTAAGGATAGTCTTCAAAAAGAAATTTTTCATCCAAGAAAACATGAGCTTATGAAGTGATGAACTAGACAACTTAGGACACACACAAATTTTAAAGAAATAATAAGAATTAGTTTTAACAAAGATCTACTCAAGGTTGATCATCCCAATAGCTGATATAAGATATTTAAATCTCTGTTCATCAAAAGCCTTTGTAAACAGATCAGCATATTGTTCATGGTGTGAACCTTGACTAGTTTAATTAATCCCTTTTCATAGTTATCTCTTATTAAATGATACATGATATTGATGTGCTTTGTCCTTGAGTGCTGCACAGGTTCTCTGTGATTGAGATAACACTGTTGTTGTCTATGTGAATGGGAGTCTCCTTGAAGTTTAACCCATAGTCCAGCATCTGATTTAGAATCCAAGCACTTGGCATAGCAGCTTGCAGCAGCAATGTGATCAGCTTCAGCAGTTGATGCAGAGACATAGGATTGTTTCTTGCATTGCCATGAGACAACCCTTCCACTAAGAAATTGACATCCCCCAGATGTAGACTTGCAGTCATGTTGCAACCACCATAATCACTATCTGTATAGGCATACAGATTGAAGTCAGAATTCTTGGGATACCATAGGCCAAGTGTTGATGCACCTTTGAGGTATCTTAGAATCCTCTTGATAGTGATAAGGTGAGACATCTTAGGGTTGGCTTGATATCTTGCACAAATACATGTAGCAAACATGATATCAGGCCTGCTAGCAGTAAGATACATAAGAGACCCAATCATAGCCCTATATAAATGCTCATCTACACACTCCCCCTCAAGATCAGGACCAAAGAGTGGTTTCTGGCTATGGTGTCTTAGCAATCTTATAGTCAGTCATATTAAACCTCTTGAGTATGTCCTGAACATACTTTGACTGACTTATGAAGATGCCATCTTCAACTTGCTTCACTTGAATTCCCAGAAAGAAATTGAGTTCCCCCATGGCACTCATTTCAATTTGTCTTTCATCAGCTTCTCAAAGTCTTTGCAGAGCTTTGGATTAGTTCAACCAAAGATGATGTCATCCACATATACTTGAACTAGCATATGTCTTTTCCTTGTCCTTTGATGAAGAGAGTTCCATCTATAGTACCCCTCCTGTATCCATGTTTACAGAGATACTCAGACAGTGTCTCATACCACTTCCTGGGTGCCTGATGCAGCCCATAGAGAGCTTTGTCAAGCTTGCAGACATAATCAGGATGATCAGGATCTACAAACCAGGTGGCTATTTGACATAAAACTCTTCATCTATCACTCCATACAAAAAGGCACACTTCACATCAATTTGAAAGACCTTGAAGTTCTTGGATGAAGCAAATGCCAGGAATATCCTAACATCTTCTAATCTTGCCACTGGAGCAAAGACATCAGTGTAGTCAATCCCTTCTTTTTATGTGTATCCTTGAACAACCAATCTAGCTTTGTTCTTGATGATGATGCCTCTATCATCTTTCTTGTTCCTAAACACCCATTTGGTTCCAATGGTAGTCTTCCCAGAACGAAGAGGACAAAGGTTCCAAACTTTTTGCCTTTTGAATTGAAGCAGCTCTTGTTGCATAAATTCAACCCAACTTCCATCCTTTAGAGCTTCATCAACTTTCTTTGCTCTATCTGGGACAAAAACAAGAGTGAAGACAAACATTTGCTTCATGGGTTTGTCCTCTTGTCTTTACCCCTGAGACAACATCTCCAATGATGTTTGTGGTAGGGTGACTTGTGGATCCTAAGTTGAGGGATCATAGCAAGTTGTTGGGAGAGATCTAAATTTGAAAATTTTAGATCTGGCATAGATGTTTCTCCCACCACATCAGCACACTTTTCAAGTGAAACTTGATCCAAGCAGTGTGTGACATCATTGATGTTCTTATCTATGGTGTGGTTAGTGGCATCAAGAAATTCTTGGTCACTGTCACCATCACCATTGTTGTCTTCCACAGTTGAGGTGTTTTTATCTACTTGTAGAGCCTCTGAGCTGGAATTTGAAGGCATACCAGATGTATCAACTGAATTTGTCATTGTTGGGCTGACAGAAACCTCATATGCAGAAGTGGTTCCAACTGGAGCTGAAGATATGTGTCTTGAGGATCTTCTTAGCTCAAATCTTGGATGAGGATCATCTGTATTTAATTCTATGTAGATCCTGAAACATTCTCACAAGATTTGTTAAAATAGTTGGTAACCAAATCAAGATCAAACAACCAATCCGGACCAGAACCAGTAACACAAGGTCTGTGTTCATTGAAAGTCACATTGGCTGACTCCTCAACAATTCTAGTTCTGAGATTGTACACTCTATAAGCCTTAGCTTGGGAAGAGTATCCAATAAAGTGTCCATCATCTAATTTCTCCGCAAACTTGGCATTTGATCTTTGGTATTCAAGATGGTGCAAGGACATCCAAATGACCTAAGAAAACCAATAAAAGGTCTCCTTTTGTGCCAAAGTTCATAAGGAGTTTTGCCATGAGTCTTAACTACTAAAACTCTGTTCTGCACATAGCAAGCAGTGTTGACTACCTCTGCCCAGAAGGTGATGGGCAGTTTAGAGTCAAA
This sequence comes from Flaveria trinervia, assembly GCA_025506515.1. Lineage (NCBI taxonomy): Eukaryota > Viridiplantae > Streptophyta > Magnoliopsida > Asterales > Asteraceae > Flaveria > Flaveria trinervia. The sequence goes on from CM046441.1 coordinate 8,202,970, forward strand.
CAGTATGGTTCTTGCAGCTTCAATCAGTGTCCTGTTTCCCCTCTCAGCAACACGATTTTGCTGAGGAGTCCCAGGAGCACTAAATTGTCTTGTAATACCCTTTTCATCACAGAATGTATCAAGGATATGGTTCTTAAATTCGGTTCCTTGATCACATCTTATGATCTTGACCTTGTGATCAGATTGATTCTCAATCTTCAAGATGAAATTCTTCAGAATCTCAGGGGTCTTATCCTTAGTTCTAAGGAAGAAAACCCAAATGAATCTTGTAAAGTCATCTGTGATCACTAGACAGTATAAGGTCCTTTCTAAACTCATTACACTAGTGGGCCAAAGAGATCCATATGTAACAAGTGTAGGGGTGATGGAGTTCTTTTCCTTAGGCTTGTGAGATACCTTATGTTGCTTCCCTTTCAGGCATGCAACACAGTGGTCATCACTTGTAAACTCTTTCTTCAGTATTCTAGTTACCAATCATGCTTAATTAACTTATTCATGTTCTTAAAGTTTACATGGCACATTCATTTATGCCATAGGAAAGACTCATCACTATTGGCTTTAGACAGAAAGCATGAAACTTCTCCAGAGGGAGAGGTTTCTTGCAAATCCATCTTGAACATGTTTCCCTTACTGGGGCTCTAAGCAGGATATGCTCATGAGGAATGACCACACCAGGCTTAAGAACAATGCACTCATGCTCAGTAAAGAGCATGTTATGACTCTAAACACAAAATTGAGATACATTTAGAAGATTGTATCCAAGCTCCTTAACAAAGTTTACCTTTTCTATGCTAAGCTTACCATTTGTGACCTTGCCCCTTCCAGAAAGTAACCGCCTTCATCTCCTCCAAAAGCGACTGGTCCTCCATCAATCCTTTCAAAGTTCTGGAGTAGTGACCTATTGCCAGTCATGTGCCTGGAGCAGCCACTGTCTATGATCCAGACATTTCTATCTGTCTTCAGCTGTCCCTGCACAAAAGAAATGATTAGTTACATCTGGAAACCCAAGCCTTGCTTGTCTTGGGCTCATTTGCAGAAGGTAATTCAACAGTAATAGATCCCATGGTTGTACTAAGAGGATCTTGAGCTGTTGTTGATGGAGAAATCTCAGTCACTTGGTCTTTCTTAGACGTCCACACCACCTTTGGAGTCTTGAACTTGACCTTCAATCTTTAGAAGCTTTTGTAACTTCAGAAGTTTTGATGACTGAACCTTCGGAAGATTCTGCAAAACTACAGCAGACTTCAGTGCTTCGGAAGAACTCCTTTCTTCCGAGACCAAATATCTTCCGAAGAGAATTTTCCACTTCCCTTCTTGTTAGATTGGAACTTCCGAAGGAAACTGATTTTCCTTTCGAAGCTTGAATCTTCTTAGAACTCTTTGAAGCCTTTGTTTTGGCCATATGGACAGTACCTTTAGGATTGAAAAGACAATCCTTTGCAATGTGAGTGGTGTTGTCACACATAACACAATTCATTCTTCTTCTCACAAGAGCCTTGTCTTGAGAGTAAGACTGTCTTTGGTCACTTCCCTTCTCCACCTTCATCTTTGTAGATGCTGAGACAGTCCTCTTGGGCTGAGGACTGTGCTTGGAGTTTGATGGTCCAGGCTGTGCAGCAGTGGTACACAGCAGATCAGTCTTCTTCTTGCTACTGAGATGAGTTGAACAAGAACCAGAACTCTTAGCAGAGAGTTTTGGTTGATGTCTTCAGTACCTACCACTTTAAACCCTGCAGAAATAAAAACTTGTTTCTTTTTAGAGTCAAAAGTAGCCTTGATCTCTTGAGTCTTCTTTGCATTTCTTTTGCTCTCTCTGATCAAGTTCTTTCTCATGGACTTGGTCATCACAGTCTTCACTTTCTCCTCAGAAGGATAGTGGCCCTTCTTGGAATCCTCCTCTTCACTCTTTGTAGAGGGATTCTTTACTATCTCTTCTTCATCCTCCTCACTCATAGGATCTATGAGAGGAAGCTCATCTTCACAAGTTCCACACCAAGGAGATCTTCCTGAAAAGATCGTGTGTGGAGGAGCTATCTCATTTGATCCCAGTCCCTGCCTGTTTTGATAGCACACTTTGTTGTGCAGGGATGAGGATATCATGTTCTTGAAGGTCTCCTCTTCAAGAACACTCTTTTCTGCCCTGGCTTTGCTGATCACAAGCTTAGCCTGGCACTCAGTTAACTTGGTTATGAGATCTTTAATTTGAGTCCTAAAATCAGTGTGTTCATGTTTTAGAACTGAAATGGTTTTTCTCTAAGTCCTCTATTTCCAGCTTATAATCATTTGCAGACTTTCTAAAATCAAATTTTAAAATGTTTAAGGACTCAACATCATATCTCAGTTCCAAGTTATAGGACCTATACTTGTTAACTTTAGCAATGCATTCAGGAGTACAGAGATGTTCCAATACCTTGGTTTCATCATGATCTGCCATCAGTGCTTGGTTTGGAGAAGCATCTTCCACCTGAAAGCTCCAGTCAAAGACTCCTTCTTCAATAGCAACAGCAGCTTGCTGCTTTGACTTATCATTATGGAGAGCTTTGTCAGTGTAGTTTGGTCTGGATTGTGTTTGGCCACCATTTTTTCTAGGTTCCTTACACTCTCTGGCAAAGTGGCCCATCAAGTTACAATTGTAACACTTGACTTTGCCTTTGTCTAGTTCAAACTTTCCACTAGTTGCATTGCTTGGAAACTTTCTTCCAGTCCTCTTGTAGAACTTCTTGGCTCTGTGAGTGAGAAGAGCCATCTATTGGACTATTTCCATATATTCCAGATCATCTGGATGGATACAATCTAGGTCTTCAAGAGTGAAAAGAGAGTTGTCATAGCTTTCATTAGAAGACACTAAAGCTTGAGAAGAGCTTGTCTTTTGGAATGGGCTTCCTTGAGTGTAGTTTTCCTTTGGTGTCTCTGGGAAGGTGATGAAAGGTCCCTTTGGTGACTTGTTAGGGTAGCATAAGAGATGATGTTTGGGTTTTATGCTATCCTTTTCAACCACATGTGCGGCTGAACCCATCTGATTGTTGGAGTTTCCAGATGAACCTTGCATGTTCATCTCCATCTAGTAGCCATTGAGAATCCCATATAACTCTGTCAGAGTAAGAGTTTTGAGATTTTCAGTTCTCTTGATCACCACACATTAGTGTGTCCATTGCCTAGGAAGTGAGGACATGAATTTCCTTACAATATCTCTGTTTTCAAAGAAACTCCTCCATCCACTAGGGTATCCACAATCTCAACATACCTGAAGTACTGATGAGTCATGGTCTCACCTATTTTGAAGGTGAAGTTTTCAAACTGCTACTTCAGGAGACCCTTCTTGTTCTCCTTGGCTTCAGAAGAACCCTCATACATCAGTTTCAGTGCATCCCACAATTGCTTGGCTGTTTTGCACTTCTTGAAACCTCCGTACATAGAGTTTAGAAGGGTAGTTTGAAGAGCTGTCATGGCTTTTCTGTCTATCTCTACTCTCTTCCTATCTTCACAGAGTAGTTAGCCACATCTTTGGGGATCATACCAGCACTAGTAGCAGAAGGTGTGCTGGGTATGAAAGGTCCATTCTCAATAGACTCCCACATTCTTAAATCAAAAGACCTGATGAAATCTTCCATTCTTAAACACCAGGTGTCAACTCATCAAGAGTGATCAGTGGGGATTTGTTCATGGTTCCAGTTTCCATATCATTTTGAAATGGCTGCCATTTGAAAAGTTTAGTATTTGTGTGTGTAGGGATCTTAAGATGGTAAGATCTATATCAAGAGCCTGGATTGCTTTGATACCAATGCAGGATCGTTGAAGGGTATAAGTTACAACACAACAACACAAAGAGGAGATAAAGTAAATTAGATCAAATAGTAACTGGATTAACCAAGTAGTGACACTAAGACCACAAGTAATATAAGAGACAGAACATAAAGAAGACAAGTATTTGGTTTTCAAGAATGCAGTATATTGCCTTCTCTATGTTCTATTACAAGTGTTACAAAAGCATATTCGAAAGATACAAGAACTGAGATACTTATACATCCTACAGCCGGCTATACTTTGAAAGCCAGCTGGATACAATTGACTAGACACACACAAAATCAATTGTAGAGTCAAAAGGCAGATTCCTTTTGACTTGTGACTATGACATGCCATAGCTCACATCCTTATCTATTACAAAAGGATAAAGTGCATAAAGTAGAAAGTTACAGACTCAAGACCTCAATGTTACCAAATCATGGACCTTTTCACCAAACCATGTTAGTTGTTGACTTGCAGAGTTGTACGGAAAGGTGTCCAGCTTTATGGAACAGTACATCAGATAAAGCATGTTACTAAAAGTCTTCGGAAGAAATCTGTCTTCATGAACTTGAAGCTTCGGAAGACTTTGTCTCTGAGGCTTCGGAAGACTTCATCTTTGGCTTCGGAAGATATTGGTCTTGGCTTCGGAAGATTTCACACTTAGAGTATGTTCTGTTGCACATGTGAAACTTCCGAGGCATTCTACTTCAATGCACTTGGGCAGCATGCAGGAAAGACTAAGATGTTTAGGTTGCATCAGCATTTCATTAATCTCTACAAGATACTATTAAAAATATGTAAAAAATATGTTATAGTCAAAACTTTGATTGTTATAGATATATACATAAAATAAATATGTACTTACCAAATCTTTAGAGTTCCTGTCAATCCACCTTCTTATATCAGGTCTGATCCAAGTTCATACATATTTGTGACTGGATTTAGACGAGCTCTAGTGATGGCATACTCTTTTGAAAAACATTTTTTAAATCAGCTAAATGTGGATAGCTTGTACAAGCTGCTTCCATCTACTTTCAAGTTTTACCTCTAATCTAGAAAATCCACAACGTTCGACACGTGCAAGTCAATGTTCTTTTTTGCATTAATCCTTGTTTTTTTACTTTTTTCCTTCATGAAGTATTGTAATAAGTGTCGATAATAGTTATAGAATATAATAATAACAATAATAATAAATAATTAAAAAAACCTTCCACTCTTCTTTAGCAAGATTTGCAATGAAAGATTCCCAAAGTCAAGGGTCTAGATAATCATAATCTTGAAATGGAGTTTTATCTTTATAAGCATAGTTAACTCTAAGAGTGTGACGAAAATTTTTCATTATAACCTTCCCTCTTGATAATGTGACAAAAAATTTTCATTATACCTTCCCTCTTGATAATGTGGTTTGTTTTCTATGGTCATTAGGAATCTTCCTGTTTCCTACAAATTAAAACTAGAAAAATCACGCAAAAAAGAAAAAAAAAACATATTTTTAAAAACTAAAAAGAAAAAATAATACAATACCTTAGTGTATTCCCAAATGTCATTATATACTTTAGAGTCTACAACTTTAGCGACTTTATTGTATGGAATCGTTTTTTTAAATTCAACACCAACCCAGAACATAAATTCCCGGCATTATCTCCATCGCCTTTCCAGTCCGCGTTAAACTTAACTTTACAATCATCAGGATGCAAAAACTTGTTCTTGGAAACTCCCCTTTTTTTCTTGTTGGACATTATTATAGTTGTTTGCTAAAAAAACCAAAAGTTTCTTTCAAACCTAAAAGGACAGTTGCATAATTTATGATTTTTGCATAACTAATTAAATAAATCCCAACAAACTGCACCTTGCTATATCATCATCAATCATGCTATATCATCATAATTCACAAGATTAACTATAGGAACATAATAGCATCAGTTGCAAGCAAAATAGATTCTTTTTTGGAATTAATTTATTAAGAGGAGCCTAAAAGATTGTGGTTTATGTGAATGCACTAATACAACTATATGACATCATGATCAAGCCTTTCGACTAATAATCTCACATGATCCTGCCTAAGCCTAAATTAGAAGTTCTTATTCCAAGGTGCTAGGAACAAAAATTAATAGCAGATCAAAAGAGTATTCCAACATTTAAGTTTATTTCATACATTGTCTATGATAATATAGATATCAAATGAGAAAAATCATGTTCTTTTAATCACTTTAGTTCTAAATTAACATAACTAAAAAAATCCAACATCTATTTTCCCATATATAATATCTTTAAATTAGAATAACAAACATTGAACACATAAATATTGATGTGCAAGGGGCCACCAAACAGGGACCACCAACTCATGTTCACCCTTTTGGGTTTATATAAACATTAATATCATTACCAGGTTGTTTTGGATCTTGAATTAATAATGACACCATTAAATATTTTCTTTTCATGCATAACCATGGTGGAAGGATGTAGATGCATAAAAGAACATGCCAAGTACTATGACGACTACTCATATTTCCGAAATGATTAATACCATCGAAACTAAGACCAAATCTTATATTTCTAATCTCATTGCCAAAATCAGGAAAAATAATCAATATTTCTCCATTGTGGTGAATTCGCCACATATCTTAACTTTCCATCGTCCTTACGCTCTTTGGAATGCCAACGCAATAACTTTGATTCTTTAGGATTAGCAAATAAACGCTTTAATTTAGGTATAATAGGGAAATACCACAATAATTTAACTCGTGGCCCCGTTTTTTTGTCACATCGGCATTATATTCATTACTTTCATTTTTACGCTTGTACCTCGATTCACCACATGTAACACACCTATGAGTTTTTCGAACTGATTTCTATATAACATATAATCGTTCGGACATGCGTGTGTTCTTTCAACTTCTAAATCCATAGGGCACATTATTTTCTTAGCTTGGTATAGAGATATAGGTAACTCGTTATCTTTGAGAAGCATGTCATATAATAACTCTAATAGACATGTAAAACTCCTATCACTCCATTCGTAGTTTGACTTTATGTTAAACAGTTTCAATACAACACTAAGCTTATAAAAGTTATCACAACCAACATATAATGGTTTTTCTGAATCGGCAAATATCTGTTGTAGTTTTTCTTGATCATTGTCTTTGGTATTAGGTTCCATATTATTGAACATGTCATTCAAATTATCATTACTCTCATTTAAATTATCATTGTCATCACTATTACGGGCAAATTGGCAATCTCATTATAACTATCGTCTAAATTCATCGTCGTGGTGCTACTATTAGCAATAGATTTCCCATGTTTTAACCAACAAGTATAATTGAACATAAATCCATTTCTAAACAAATGATACTCGATTTCTTTTATTTCTTGAATTCAGTAGAATTTTTACATTCCATACAAGGACACGCAATGGATTCGGTTCCTTTTTTCACATGATCCTCTTGTGTAGCCTTTAAAAAACTTTGTAGCCCCATAAATAAATCGTTTGTTAGTACATCTAATTTCGTACTATAGTTGTTACGATCCATCTGAAACATATAAGCAAACAAAAAACATATATGAATAAACAAGTATATATGATGTAGATGAATAAACTAAAACTAATCTAAGGTGTTGGATCCTAACCCACTTTTAGATTGTCCCATCTCATATATATACATTTTAACAAGAAGATTATTAAAAAAAATTAACAATATTTCCCTTTAACTCCTCAAGTTTGTATATAAATAGCAAACTCGATGGAGTAAAGAGATATGCGTCGATTTTTTTTAAACAATCAACTTGTTAAAATGTATATATAGCCTAATGAGATTGAACAATCCAAAAGTGGTCCCAAAAAGGGGGAAATCAAAAATTAATCTCTAATAGATTAATTTCAGACGAGTATATAATAAACGGGTTCTATATCTATATGAATGTAGGTACATATAAACATATAATATAATCAGCTAAAAAAGTTTATTAATGATAAATGTTACCTTGTATATTTGCAAAAGAAATCCTTAATCACAGAAGATGGAATGATAAAACTTATGCAAAAAGAAGAACTTGAATTGATTGTGAAGAAAGTAAGAATAAGAAGTTTCATGTGAAATTATGATGGCAATTAGGGTTGGTTAAGATTAAAAGTGTTATAGATATATCTAAAAAGATTTTGGTTTAAATTTCAAAAATATCCGGTTTAAATTTAAAAAATATCCGCCCAAGCTACAACGTGTATAAACATTCTATAGTTTATTCTTTTTATAAATTGAAAATAATAAAATTTGATTGCGCAGTTACAACCTGATAAGGCTCTTTAGTTATTTATATAAATTTTAAAAGCTACTAAAATCAACTTTTACGGGCTGTTTTTTATTATTTGTACAAACTGCCTTAAAAAGTTTATTCAAATTTTGAATTTATAGCTGTTTTATATTATTTATGACTGTTAAGACAAAATAGCTTTAATTATTTGTTGAAAGAGTCTTTTTTGCTCATTTTTGTAGTAGTGATTAATCTAAAGTAAATCACTATTTTGCTTTTCAAGGTTAGAGTCATTTACCTCTATCAGCTCAAAAAATAATTTTTAAATATATAAATCGTTAACGTTTTATTTTTTAACTGTTTTTGTCTTTAATATTAACTATGCTAATTTTTTTATTAATTGTAAGGATATATTGGTCAATTTACACCTTAAAAACTATTTATGTAAATTTTAAAACTTTAAAATTATTAATGCAAATTTTTAAAATTACAAATAGAACCACCACCTAACACAACTCCAATTGCTATGTAACACTAGGGCTCAATCCATAAAAAAAATCATTTGTCAACGACGAAAACAAGTTCACTAGGATCAACCCGACAACAATATCTTGGGGAAATAACCCAATTCTACCCTGATGGCCAAAGACCTAGTGATTCAATCATGGGAAGGTTTCAAATGCAACAGTAAGCTTTGAATGACCCAAGTTACAGAAAATCACCACCCGGTTTATTTGTTGGGCACTTTGAACTTAACTACGATAAGACAAACACCACATAATCCAAATTACGATTCCAAAGTTCACCTCCTAAATCAGCAAAAATTTTGGATAGCAATGAAAAATCATCCCAAGAACAAGAGACAATAAAAGTTCTAAGAAATTTCACTCTGTCTTTCATTCAAAGATTCTGCAAGTCACATAGAGTGGAAACGAAACACAATCCATGTTGCATAATTTTAGGAAATTATAAACCGATTCGAAACCAACAATTACGATGCAAATTAATAATAAATAACAAAAAAATTTAATTAAAAAGTGAAATAAAGCTAATAGAGTAAAATGAGGCAAATGGAATGCAACGTGGGGTGAGAATCTTCATGCAGCTCATGTATCGAGTTTCAAGAATAATTGTTGTTTTACTCAACTGATCATCCCCTATTTCATATGGGAGTTTTTCATTTCCTATCATATAAGACTTCAAATGGAGTAGCCTTAATTCTAGAATGGTAGTTGTTATAAGAATATTTAATCAAAGGCAAAATGGTCATTCCAACTACCTCCAAAATCAATCACACAAGCCCACAACATATCTTCCAAGATTTGAATTGTTCACTCGCTCTAACCATCGGTTTGCGGATGATATGAAGTGCTTAAACTAATTTTGGTTCCAAGTTCCTCTTGGAAACTTGGCAAGAATCTAGACGTAAATCAACTATCACTATCAAAGATAATGGGTTAAGGCACTTGCAGGACCGGTTAAGGGTGATCAGTATAATTAGTCTCACAATGAGGAGAGTGTTAGAACATGTAACAGATCAAATAGAGAGCCTAGTTTGTATAGAAGATACTAAGAACATAAGCAAGTAATGAGATGGAACAAAAGAACAAGAACAGATGAATATGGTTTTCAAGAATACTGTATATTGCTCTCAAGTTCTTTTACAAGTGTTACAAAGCATAATTTAAAATACAGAAATCTAAGATACTTTATACTACATTCTACAGTCGGCTATACTTTGAAAGCTAGCTAGAAATATTAATCTAGATAACAAGATCAATGTACAGTCAAAAGACAGATTCCCTTTTGACTTGTGACTATGATATGCCATAGCTCACATCCTTATATATTACAAAAGAATAAAATATATAAAGTAGAAAGTTACAGACTCTAAACTTTAATCTACAGTTGTAAAAGCGTGGATCTTTTCACCAACTTATATAAGTTGCTGAGTCTTTAGAGTTGCAGCGGAAAGTATGTCAACTTTATGCAAAAGTTGATAAGAGAAAGCATGTTTTCTCTATCTTTGAAAGAAATTAGTCTTCATTTCATTTTTTCAGAATACTTTATCTTTGAAGCTACGGAAGACTTCATCTTTGACTTCATAAGATTTGGTCATTGGCTACGACACATTTTACACTTCAAATATTTTTCTATGAAAAGTATAAAACTTTCGAAGTAACTTCTACCTTGTACATAAGTGCATGCATGCTGGAAGCTCTTTTGTTGCTTTGGTTGTATCAACCTTTTCGAATATAACCTTAAAAACTCCCTAGGCTAATGCTACCAAAAGAGAGAAGGTTATTCAGATATTGAAAGTCCTCATTAGGATCAAGACCATTGCCTTCTTCATCAATTGATCAGGATCCCTCATACTCTCATAATATCTTCAAATGTCATAAGATCATGTAGAGGAAGATCAAGCATGACTTGCAAGAAATAGACATGTTGACCTCTTTGATCTCTTATGACATACCATCTGTCTGGTTTGTAGCAAAGGTCCAGGACATAATTGGTCTTCGAGGTGCAAGAGGTTGTGCTTGAGTCGGAGTTGGTTAAGCAACCTCTTTTTGCACTTTCTCAGGATGCTCTGACTCATCTTGAGGTATGGAGGTGGATGCCTTTGACTTCTTCTTCTTAGATACACTTTTCATGACCATCATTTTCCTCTTCTTTGAAGTCTTTAACTGAGAGGACTGGTCTTCTGCACTAGGTTTTTTGTTGTGTCCCTCTCAATTGGGTTCTCATCCCTTACAAGTTTAGAAGGATAGGAAGCAGGACCTTATTGTGGATTAGAAGATGAAGTTGACTGATATACAGCTCTAGGTCCAGATTATGTTGTCTTAGTGGGTTCAACCTTTACCTCAACTTTAGGAGGAGCTTGACTTGGAAGATAATTAAAGTCAACAAGACCCTTTTAATCTTTTTCTTAATCACTTTAATGTGCTCATCCATAGTGGATAGAGACATTGGACCAAGCCTCCTTATGGAGAATTCGTACAACTTCAAGAAGTTATCATCCTTTACATATCAACATATCTATTTTGGAACTTTTTAATGATGCCTCTTGACTTTGTAGCTTTTTCTCTCATCTTTCTCTTAGTAGCCTTTTATTCTCTAATAACTTGTTGCTCTAGCTGCTTAAGATACTCGAATTCAACATACTCATATGATAATGGAAGAAATGCAGATGCCTAATAGAGGCCTGTGGCACTCAAGTAGTTAATCATATTTTGTCTAGCAACTTCCTTGTCTACCTGAGGTTATTTCAGTTGCCACAACCTTCATCTTAGGGCTTTCTTGAACTGGGGAGAGGTAAGAGCATGCTTATATAGCCTTTTCTGCCTTCTTACTTCTTTGATCATGAGAAGCAACTCTGCATCCTCCACCTCCTTCATCTCTTTTAATAGCTCTATTTCTGCTAGTTCATTTAGTTTCTCCAAGGGAAGAGAGATGAGTTTATCCACATTGTAGTTCCTGGTCCCCAATTAGTTTACCCTGGCTACCCTCAACTCATCATCTTGAGTGTTTGGCCTAGGGACAACCTTGATAGCAACTTTCATGAATCTTAGGGATCCACTTGAACTCTCTCCCCCTCATCGTCCTCTCTCTCCTCCTCCTCCTCAATCTTCTTAGGAGTCGGTTTTCTTTTTCCTTTGTCACTCATAGGTCTCGATGACCCAAGGTGGAAAGAGCTTTGGCCTTCATTACCTGATTTAGTAGTCAAGCTCTAGCCAAAGAGAGGTTGTGAAACACCTCACTAGCTGGTGCCTTATTGAGGGTAATAGGTGCTGAAGAAGTTCATGTCTCAAGGTTCAAAAGTTCAACTATTGGGCCTTTAGTCAAGGCTTCCCCTTTAAAGCTAATCTTAGGGTCCACCTTAACATCCAGTTAACTAACAGCCTTACATGCTAGCCTCTATCTATATAATCTTGATCTTAGCTTGAAATTTTCTAGAACCCTTTTTTGAATATTATCTACTAACCTTGCAGCTTGCCTGTTTTGACTTGGTTTGGCAAGTGGAAGGTTAATCAAATAGGTGCTCTCATAAAATCTTCGATTGGAGAAATTGAAATATTCATGTTGCTCTTGAGTTCTAGAGATTACCAGAGCTCTTCTATCAATATAATACCTCCATCCCATAATTTAGTTCTCAGAGTGATAAGATGGGGTAGGCATCGCTCTAGGGTGAGTTATATCAATGTGAACTTGAGAAGATTATTGGGTATGGACAATTGCAAGTGAGGGTGGTGAATCCTCAATGTCCATACTTTGTGAAGAAATCCCAGATTCTATGATTGCTTGAACTTTCTCCCCATTTTTGGTAGCATCACTCTCTTGCGTAGGTGAGGTGGGGGTTAAGTCTATCACATCCATAAGTTTTTGTGTTCCTTGTTGAGTCATTCTTAAAGGTCTTCTAACTAGTTTTTCCTTGAGATAAAAAATCTCAAGTTGTTGATCATAGACCCTTCTTTACAAGATAGTCACTTGAGATTCCAAGTAACTAACCTTGGAGACTAAATAGGTGCATGTTTTGTTCAGTTTTTACACCTTTAGTATTATGTTCCCCTTATATTTATCAGAAAAATCACTAGAGGAAAAAATAATAGGACCTAAGTCTTCTTCCTTGTCACCACCATATTGTTCTTGGTTGCTGGATTCCCCCTGCATAGTGACAGCTTCAGTTGAAGTATCAATAGGCTGGATTGCCATGGTTGAGGTCTTAATGATGTAATCATTTGCTCAATGGGCCTCCTTAACAGGTTTGGGGAGATCCAACTCAGTGGTAGGTGGATGATACGTGCTAGACATGCGAGAGGAAAGAGTACTCATCTCTCCTTGAGCAGGAGTGGTGAAGAGAGACTCATGGTACTCACTGAATCCTATGTCTTCATTATCATAAAATTCTAGGTTAGGAATAGGTAGATTAAATCAAGAGGTTAGGGATGGTAACTGTCCCTTGAAGATTGTTCACTAGAGTTTTGAGACTCTAAGTGAAAGCTTAAGGCTGTTATGGGTGTGAGCTCATCAAGCTGAGCATGAGGAACCTCAACACTGATCATTTGTGAGATGGGAGGGGTTTGCTTCTTAGGGAAAGTAGGAACTCCAGTGTCCACTTCATCCTGCATGGGTGGTGATACGGGGGCCTACAAAAGCTGACTAGCTTGTGCATGGTTTCGTTATGAAGGAAGATAAGAACAAGGTCAGTTGGTGGGTGATTTTAGGTTAGAGAATTTTTAGATGAAGAAAATAGTGAAATAGAAGGAACCGTTAGGTGTATATATATGAAATGGATTTGAGACAAAGTTAATACAAAAGAATAAACTTTGAAATCCGAATGTCAGTCCCAACTCTTAAAAAATACCCAAAAATGTAGTTTTCTTGAAGTCTAAAATCTTCTGAATGTATTTTATCTTTGGAAGTTATGTAAAAATTCTAGAAGCCAATTTTGACTTCAGAAGATATTCCTTAGCTTTATGAAAATTTTCTTCAGAAGAAAAAATACCAAAGTATTTTTCTTTCGTAGACATATTCGGTTTCAAAAGAGATTAAAACTTGGAAGTTTTGTTCTTAAGGGAATAAATCTTCCGATACTTAAGTGCTTTTAGAAGAAAATTATTCTTCAAATCCATATAAGTACTTTGAAGCGTATTTTTGCTTCGGAAGATATATATCAGAATTTCTTCCGAATGTGAATTTCTTATAAGTAGTTATCCGGTTTGAAAACTTGGTATTTTTTTCGAAGACAATATTAATGTATTTCAAAAGAAAATATGTTTACTATTTCCAAAATTCTAAGAGATATCATTTGAAAAAGGTGTATTCCAAAGTAATATGAGCTTATGTAAGTGATAGTTTAGAAAACATAGGACACACATGTTTTAGAAATAGTGTTGAATTAAGTTTTAAGAAAATCTACTCAAAGTTAATCATCCCAATAACTAACACAAGACATTTAAATCTTTGTCCAACAAAGCCCTTTGTGAACAAATCAACATATTGTTCATTTGTGTTAACTTTGACTAGTTTTATTAATCGTTGTTCAAAGGCTTAGTATAGGAGCACCTTTAAGATATCTAAAAATCCTCTTGACAACAACCAGTGTGACATTTGGGGGTTGGCTTGATATCTTGCACAAATGGATGTAGTAAACATGATATCAGGCCTGATGGCTATGAGATACATAAGAGACCCAATCATAGCCCTGTAAAGGTGTTCATCTACACACTTTCCCTCAAGATCAGGTCCAAGGGAGTGGTTTCTTGCTATGTGGTTCTTTACAACATTACATTCAGTCATGTTGAATCTTGTAAGTATCTCTTTTACATACTTTGACTGACTTATGAAAATGCAATTGTCAACTTTCTTCACTTGAATTCCAAGAAAGAAATTTAGTTCCCTCATAGCACTCATTTCAAATCTATTTTTTAGCAGCCTCTCAAAGTCTTTGTACAACTATGAATTAGTTGACACAAAAATAATGTCATCTACATACACTTGAACCAGCATTAAGTCATATATTGTTCCTTTGATAAAGAGAGTTCCATCTATACTTCCCCTCTTGTAGCTATGCTGATAGAGATATTTAGAGAGTGTCTCATACCACTTCCTTGGAGCTTGGTGAAGCCCATAGAGAGCTTTATCAAGCTTCCAGACATAATCATGATGATCTGCGTCTGCAAAGCTAGGTGGTTGTTTGACGTACACATCTTCATCAACCACCCAATATAAGAGAACACTTGACATCAAGTTGGTAGAACTTGAAATCCTTGGATGCGGTAAACCTCGAAACATCCTAACAGCTTCAAGTCTTGCCACAAGAGCAAAGACATCAATGTAATCAATTCCTTCTTCTTGTGTCTATACTTGAACAACTAGTTTTGTCTTGTTCTTGATGATAAGTCCTCTATCATCCCTCTTATTCCTAAAAACCACTTAGTTACTATGATAGTCTTCCCTTGAGGAAAAGGACATAGGTTCCAAACCTTTTCTCTTTTGAATTAAATCAACAAATTTTGCATTGCTTCAACCCAACTTCGATCCTTTAAAACATCACCAAATTTCTTTGACTCTATCTTGGACAAGAAACAAGACTATATACAAACATTTTTTTCATGGGTTTGTCTCTTGTTCTCACCCCTTTGTTAATATATCCAATGATGTTTGTTGTGGGATGTGACTTGTGGATCCTAAGTTGAGGGATCATAGCAAGTTGATTGGACAGATCTAAATTTGTGAAATTTAGGTCTGGTAATGAAGTGTCTCCCATTACATCAGGACACTTGTCAAGAGAAGTTTCATCCAATAAGTGTGTGACATCATTGATGTTATCTCCACAGAGTGGCTGTCAGCATCAAGAAATTCTTAATCACTGTCATCATTACCATTTCCTCCTACATTTGAGTATTGTGGCTTTTAGCTGTAATTTGTAGGCACCTCAGATGTATTAGCTATAATTGTCATGGTTGTACCGATAGGAACTCCATTTGTAGAGTTAGTTACCCTTGAAGCTAAAGTATTATTCTTGTTTGGTCTTCTCAGCTCAAATCTTGGGTCATGATCTCCTATTGATAAGATATCTATGGATCCTGAAACATTCTCATAAGATTTGTTAAAACAGTTGGCAACTAAATCAAGATCAAATAACCAATTAGGACTAGAACCTTTCACACTAGGAGTGTGCTCATTGAAGGTCACATTGGTTAACTCTTCAACTATTATAGTTTTGAGATTGCATACTTTATAAGCCTTAGCTTGGGAAGAGTATCCAATAAAGTGTCCATTATCTGTTTCTCATTAAATTTGGCTATTTAATCTTTGGTATTCAAGATGGTTCAAGCACATCCAAATAATCTAATAAAACTCTATTTGAAAATAACAAGCAGTGTTGACAATCTCCGCCCAAAATATGATAGGAAGTTTAGAGTCAGACAACATGGTTCTTGCAATATTAATAAGTGTCATGTTTCTCCTCACAACAATACCATTTTGCTAAGGAATCTTGGGAGCATTATATTGTCTTGTAACACCCTTATATCATAAAATGTTTAAAGGTTTTGGTTCTTGAATTCAGTATCTTCATCACATGTTATGATCTTGAACTTGTGATCATATTAATTCTTAATTTTTAGAATGAAGTTCTTCAATATCTTAGGACTCTTATCCTTTGTTCAGTCACCAACTTACATAAGTTGGTGAAAAGGTCCATGCTTTTAGTAATTGTACATTAAGGTCTTGAGTCCATTTTCTTTCTACGTTATATACTTTTATCCTTTTTGTAATATATTAGGATGTGAGCTATGGCATGTCATAGTCACTAGTCAAAAGGAACTCTGCCTTTGACTCTACATTTGATTTTGTTGTTTTCTAGATCATATGTTTCCAGCTGCCTTTCTAAGCATGGTCGGTTGTAAGATGTAGTATAAAGTATCTCAGATCCTTGTAACTTTTTTGAAGTCTTTGAAACTTGGTGCCAATGAATGGAAGGGTTCATGTTGATACATATGTACCTAGTTTTGGAGCTTAATGTAAAATGTCTATCATGTCTTACACATATGTAATCAAATGGGTATAAATGAAATACAATGTGTAGTTGATGCTTATAATATTTAATATTTCATTGTTTATTATGTGATAACTTATAGTGAACTAACTATATAGGTTTGTGGTTGTTGACCATAATTCTTAGTCAATAATGATAGAGAAACATGTTCAAACTTAATCGTGTGAAGTTCTCATGCAAATGGACCATGCTAATGGACCATACGCATGAATACTTCATGCTAATGGACCAGTCGCACGACTGAACCAGGAGACTGGATTAGTCGCCTGATTGAGACATAAGATTGACTCAGTCGCACGACTGGACCTTCAGTCGTGCGGATGGATCAATCGCATGATTCAGTCGCACGACTGAACCATGCTAATGGCTCAGTCGTACGATTGAAAGACCCTAACCTATAAATACCACCTAATTCGTGGAAAAACGTAACAATTGGAATACCTACGCACATAATTGTACCCTAGCCGTGCAAAGACTCAAGAAAACCTGTTCCAAGTTTATAGATTGTAGTTGATCGTTCTCTAATCATCATTAACGTTTCATTAATGGTTAGATTGATCTAAACTGTGTTCTCCCTAATTGGATCGCTAATCAAATAGGATTCCGCACTATTTGAGTTGGTATTCGCGCAGAATCAGTTAGTACTCCATACGTAAACTGTCCTAACAAGTGGCATCAGAGCCTTCGCTCTTGATTATGCGCGTGATTCGATCATTTAGGTGTAAACATCACGTTTTTTCATTCAAAAACACCATCTTTTTTAATAAAACAGTGTTTTTGACGTCTCTAGATCCAAAAGTTCATGTTTTTCAGCTTACGTCAGATTAGGGTTCGTGAAAAATCGTATTTTTGTGTCAAAGTACCAAAAACCCTCGAATTTTCAAAACCAGCAGCCTTCAGTCACACGATTGACTCAATCACACGACTGAACTCACTCGCACCTCCCATACGCATGATTGAACTCAGTCGCCCATCCATTCGTACGACTAAAAAATCTCATTCGCATTGTTCATCCACATCTGCCCAATCGCACGACTGTTCATCCTCATTTGTCCAATCGCACGATTGGCTCATTTGCATTTGTTCAATCGCATGATTGATTCATTCGGACCTCTCCATTCGCATGAGTGACTAAGTTTCAATTTGAAGTTCAAAGTTAATAAAAATGGAAGATCAGTACTCAATGTTTACTGCCGGTAGGGATTCACGGATCCAGAATCTATTGCTTCTGGAGAATGAAATTAAGAATCACAATAAGCCCCCTAAGCTCATAATGTTAGATTATTACCAACAATGGAAGCAATGGTTCGAGATATACCTAAATGGAGTTTATCCCAATCTATGGGAATCAATCAAGACAGGTTATAACATGCCGGTTGGTGCTGATGGAGTTAAACTTACCTTGGGTGGCATGACTGATAGCCAGAAGGTGAAGTATAATCCAGAGAACAAGGTGTATGCTTTGTTGACTTAGTCAATTCCTAAGGATATATTCCATTAGTTTTCTGAGAACAAACAAGCCAAGAAGTTGTGGGAGGCTCTAGAAAAACAGTATGACGGGAATGCAACGTTGAAGGCATTAAAGGCTAAGGCTTTGAAGAAGGAGTTTGATAACTTCTCTTCGATAGGAAAAGAGATCCTAGATGACATCATCGACCGTTTCTACCATTTGACGAGTGAGCTGCACACTCATGGGGTAACCACGTCCATGGAAGGCAAGGTGTCGAGTTTTGCAAATGGCTTGCCTGAGAAGTGGGTTTCGTTTGTGTCAAATCTAAGACAGAATGATATGCTAGCAAAGTTGGATATTAACGATTTCATTCTGAAGCTGAGAGAGGAAGAATTGGGGATGAAGTACAAATCTCAGAAAGGATCATACGATCAAAACCCGTCACTTTATAACTCATCTCCCACTCCAACAAGTTGTGGAGCACCACTTCAAATGGTATTTGTGTTGAGTTCAGCCACTCATTCCCAAGCCACAAGTTCAGGATCTGAAATGTCAGCTTCATCTTGCACCCAATATATAGCACCTGAAGCAAATACTACGAAGTTGAAGACCGAGAATCTCGGTAATATCACTGTAGAGGTGGCAAAGGAACATATGGATCTTCTAGCAGCAGTAGTTCACTCCTATGAAGATCTAGTTGCGGGGAAGATTAGAAACTACCATCTCGCCGATGAAGACTACGAGCAGGTAGATGAAACTGAACTCGAAAGAATGGATATCATGTGGGTGTCGGCTAGTGCCGTCCGGAGGGCGAAGAAGTTTGTGAAAAAGACTGGATAGAACTTGATAGCCATAAAAGACACTACCTTTGGTTTCAATAAAACCAAAGTTACATGTTTTAACTGTGGAGAAAAGGGGCATTTTAAACGTGAATGTGTTAAGCCAAGAAAACAGGTAATGGTAATCCATTATCCACCTTCAATCGTCAAGAGAAATCCACAAATGGTGCTACCTCATCACACAAGGACACTAAGGCCTTGACTGCACAAGACGACGAAGGGCAAGATTGGACCTTTCGTTTTGTTTCTCTGGGAGAATCCAACATTGCTTGTGTTGAGGGTTGGATGACGACTTTGCAAGCGAAGGTGAAATCGCAGGGGAACTAGTGATGTCAAATAATGAAGAAACTACAAATGTGGTCAATCACCTGAATGAAGAAGGTCTCAAAACAACATGTTTAGAATCACCAGCACCCGAACAATCAAACTCTGCTTTGATGGCTGATTCAACCGAATCTTCTCATGTAAGTAACAAAGACCAGCTTTTTGATAGTCATGCTTGTAACAAATGTAAATAATTTAGAGAAAGCATAGATTCAAAATTTGCTAGGTTATTAGATCACAATGATAGCTTAGTAAATGACTTACAATTATGCATAGAAGCAAACCAAATTTTAAAACTAAATGAGCACAGTTATAAAGAGAAAATAGAACTGTTAAATAAACAACTAAGGGAAACCGAAGTTGTTGCTTTTGACCAAGCAAATGACATAAAGTTCTATTTAAACTTTGTAGAGGAAACTAAGAAAGAAAAAGCAGTTTTGGAAGTCGAAGTAAATTCATTAAAACAAAAACTGCACAGTTGGACCGGTTCCTCTCACATAGTCCAGCACTTAGTGAAAGAACGTAACAACAGGGAGGGTTTGGGTTACAAAGTGGTTCCACCACCACATGAGACCTTTTTGAATACTAAATGTAGACCTATTAATAACAATCCAATCAAGGATCATGTGGTGTTCACTCCTCTAGTTAGTGATCTAGATTCCACAAGTAAATCAGTGGAATCTGTCACTAAACAGAAGGAGGCCACTTTAAAACCTAAAGGTAAGATGCCTATTGTAAATTTGGATGAACAATTTGAAAAGGTTAAGGCAAAGTCAGGTTCTAACATGTCTAATTCTAAACCCAAAAAGACCAAACAAGTTCACCAACCACATGCACCATGTCTTAGTCCAAATAAACAAAAGGGTAAAGATGTTAAAAATGTTCAAACAATGAGTTTTGTTAAAGAAGCTAAAACATCTAAATAAGAAGTGTCAAAACCCAAACAGACCAAAGTCACACATGTGTCACACACTTCCCCACAGAACCCGTTCCACCAACATGTTGAAAGTAGATCATCCTACAATTGTGGAAAGTATGGACACATTGCTTCTAACTGTCCTTATTATCAGACACTAAGAAAGAAAATTAAACTTCATGATCCTAAACCAAGTTCTTCTATAAGGAGTTCTATGACTCCACCAAAAAGAATTAGTGAACATAAAGTTCAAACCGTAAGCCAGTTGTCTGTTTATCACAAACAGGCCTTACATAAAACTGACCTATGGAAAGAAAATCAAGTATAGTGTCTGATAATGAGAACAAGAAGAAGAATGATCCGCCCTCACCCTCGAATGGACAATGGGTAGAGTTTATGATGTGTGATTCCTCCGAGTCACCCAAGCCAGTTAAGGCTTGGGTCCCTAACCTGAACTAATCATTTTCTTTGAATGTGCAGGGTGTCCGCTATAGTGCTACTACAAATACCTATATTGTTGATAGCGAGGCATCAAGACACATGACTGGGAACCTGTGTCTCTTGTCAAATGTCAAACAAATTAAAGGAGGACATGTTTCGTTTGTTGGAAATAAAGGAGGTTATATCACTGCACAAGGGGAAGTGGGAAACCAGAAAGTGAAGTTTGATAAGGTAAACTATGTTCAACAACTTCAAAATAATTTACTTTCTGTCTCCTAAATATGTGACAAAGAGTTCAAGGTTGTATTTGACAACAAGAAGTGCTATGTTCTGAAAAAGGACTATGCCATTCCGGAGGACCAAGTTTGAATGTTAGCTTCAAGATATAATGATTTGTATGTCTTGGACCTATCAAAGACCTCCATAACCGATCATAATGTACAATGCTTCTGTCAAAGGCAATAGAGAAAGAATCCATCTCCTGACATAGGAGAATGGGACACATTAATCTACGAAAGATGAATCACTTGATCCAGAATGATCTAGTGCGTGGAGTAAATGTTAAGAACCTCCAATTACCATATTTTTGTGTCGCATGTAAGAAAGGGAAACAGACGAAGAAGTCTCATAAGGGAAAGAAAGTTCACTCAATTGACCTGCCTCTTGAGCTCCTTCACATGGATCGGTTAGGCCTAGTTAGTACAAAAATCCTTGCTGACGATTTGTACTGCTATGTAGTTACGGATGATTACTCAAGATTTTCTTGGGTGATGTTTCTGAAATCCAAATCCGAGACATTTGAATAATTCAAAGAGCTGGTAACTACATTGGAGTCACTCTACAAGCTTAACGTAAGACAAGTTCGCTCAGACAACGATACCGAGTTCAAGAACCAATGGATGGAGGCATTCTGCAAAGAAAAAGGAATTGTGCACCGGTTCACATCCGCCTACACTCCTCAAATGAATGGGGTTGCTAACAGAAAGAATCGAAGCTTGATAGAGACAGTTCGGACGATGCTAGCCGACTCGGAATTGTCTATCCAATTTTGGAATGAGGCAGTAGCTAACGCATGTTATACCCTCAATCGGGTCTTAATGGTAAAACTTCAAGGTAAAACAAGCTATGAGTTGCTACAACGATGTAAACTAAATCTGGAGTACCTCAAGCCATTTGGCGCACCATGTACGCTGCTAAAAAAACTCAGTCAGGGAAGTTTAGCAAGAAGGCCAAAGAAGGAATTTTCTTAGGATACAACATACCGAATAAGAGAGTTTACAAAAAGTCAACGGGTCAAGTAGAAGTGTGGTGCAACATTGATGTACAGAGATACACCACCCCCTTGCTGGAAAAGGACCCTTATTTGTTTCGACTATGATGGATTCTTTAAGTCCTTCAACATCCCGCTCTCCCCTACTGAGGATGAGTTATCGACCAAAATGATGTACGAGGTGTTAAATACACCATCACTGGACCCGACGACCTCAGCATCATAAGGTGAGTCTTCTAGTTCCTCAGGGGTAGCACTTGAGGTAAGTGACTCCTCCTTTAATGACAAAGACGTGGCAAATGATCAGGTGGATCATGAGGAACAAGTTCTTACTACTGCAAGTACACAAGCATATGATGTTGATGCTTTTGACACTTCGGAACCTCAAACTCCCACTGCCTCAGATATCGAACCTGTTGTTTACAATCTGGATAATGAGGTAGTTGTAACCACCACTCCTGGATCACGACTAAATGTGTATCATCCTTTGGACAATGTCATTGGAGATGTTCGATCAGGAGTACAGACAAGAAATCAGCTATACTCAGTTGATTATGCCTCAGTGATGGAAAAGGGATATCTTCATGATGGTGCATATCGATGTTTTGTGTCTCAATTTGAGCAATATATGTTAGTGAAGCCCTTAACGACAAGGCATGGGGGAGTGCCATGCAAGAGGAACTTCTCCAATTCAAGAAGTTAGGAGTATGGACACTGGTGGATAGACCTAAAGGTGCTAAGGTCATTGGCACCAAATGGGTCTTGAAATGCAAGAAAGATGACCAAGGAGTCATAATAAGAAACAAGGCTTGACTTGTAGTTCAAGGATTTCGACAAGTCGAGGGTATTGATTACAATGAAGTCTTAGCACCTGTGGCGAGAATGGAAGCAATCCATATTTTCCTAGCCTATGCATCCTACATGAAGATTAAAGTTTATCAACTAGATGTAAAGAGTGCATCTCTTCATGGTGAAATCTGGGAGACAGTGTATGTCAGTCAACCTGAAGGATTTGAGGATCCATACCATTGGGATAGAGTTTACAAGTTGGATAAGGCTCTCTACGGGCTCCACCAAGCCCCTAGAGCATGGTATGAAAAACTCTTGACTCATCTTGTGAAACACGGCTTTCGCAGAGGAGTGATAGACTATACACTGTTCATCAAAGAAAAGGATGGTGACTTACTGCTAATTCAGATCTACGTTGATGACATAATCTTCGGTTCCAAAACGATGTATTGTGCAAAGAATTTGAAGCAGTAATGAAAGCTGAATTTGAAATGAGTGCCATGAGAGAAATGAAGTTCTTTCTTGAATTATAGGTGGATCAGACACCAAAGGGGATATTTCTACATCAGACCAAGTATGTAGACGATATTCTCAGTTGGTTCGATAAGGAGAATTCTTCGACAGCTGGGACTCCACTAGCTACAAACCACGATGTGGCACCCGACAAAAATGGTGATCTGGTAGATGCCACCATGTAACGAGGAATGATTGGATCCCTCATGTACCTCACTGCCTCATGACCTGATATCATGTACGCGACGTGTCTCTGCTCCGGATATCAGGCGAAACCGAAAGTCAACCATCTCATTGGAGTCAAAAGGATATTTTGTTATCTGAAGGGTACTCCAACACTTGGGTTGTGGTATCCTCATGACGATGACTTTGAGCTTACAATGTATAGTGATTCGGATTATGGTGGCTACAAAATGAACTACAAGTCAACTTCAGCAGGATGTCAATTCTTTGGGAGAAGATTAGTCACATGGCAGTGTAAGAAGCAGACCTCGGTTGCTCTGTCAACTTGTGAAGTTGAATACGTTGTTGCTGCAAGCTGCTGTTCACAAATCATCTGGATTCAACAGCAAATGCGGGACTATGGTTTGAAATTCTCTAACACCCCTATATTTGTTGATAATTCTGCTGCTATAGCCGTAACTAAAAATCCTGTCCAACATCCTAAGACGAAACACATCGGAATTAAATATCACTTTATACATGATTGTTTTGAAAAGAATTTAATCGATGTTGTTAAAATTAATACGAAGTTTCAATGCGCTGGCCTCTACACAAAAGCTTTTGATAAACCAAGATTTTTATATCTGTTAGAGGTTAACGACATGAAAAAGAAATATGAAGTGATTCCAGAAGATGACAGTACATAGTCCGACGAGTAGAGTCATTTTTATTTTATTTTATTTTATTTCTTCGCCTATTAAAATTTTAAACGCACAAACATTTTTGATTTTAGAATTTTAGAGGGAGAATAGGTTAGATTAGTATTAACTTAGTAGTTTTATTTAAATAAAAAGACAAGGGAGGAGGATAGCTTAGCTAAAAGGGAAGAAATCAAATCTGCGGTACTGATTCAACAAATTTGGAAAATGATAGTAAACAGGGAACATATTAATTTGGGACTTTAAAAGGTTTAACTAATTATGATGCAAAGTTCTAAGTTAAGTCTGAATAGTCAATGCAAAATAAAAGGAATGATGATAGGTAAACTAGTGTGCTACTACCTAGAGGTTGTTAGCTCATTAGATGATATGTCAGTAGATTCAAAAAAATAGATAAGTAGACCTCATTGATGATTTCAAGCTCAAACTAAGTTGTTCAACAAGCTGTGGTTTCCCATCTTATCCCTGGTTAACACATTCAACGATGTTCCAATAAGGGGTGACGAGCAAAATAAACGCCACAAATGTGTGCGGATGACCATAAAATATGAGCAAAGCACATGAAAAATGCAAAATGCAAAATGCAAAAAGAAAATGATTGCTCAAACAAGAAGATAGGTTGTGTGCCTCTCTGTTGTGCGGTGGCACTGACCTGAGGCTTAGCATCTCTTTGAAAGCTCTAGAATAGTTTCTACTTGCATAATACCCGTAGACCACTCAAAAATCTCCTGAGGAACATTGATTACCATAAGCGTGGGATCCACAAATGCTTGTTGAAATAGTTAGACCTTAAATCATCACCAATGTGTGTCAAAATCTGTGTATGGATTTAAGAGGACAAGTATACTGACAATCATCGTGAGCTGCGACTCTTGAAAGTCAAAATCACTGTGTGCATCTTGTAGCTCTAGTATGATTTCCTAAAATTTCTATTGACTATCAGTAAAACAAGGATCTAGCATCAAGATTGTTCATTAAGGTGTCCCAAGTAAGTCTGATATACCTGTATGATTCCAAAATGAAATGTACCAGAAATGATTAACTGGAATTGAAGCTGTGTTGTCCATGAAGTAGAATCAATTAGAATTCTTCCAATAGGTTGTATTTCATCTCTAATCAAAAATACAAAAACATGTCTTGTTATTGTTCTTAATTTCAAATCTTTTATGTTTAATTTTAGTAAAGTGTAATGTAAGAGTTGGACTCAACAACTCGTCGTAATCTGTGAATCACTCACTCAAAAGGGTCACGTCTGAGGTGACCAAATCATTCAAGATAAAATGAGTCACGTCTGAGGTGACAAATTCGTTTTAAGTAAAAGGATCACGTCTAAGGTGATCAACAGTGTTCTAAAATTAAAAAGGTCATGTATGAGATGATCATTCGTCATAACGTGTTATCTATAATTAAAAGGATAAGTTTTGAAATTGCATAAGGTCAAATGAACAAGTCTGAGCCATTCGCACGACTGGACCATAAGTATGGATCGGTCGCACGAATGAAGCAATGAGACTGAGTCATTCGCACAACTGGACCATAAGTATGGACCAGTCGCACGAATGAAGCAATCAAATTTAACCATTCGCACGATTAGATCATGAGTTTGAGTCAATCACACGAAAGGTGGTGACGGACTGAGTTAGTCATCCGACTAAACCCTAGCGGAGCTGAACGAATGAGTCAGTAATCTATTCGCATGACTGATCATGACCGACTGAGCAAGTCGCACGACTGAGCCCCAGTCGCACGAATCAAGAGTGCGAATAGGTTCAGTCGCACGACTGAAGGAAACCCTAGTATAAATAGAGGGGGAGTCGGTTGCAGACACTCATCACCCCGAAATCGCCCCTAAATCGCATGAAAGCTATACCCCTCTGCCCAAATTTCATATCAGTGATTTAGCACCCTATTTGTGACACTCACTAATTCTGCTTTGTTCCTACAGGTAATGCGCGACTAGATTCAATCAAAATGCAAGATTAAGCAAGCCCTAAATGTTCAAATCGGTTCAAAACAAAAACCAAGACAAAACCTTAAATAAACCACTAATCTGTAATTAAATGTCAAATTATTTAGTACCAAGTGCTATTTTGATGGATTGCTAGTCGAATGAGACTAACCTGAACGTTTAACATCAAGTATTGACCAAAATTTGACTCTACAATATAGAATAGAGACGCTATGCGAATGGACACACTGATGAACTTCAATCGCAGGACTGAAATGGGCAAATGACTAAATATCATGAATGAACCATGTGAATGAACTCGGTCGCATGATTGATTCAACCGCATAGAAGAACATACGACTCAGTTGAGTCGCAGGTTCATTCGCACGACTGAGCTCATTCGCACGACTAAGACTTAGTCGGATTGTCCATTCACATGATAGAACAGAATGATTCAAGTTCATTAAAAATCAAGTGTCATTCTCTTACACAAACTCTAACGTTTATTTATCTTGTGTAACAGAAACATGGTGATTCGATGGACTATGAGCACAAAGCATAACCTATGTGCTCATCTGGACGTCACCTCACGGAATGCCACTAACTTTGCTAGGATCATCGCTTTCCTATGAATATCGAGGATCTTCAAGGCTATATCTACTCCGTGCACACCTTATAGATCGATTCAGCAGGTGTTTGGGAAAGCGCCATTGTCGACAGGTCCGCTGAACCACATCGGATTAGGAGTACCATATTTGGGGAAGTGATAGAGATCAGTGAAGAAGACCTCAGGAGGGTGTTAGAGTTGGGAGATGACAGTGACTGCCCTACCAGACTACATCCATTGACTATCCAAGGTTGCTCCCAACTCAAGTACTTAGCTCATGTGCTACTAAAGTGCATTGCATCAAGGAAGGGAGGATTTGATGAGTTGTCTGATCAGATCCAGAATGCCTACGTGGCTCTGGTACTAAATCATCCATTCAACTTCTCAAGGATGATCTTCAACTACTGGGTCGAGAACCTAGAAGCAAAGGGCAAGGAGGGATTCTGTATGTACCCTCGGTTCCTCCAGATGATCATTGACCAAAAGTTGCCCTTGCTGCCTAAAGAGAGTGATGATGTAGTGACTCTAGAGGTCATGGACGACATTACACTTGGGAGGATGAAGGTTTATTAGGGAAAGCAGGTGAAGCCCCCGGAAAGGAGGTTGTTTGGGCATCTGGCCCGGGATGACTACGTGGCGCCATTCAGGAGGAAGTGGCGCCACGCCGATAGTGACTCGAATGTTGAGTAGATTGCTATACCCTCTGATGACTCCGATGGTGATGACAACGATGCTAATAAGGGAGGTGATGGTTAGGGTGGACCCGAGTCTGCT
The DNA here is from genome assembly GCA_025506515.1 of Flaveria trinervia. Taxonomy (NCBI): domain Eukaryota; kingdom Viridiplantae; phylum Streptophyta; class Magnoliopsida; order Asterales; family Asteraceae; genus Flaveria; species Flaveria trinervia. Next base: position 8,230,322 of record CM046441.1, read on the forward strand.
CCCATTCACCCTGATTTCCAGATAGAGGAGGAGGAGTCTGATGAAGAGCTTCTGGTGCGAACGGTGGGGAGCCAAGTCGTAGACACAGAGAGAGGTCTCATGGCGGTAGGTGGACGCCACAGGGAGTCTGGGGATGCTGTTGTTGCTGATACAGATCCATCATATACCCCAGACCCGCCCAGCAGCCAAGGGGGAGCCATTGTGTCTAAGGGCTCGAGGAGGAAGAGAATGGCTCAACCCTATGGCAAAAAGGGGAAGAGGCCAAGATTTATAGTGACCACATCCACTCCTATAGACACTGCCACCACTATTTCCACAGCCACCACCACATCCACCACAGCTCCTACCACCACTACCACGCCTCTTACCACCACTACCCTCCCATCCACCACGACTACAACCAACCCTTCACCAGCCACCCATATTCACCACTGCCACCACCACTACCACCCCACCAAGCAGGACCATCATCCCACCACACATTCACCATAGGACCCACTCTACCCCCATTGAGGTAGAGGAAGAACTAGCTGCAGTTAACCGTATGGTGCTGAAGCTGCTGGCTGTTGACGAAGAGAAAGCTGCTCAACTAAGTCAGCTTGTGGAGCTAAACGCTATCCAAGCACAGCAGATTGCTCTGCAAGCATAACAGATCTCCTAACTCCAGGAGCTAAATGTCCAATCAGCAAAGAGAATAAAGGAGTTGGAGGCCTCTAACAAGACTATCATGCTCAAGTTAAAGGGATCAAAAGATGAGCCACTAAAGATAAGAGAGGGTGATGATGATGATGATGATGATGATGATAGTGATGATGATGATGAGACAAGTGAACATGAAGGGACAAGGGGAAGGCAAAACGATGATTTGATGATGAAGGAGATGTAGCTGCATCTGCCTCAGCTCAGGGTCAAGAGAGACAGACAAAGAGAAATCAAGACCAAGGAGCATCATCTTCTCCCCACCTGCTGATAAGCCCGCCATTCAAGACAAAAGTAATGCTTAGATGTTTATGTATTTGAAAAGCTTTGTACTTGAATCTTGTATTAAAATTATGTAATTAATGTTTATGTATCCTTATCAATTGTTTGAATGTCTTGATTAATTACTAACAATTGATGTGTTTTCAAATGTATAAATCAAGCAGATCAAACATCTTAGCAAGATGAGTATGATGTTGCTCCCCTACGGCAAATCAAGTCTCAACTCATAATGATTCTTGATTTGCAAGGGATAGTCAGAAGGTCGGTGAGCTATACTCTCGAAGAAGGAGAAATCATACATGACCAGACTGACGAGCAACTTGCTGAGATGTTCAAGCTAAACCCAGATGAGATTGTCAAGGATGTGCCTAGTTTTGAAGTGAAAAGTGATGATGAGCTCAATGATGTAGACGAAATAGAGATTGAGGATGTCACCGCTGACCACTATCCAGAGTACACTGACGAGAGGGAAATGTAGTCCCCAACTTGGGTGATACTCTCGGTAGTGATACATTTGACAAGCTGGATCAGATGGAGAAAGAGAGTGAGAAGAATGAGGGTCAAGCCCAAGCCTCAGACGTGATTTTGACATCAAAAGGCTGAATGGGCGGTCTGTTTTGCTGAGATCGAGCCTACGCACTGCAAAAAAGCCAAATGTCTACACCAAGCTATACAAAGTCTGGAAACACCTAAAGGTGTCAGGAAAAAATCATTTCATGGGCATATTTTGAGGATTGAATGTATATGCAGTTAAGAGAGAAAGGGCATAGAGTACTTAGATTCCCACACGATCTAAAGACTCTCCCTGGTTTTGAGCTCAACAGCTGGCACGCCTAAAGTTGTTGTATGTTGATCCAAGAAAAATATCAGGCTGGTTTGAAGCTGCTTTAAGGAAAGAAAACCACACCAGGTGGGTAAAACTTCAGACCTCAACAACCAAAAAGAGGTACATCAGAAGGTCTGAAGTTGATCCCATTACTGGAAAGCCTAAGGTAGTGTTGAAGTGTGTTAGGACCTGGTATTCGACTGAAATACCTAGAGATCACGTGTATACCAGATCAAATAGTGCGGAATCCTATTTGATTGGCGATCCAATCAGTGAGAACACACGAAGAATCAATCAAGGATTGAACTAACGTTAGAAATCGATAAGGAATCGATCTAATGTGTTCTATGAACTTGGAGAACGATTTGGAAGGTTTCTGGACGGCTAGGGTTCGTCTGGAATCGTACTTGATCGAACTTTCTTGTTTTTCACGAATTGAGTTGTATTTATAGGTTGGCACTATTCAATCGTGCGACTGAACCATTAGTTTGGTTCAGTCGTGCGATTGAACCATGCGGTTGGTTCATTCGTGCGACTGAGTGTTCAGTCGTGCGACTGAGCCAATCTTATGTTACAGTCGTACGACTGATCCAGTCTCCTGGTTCAGTCGTGCGACTGAGTCAATCGTGTGAAGTTCTTCATGTGTATGGTTCATTCGCATGAGCCATTCGCATGGGAACTTCATTAAGTTAAGTTTGAATGTTTTAGTTAATTAATATAATATTATATGTAATCATTCAAGTAATCATAAACCCAATCAATTCAGTCACGACTCATTAATGAACTATTAAACATTATAACCAACAGACTATCAATATCAGTTCATTACTACCAAACAAGATCTATTACATCACATATCATGATCTAGGGACATACATGTATCAACAAACTCCCCCTTGGACCTAGATCTCTCTAATGTCTTGTTTTCTTCATTACCTCTCATATTTCTTGTACTTGTCCTCTTGTGTGACTCCCGTGAATATCAAACGCGAAGCAAAGTCGTATAACATTTTGGAACTGGAGGGCTTGTACAATGTCTTGTGTGTCATAGAACAATGGCCACTTGTATAATGTATAGACATCATTAGCAGACAAGTTGGTTAGCCACATTGGGTCGAATACCCTGACAGTATCCATTTGATCCCCTTTGTTCAGAACTATGACAGCTTCAGCAGTTCTCCAATCATAGTACCACCATTTGAAGTGTGGAGTGAAGTCCTGTGGCATTTCCCTGAGAGGGATTCTCGACATAGTGCGAGGAGGACTCCACTTCAACACAATCTTAGGTTTTCCAGTAATGGCATCCATCTCAGACCTTCTAATATACCTTGTAGGTTGTTGAGGTCTGAAGTTAATCCACCTGGTGTGGTACTCTTTCTTGAGGGCAGCCTCAAACCAGCCTGACATTTTTCTCGGGTCAGCATACAACAGCTTCAATTTGGCCAGCTGGTTGAGCTCAAATCCTGGTAGAGTCTTTAGATCATGTGGAAATCTAAAGTACTCTATGCCCTTTTCCCTCTTAACGGCATAAACGTTAAGATCATCAAAATATGCCCATGCTATAATCCTGCCTGACACCGTATGATGTTTCTTGACGCTGTAGAACTTGGTGTAGGCATCCCTCTTCGGTGCAGCACGTTGGGCTCTGACTTCTTTAAAACATTCAGCCCACTCAGCCTTTCGAATGTATACGTCATCGTTTGAGGCTTGGGCTGTTCCTTCGGTCTTTCCTGCTTCCTGCTCCATCTTGTCTAGTACCTCAAACATATCACTGACTAGGGACTCACCCAGATTGGGGACCACATTACCCTCGTTGTCAGCGTACTGAGGGTACTCTTCAGCAGCAATATCTTCAACCTCAACTTCATCAACGTCATGTAGTTCGTCGTCACTGGTTGAATCAACTGTTGGAGCATCCTTGACAATGTCATCAGGATTGAGTCTGAACATCTCTGCCAGTTGCTCGTTAGATAGGTCGTGAATTATTTCACCTTCTTCAGGGGTATAACTCACTGACCTTCTGACAATCCCTTGCAGATCAAGAATCATTGTGAGTTGAGACTTGACCTGTTGAAGGGGAGCAATATCAAACTCATCTCTGTGGTACTTTGGATCTGTTTGATTTACACATTTCACACTCAAATCATTAGTAATATATCAAACAAAATGCATTAACTTAATAAACATTTAGTACATGGTTTTTCAATACAGAATACAAAAGTAAATAAATACATAAACATCCACTATTTACTTTTATCCTGAATGCTAGACTCTTCTTGTGAAGGTGCAGAAGCAGAAGCTGACTGATTGTCTGTTCTTTGTTCTCTTCTCTTGCCCTGGAGCTGAGACAGATTCAGCTGCTTTCCTTCTTCAGTCTTCATCTGCACACCACTCTTCGGTTTCTCTTCATCAGTATCACTGTCATCATCATCATCATCATCATCTTCATTATCTCTGTCTCCATCCCTATCTTTAGAGGTTCCTCCTTTGATCCTTTCAATTTTAGCAAAATGGTCCTCTTAGCTTTTTCCAACTCCTCTATTGCTTGCTGCTGCGACACTTTGAGCTCGGAGTTGGTCCATCTGAGTGTTCTGAGCAGCCAATTGCTGGGCCTGCTCCTCAATTACTCGATCCTGCTCTGCAATTTTATGCGATTGTGCAGCAGTCAGGTCGGTAAGCTGGCGGATCTGAGTGGTCTTTTCTCATCAGCCGCCAGCAATCGCAACACCATTCTATTTAAGCTGACAGCTGTTCCTCTACCCCGATTGGAGGTAGAGGAGATCTATAGGTGTGTGAGGGGTAGGCTGAGGGCTCGGTTTGGTGGCTAGTGGTGGTGGTGGAGGTGGTGAATATCGGGTCAGGTCTGGATGATAGTGGTGGTGAGTGTGGGGTGAATGATGTAGTGGTGGCTGGGGTCTGTCTGTGGTGGTCGGTATGGTGGTGTCTGTGGTTGCTGTGGGGGAAGGTATGGTGGTGGATTGTGTGTCTGAAGAGGTGGTAGTGGTGGAAGGTATGGTGGATGTGGTAGTGATAAAGGTTACCCTATGCTTCTTCTTTTCTGGCCATGGGGTTGAGCCATCCGTTTTCTCCTCGTTCCCTTCGAGGTGGATGCTCCCCTACAATCCGCCTGAGGACCCCGGAGCATAAGTTGGATCAGTTTCTGTATCTCCGGAGCCTCTCGGTTGTTCACCAACAACCCTCAACCATGTTCTGTGGGAACAACTTTCCTTCCCACAGTTCGGGTCAGTGGCTCCTCATCAGATTCAACCTCCTCTTCGTTAAGAACAAAATCTTGATGAAATCCTGCTGACTCAGTTACTTCAGCAGGTGAGACAGACACAGAGGGAACAGAGTCAGACACATTGCCTCTGGATGGAATAGCACCATCCCCACTGTCATCCTCCTCTGAATCATCAGTAGGGAGGACAATTGGCTCCACGTCGGAGTCACTGTCCTCGTGACGCCATTGGCGTCTCCCCGGTGCCACATAACTTTCATCTACTAAGTGGCCAATCAGCCTCTTTTCCTGGGGCTTAACTTGCTTGCCCCGGTACACACCATCCTACCCCACGTAGTGTCATCCATAAGTTCCAAAGTCACTGCATCGTGACTTTCCTGGGGAGCTGAGGCAGCTTCTCTGAATATCATCTGAAGAAATCGTGGATACATACAAAAACCTTCTTTCCCTTTTGTTCAATGTTCTCTACCAAATAAGGCAAAGATCATATTAGAGAACTGAAAGGGTGGTTCAGCACCAGAGCCACGAAGGCATTCTGTATCTGATCTGATAGGTCATCGAAGCCACCCCTTCTCGAAGCGATGCACTTAAGAATCACATGTGCCAGATATTGTATTGTGGGCACAGGTTGCTCTTGTTTAGCACCCCGAGTTAATGTCCCAGCATACTTGATTGGAGAAAACACCCTCTCACAGTCAATGGATGTAACTTAGTGGGGTGAGTAGAGTCATCCCCAAACTCAGGATTCTTTGGATGTCCGTGGCGGTAATGTCGATAGCTTGACCCAAAATGGTGCTTCTGATGTTGTATGGCTCACGAGAACGATCCACTGAGGCATTCTCCCAGAATGCCTGGTGTAGTGATTGTAAGGTGTGCAGGGCGTAGATATAGCCTTATGTATCCGTGAACGTTTGAGGAAGGCTATAAATCGGAGAACTTGGCCCCGTTCCGTGTCGTGTGGTCCAAATGGGCACATATGTTGTGCTTTGGATTAAGAGACCATCGGTCAGTCATTTTTCTGAAACACACAAGATAGAACCATTAGTACATAAGACATGAAAACTTCTGTTCTAAGTGTAAAGTTGAAAGTCATTTGATTCATTCGTGCGAATGAATCATGCGACTGAAGTCAGTCGCCTGTTTGAGATGCGATTGAGTTCAATCGGTGATTGAGACATGCGATTGAGTTCAATCGGCTGATTGAGGCATGCGATTGAGTTCAATCGGCTGATGATGCATGCGATTGAGTTCAATCGGCGATTGGACATGCGATTGAGTTCAATCGGCCGACTGGACTCATTCGGGTGGTTCAGTCGGTCGAATGATCCAATCGCAAGGTTCAATCGTGCGATTGGAGTTCATTCGAACGACCAGTCGCTTGCCCCACTGTTCGATCGCCTGTGGTCGAATCTTGACCAATCTAAGTCATTTAACAGTGTTTATGGTCCATTAGCCTCGTCTACTTGTCACTAATAACCTATTAAACTCAATTTTAACATTTTGCTTCATTTACATAGGTGATTAGGTCATTTCACAGTTCGGTTCTTGATTCAATCCAGTGTCGCTATTGTAGGTCGGTAATGTGTGATTTTGGTAGGATTCAAGGAGTAGTGTACCTGTAAAACGTCACTCGAATGTAAGAATCTTAACAGCAATGTATATCAGAATCTGTGGCAATTTTGACAGGGTAACGGTAAAGAACGCGATTTGGGGTGCTTTTGGGAGTGATGAGTGAGATGCGATCGACTGAGACCTTAAATACTGAACCTAGGTTCATTCGGCCGACTGGCCTCATTCGCTCAGTTCAATCGGGCGACTGAGGTTCAGTCGTACGATTGGCCTAGTCAATCGCATTCAGTCGGCCGACTGAGTCTCAGTCGGTCGACTGACTCATTCGGTCTCCTTCATTCGCCTCTTTAGTTGACCGACTGAGCCTCAGTCGGTCTACTGTTTCATTCTCCCCCTTCTATTCGGTCGAATGGATCAATTTCATGTCCATTCGGCCGATTGGAAGCCATTCGCATAGTTGGTCGATAACCATGATCCACTAGTGCGAATGGGTCACACTTTGTGAGTTTACAGTCATTTTGAACATTTACTATTAAGACCCTTTTCACTTTTGATAATAACATTGTAAGCTCTTAACCAATTCAGTCACTTCAGACGTGACCTTTTAAATTTGAAAACCATGTGGCCATCTCAGACATGACCCTTTTTAGGTAAGTTAATTCCCTTCTGATTTCCCTGATGTAGTCCGACAGACACACAAATTAAAAGATAAACATAGGAACTTAAACTAACTACACAACTAAAGTTTATTTTTGGACTTTTTGTGAGAGATAAAACCCTAAGATGGAAATCTAAGGGATTTGATTAGGAGTAGACAGCTTTAACTTAGATTGATCATATCTGGACCAACTCAATTTGGAATCATACAGGAATATCAAATCATTTTGGGACTTGTTATTAAAACTCTTTGATGCTTAAATTCTCGGTGTTCATCCAGAGTCGTTAGCAACTTAAGGAAATCATACTGAAACTCTTAGATTTTCACATTGATTTGAACTCTTGAGAATGTAGCCACTAAGATTGTCAGTATGTTTGTCCACTTAAATCCATACACAGACTTTTGACGCAGACTGGTGACTGATTTAGGTTTAATTATTTCAGCTAACATTTGTGGATCCCACATTATATGGTAATCAACATTCCTCAGAGGTTTTGAGCGGTCTACGGGTATTATTACAAGAAGAGACTATTCTTAGAGCTTTCAAAGAGAAGCCTGTCCTCAGGTCAGTGCCATCGCACAGCAGAGAGGCGGCAAACAACAATGAATTCTAGAATATCTAGGTATGCTTATCCTCAGGTCAGTGCCATCGCACAGCAGAGAGGACACAACCTATCTCCTTGTTAGAGCAGCTTATTTTATTTGACACAATATGCACCAACAACATAAGTCATTAGCTTTATTGCATTTGTCTTTCATTTTTCTTGCTTTGCTCTAATTATGGTCATCCGCACACTTTTGTGGCATTTAAATGCTCATTACCCCTTATTGGAATATTTGATTGTGTTAACCAGTGATAAGATGGAAGCCCACAGTCAGTTGAACAACTTAGTTTGATCTTGAGATCACCAATCAGGTCTAATTGTCTATTGTGTTGAATCTACCAACATATCATTTGTGGTCTAGCAGCCTCTAAGTCTACTTTCTCTGTGTCACCTTAGGAGTTGCCAGTTTTCTATCATTTTCCTTTTTATATTGCTTAGACTACACAGACTTATACTTTGAACTTTTGCATCTTTTCAAACCTTAAATTTTAAAATCCCTCTTGATTTGTTCCTGTGTACTATCATATTCCAAAGGTATTGAATCGGTATCACAGACACAATCTACCTTATTTCAGCTAGTTACCCCTTCTCCTCTTATTTATTTTTTTTTATTTATTTATTATTAACTTGCTGACATATTCTCCCCCTAAAATACTAAAATCATTTCGGATTTAATTATTTTGGATTTTAATAAACAGCAAATAACATGAGTTAAATATAACAGACAAAAGAAAGAAAAAAAACAGATAACATAAAATAAAATAAACTTTAACGAAACTACATCGGACTACACATTATTCTCATCAGGAATTACCTCACTTTTCTTTTAACGCCGTTGACCTCTAGCAAGTATTGAAAACGTGGTTTATCAAAGGCTTTTGTATAGAGGTCAGCACGTTGAAAATCAGTATTAATTTTAACCACATCTATTAAGGTCTTTTCAAAACAGTCTCTTATGAAGTGGTATTTAATACCGATGTGTTTGGTCTTAGGATGTTGAACCGGATTTTTGGTTACTGCAATTGCAGCAGAGTTATCAACAAAAATAGGAGTAGACGAGAATTTCAAACCGTAATCCCGCATTTGCTGTTGAATCCAAATGATTTGAGAACAGCAACTTGCAGCAGCAACATATTCGGCTTCACAGGTTGACAATGCAACCGATGTCTGCTTCTTACACTGCCATGTAACTAATCTTCTCCCAAAGAATTGACACCCTGCTGATGTAGACTTGTAGTTCATTTTGCAGCCTCCATAGTCCGAGTCACTATACGCTGTGAGCTCAAAATCGTCATCATGGATACCACAAACCCAGTGTGGGTGTACCCTTTAGATAGCGAAAGATCCTTTTGACCCCGATCAGATGATTGACCTTAGGTTTAGCCTGATATCTGGAACATAAACATGTAGCATACATGATATCAGGTCTTGAGGCAGTGAGATACATGAGAGATCCAATCATTCCTCGGTACATAGTGGCATCTACAAGATCTCCATTCTCATCAGGTGCTATATCATGATTCGTAGCAAGTGGAGTCCCAGCAGCAGAAGCATTCTCCATGTCAAAGCGACTGAGAATGTCTCCTACATACTTGGTCTGATGTAGAAAGATCCCATTAGGTGTTTGATCCACCTGTAACCGAGAAAGAACTTCATCTCCCCCATCGCACTCATCTCAAACTCTTTCTTCATCACTGCTTCAAACTCTTTGCATAACTCTTCGTTCTTTGACCCGAAGATTATGTCATCAACATATATCTGTACAAGCAGTAGGTCACCATCCTTTTCTTTAATAAACAGTGTACAGTCAATGACTCCCTGCGAAAGCCGTGTTTCACAAGATGAGTCGAGAGTTTCTCATACCAAGCTCGAGGAGCTTGATGAAGCCCATATAAGCCTTGTCGAGCTTGTAAACTCTATCCCGATGATAAGGGTCTTCAAATCCCTCGGGTTGACTTACATAGACTGTTTCCCTGATTTCCCCATGAAGGAATGCACTCTTCACATCTAATTGGTAGACTTTAATCTTCATGTACGAGGCATAGGCAAGGAAGATACGAATAGCTTCCATCCTTGCCACGGGTGCAAACACCTCATTATAGTCAATCCCTCGACTTGGCGAAAACCTTGAACCACCAGTCGAGCTTTGTTCCTGATAATGACTCCTTGGTCATCCTTCTTACATTTTAGTACCCATTTGGTGCCAATGACTTTAGCACCTTTAGGTCTATCAACAGAGTCCATACACCTAACTTCTTAAACTGCAGAAGTTCTTCTTGCATGGCACTCACCCACGCCTCATTTAGTGCTTCACTGACATATTTTGGCTCAACCTGCGAGACAAAACATCGATAAGCACCATCATGAATGTAACCCTTCTCCATAACTGAGGCGTAATCAGCTGAGTATAGCTGATTTCGGGTTTGTACTCCTGATCGGACATCTCCAATAACATTGTCAAGGGGATGATAGACGTTTAGTCGTGATCCTGGAGTAGTCGGCACAGTCACCTCCGAACCAAGATTGTGAACATTTTGGTCTGCATCTGAGGAGGTTGGAGTTTGAGGTTCCGAAGTCGAGGGTGCATCACTTGTGGATGCTTGTGGACTTTCAGGAACTGGAACCTGTTCCTCCTGACTGTTCTGGTCATCTGCTTCAGTTTCATCTTCAGAGGAGGAGTCACTTTCATCGACTACCCCTTCTGACTGAGTAGATGACTCTCCCTGTGTGCTAGATGGAGTATTTAGAATATCATACATCATCCTAGTAGCTAACTCATCATCCGAGGGAGAGAGAGGGATGTTGAAGGATTTGAAGAATCCATCATAATCGAAGAAGTATGCAGGTCCTTTGCCTGTAGGTGGGGTGGTATATCTCTGAACGTCGACATTACACCACACTTCTACAAGACCCGTTGAGTTATTGTAAACTCGCTTGTTCGGTATGTTGTATCCTAGAAAAATTCCTTCAACTGCCTTCTCGCTGAATTTTCTTCTTGTGTCTTCTTCAGAAGTGTACACGGTGCGCCAAAAGGTTCAAGATACTCCAAATTCGGTTTGCGTCTTTGAAGTAGCTCAACATGTCTTTCCGTGGCGCTTGACTATTAGGACTCGATTCAGTGTATAGCACGCATTTGCCACTGCCTCGTTCCAGAATTGGATAGGCAGTTTCGAGTCTGCCAGCATAGTCCGGGCTGTCTCTATCAAACTCCTGTTCTTTCTCTCAGCAACGCCATTCATCTGAGGGTGTAGGCAGAAGTGAATTGATGCACAATTCCCTTTTCCTTGCAGTATGCCTCCATCCCTTGATTCTTGAATTCTGTCCGTTGTCTGAGCGTATTTGTTGAACTTTTAGCTTGTAGAGTGATTCCAGTGTGGTTACTAATTCCTTGAATGTCTCCAAAGTTTCTGATTTTGATTTCAGAAACATTACCCAAGTGAACCTTGAGTAGTCATCAGTGACCACATAACAGTACACGTCGCCTGCAATGCTCCTTGTACTAACTGGACCGAACAGATCCATGTGAAGAAGCTCAAGAGGAAGTTCTATTGAATGAACTTTCTTTTCCTTATGAGACTTCTTTGTCTGTTTGCCTTTCTTGCAAGCTACACAAAAGTCAGGAAGTTGGAAGTTCTTGACATTCACTCCTCTAACTAAATCCTTCTGAATCAAATGATTCATCTTCCTTTGACTAATGTGTCCCATTCTCCGATGCCAGGAGATGGAATCCTTCTCAGTAGCTTTAGATAAGAAACACTGAACCTCATGATTCGTTGTGGCAGCTATTGACACATCCAAGACATAAAGGTCTTTATATCTTGAAGCAGTCATCAGAACTTGGTCCTCTGGGATCATATAATCTTTCTTCAGCACGTAACACTTCTGGTTATCGAAGATGACTTTAAATCCTTTATCACAGATTTGGGAAACAGAAAGTAAGTTGTTCTGAAGTTGTTGAACGTAGTTCACTTTATCAAACTTAACTTTCTGATTTCCCACTTCTCCCTGAGCAGTGATATAGCCTCCTTTGTTTCCTGCAAAGGAAACATGCCCTCCTTTTATTTGTTTGACGTTAGATAAAAGGGCTCTATTCCTGTCATGTGCTGGATGCTCCGCTGTCTATAATCCACGTGTTAGTCTCAGCACTATATCGACACCCTGCACATACAAGTAAATGAATCAGTTTAGGTTAGGAACCCAAGCTTTGACTGTCTTGGGTTTCCCAAGGCATCACACATCATAAACTCCACCATTGACCCTTAGAGGGTGAGGGTACTCAGGTTCCTTCTTGTTATCAGTATCAGACACGAGGGTGACTTTTCTTTCCATAAGCCAGATTTGTGCAATGCCTGTTATGATAAACAGTCGTCTGGCTTACAGGTTGGACTTTAGGTTCACTAGCTCTTCTAGGTGGAGTTAAAGAACTCTGCTTAGAAGACCTAGGTTTAGAGTCCAGAAGATCAATCTTCTTCCTAGGTGTCTGATAGAAATGACAGTAGGAAGCAATGTGTCCACATTCTCCACAGTTGTAGCATGACCTGCTATCAACTTTATGAGTAGACTTTCTTTGTGGAGAAGTGCGTGACACTCTAGTAACATCAATCACTTTAGTTTTTGACTCTTGGATGTTTGATGTTTTCTCTGGTGTAACAAAATTTACTGATTTAACCTGTTTTACTTTTTGGTTAACTGGTTTTTGACTTGAAGCATGTGAAAAAGTAACATTTGAAGTCCTTTTAGGTTCTGATTTGACTCTATTTGACCCTGACTTTAAATTAATTTTTCAAATTCATTTTCCAGGTTAACACAAGGCAATTTACCCTTGCCTTTGAAGTGGAGTCTTTTGTTTCTGACCAGATTCAGTAGATGATGAGGTGTCTGGATCAGTAACAAGAGGAGTGGTCACCACATGATCCTTGATGGGGTTATTTTACTGGTCTAGACTTAGTGTTCATCAAGGTCTCAGGTGGTGGTGGAACCACTTTGTAGCCTAATCCCTCCCCGTTATTCCTTTCTCCTACTAGGTGTTGGACTATATGTGAAGAGCTAGTCCAACTATGCAGTTCTGTTTTAATGAATTAACTTCGACTTCTAGAACTGCCTTTGTTTCTTAGTGTCTTCTAGGGAGTTAAGATAGTACCTAATGTCATTTGCTTGGTTAAAAGCCACTACTTCGGTTCCCTAAGTTGTTTAGTCAATAGGTCTATCTTTTCTTTATAACTATGCTCATTTGTTTTAGTACTCTATTAGCCTCAGTGCACAGACGTAAATCTTTTACTAAGTTATCATTATGATCTAATAACCTAGTAAATTTTCATCTATGCTATTTCTAAAGTGTCACAATCAGAACAAGCATGGTTATTAAAAATTTGGTCAGTGGTACTTACCTGAGTTGGGTCAGAAGAGTTAGCCATCAGTGCAGCATCAGATGATTCCGTTCTGTGATTCTGGCTTTTCTGTCTCTGATGTGGAAACGTCCTCATTTGGCTTGTAACTGACCTCGGCTGCAGTTGTCTTCACTATGTGACATTGCAATCTCAACTGCTATATCACCTTCACTCGCAGAATCATCGTCAATATCCTCAACACTGGCAATGTTAGATTCTTCTGGTGAGACAAACCTGAAACTCCAATCCTGTCCTTCATCATCATGAGCAGTTAAGGCTTTTGGATCCTTGTTTGATGAAGTAGAACTAGAAGCTTGCTTGTCTGGGCGAGTAAAGGATGAGAACGGGTTCCCATTCCCCGTCTTCTTTGGCTTGACACATTCTCTTTGAAGTGCCCCTTCTCACCACAGTTAAAGCAGGTCACTTTACTCTTGTCGAAGCCAAAGGTGGTGTCCTTAGTAGCAACCAAGTTCTGTCCAGTCTTTTTCACAAACTTCTTCGCCCTCCGGACAGCACTTGCTAAGGCCCACATTATATCCATTCTTTCAAGCTCCATCTCATCCACTGCTCGTAGTCCTCATCTGCCAGATGGCAGTTGCCAATCTTCCCAGCAACAAGTCCATCATATGTGTGAACCACTGCTGCTAAGAGATCCATATGCTCTCGTGCTACTTCCACGGTCACATTACCGAGGTTCTCGATCTTCAGTTTGGTAGCGTTGCTTCTGATCCAATATGATGGGTACATGATGACCCAGACGTGTCTGATCCAGAAGGAGAAGCATGTGAAGGACCTGACGAGCTAGACACAAAAGCAGTCTGGAGGGGTTCTCCAGATGTCTTAGCTTGAGGTGTGGCGTTGTATAAAGCTGGATTTTGTGTGTACGAAGACTTCTGAGCTCTATACTTCATCCTTAGTGCTTCTTCTCGCAACTTAAGAATGAAGTCATTTATATCCAGCTTTACAAGGATTCCATTCTGTCTCAGGTTAGACACGAATGTAGCCCACTTATCAGGCAACCCGTCTGCGAAGTTGCTTACTTTCTCTTCCATGGTAGTAGCCACTCCATGTGTATGCAATTCGCTCATCAAGTGGTAGAATCTGTCTATGACTTCGTCCAAACTTTCATTACCAATTGATGAGAATATTGATAGTGGATGTTTCAAGCACATGACAGGCAATGGGATCACTGTTAGGACCATTTTCGGTATGGAGTACTAATTGATTTACGTGTATACCAAACCTAATAGTGCGGAATCATTTTGATTGGCGATCCAATCAGTGAGAATGCACGTATAATCAATCCAAGAATGAATCTAAACGTTAAGAATGATGGTAGAATGATTAACTGCAATCTATGAACTTGGAACAGGTTATCTTAGGTCTCTAGACGGCTAGGTACGATTTAGTGCGTAGGGATTCGAATTGTTACGTTTTTCATGAATAAAGTGGTATTTATAGGTTAGGGTTTTCCATTCGTGCGACTGAACCATTTGCATGGTTCAGACGTGTGATTGAAGCATGTGGTTGATCCATCCGCACGACTGAAGATTCAATCGTGCAACTGAGTCAAACTCATGTTACAATTGTGCGACTGATCCGGTCTCCTGGTTCAGTCGTGCGACTGATTCATTAGCATGAAGTATCCATGCATATGGTCCATTAGCATGAGAACTTCACACGATTAAATTTAAGCATGCTTCTCAACCATTATTAACTATGAACTATGTAAACAACCACAAACCTCTATAGTTAGTTCAATATGCGTTAACACACAATAATCAATGAAATATTAAACATTATAAGCATCACAAACACATTACATTTCATTCATACCCATTCTGTTACATATATGTAAGACATGAAAGACATTTTACATTTGAGCTCCTAAACTAGCTACACATGTATCTACAAACTCCCCCTTGGACCTAGTTAACCCTATTGTCTAACATTCTTCATTATCTCTTCAACTTTTTGTACTTCTTCTCCCTTCTAACTCCTTCTTGTATTTCGAATGCAAAGTAGAGTCTTATCACGTTCTAGAGGGCTTGTATAATGTCTTGCGCATCATAGAACAGTGGCCACTTGTATAAAGTGTAGACATTATCAGAAGACAAGTTAGTTAGCCACAGTCGGTCAAATACCCTGATAGTTTCCATATTTCCATCTTTGTTCAGAACTATGACTGCCTCACTTGTTCTCCAGTCATAGTACCACCACTTGAAGTGTGGAGTGAAGTCCTGTGGCATTTCCCTTTGAGGGATTCTTAACATCATGCGCGAAGGACTCCACTTCAACACTATTTTTGGCTTTCCAGTAAGGGCATCAACTTCAGACCATCTGATATACCTCGTCGGTTATTGAGGTTTGAATTTGACCTACCTGGTGTGGTACTCTTTCTGTAATGTAGCCTCAAACCAGCCTGACATCTTTCTTGGGTCAGCATATAACAGCTTCAGTTTGGCCAGCTGGTTGAGCTCAAAACCAGGGAGAGTCTTCAGATCATGTGGGAATTTGAAGTACTCGATTCCCTTCTCCCTCTTGACAGCATACACATTTAGATCTTCAAAATATGCCCACACGATAATCTTGCCTGACACCTTATGATGCTTCTTCACTTTGTAGAGCTTGGTGTAGGCACTCGGCTTTGGAGCAGTGCGTTGGGCTCGGATCTCCGCAAAACATGCCGCCCATTCAGCCTATTTGTTGTCGACATCAGCGTCTGAGGCTTGGGCTTGATCCTTATTCTTCTCAGATTCACTTTCCATCTGATCCAGTTTATTGAAAGTATCACTAACTATAGTATCTCCCAGATTGGGGACCACATTTCCCTCTCTATCAGTATACTCAGGATAATGCTCCACCGTAACATCCTCGATCTTGATGTCGTCTATGTCATTCAGCTCGTCATCACTTGCAACTTCGACAATTGGAGCATCTTTGACTAGTTAATCCGGATTCAGCCGGAACATCTCCGCCGGTTGCTCATCAGTAAGATCATGAATTATTTCTCCTTCTTCAGGAGTGTAACTCACAGACCTCCTGAAAATTCATTGCAAATCAAGTATCATAGTGAATTGAGACTTGATTTGTTGTAAGGGAGCAACATCGTACTGGTCTTGTTGAGATGGTTGATATACTTGATTTAAACATTTAACACATCAATCATTTGTCAATAATCAAGATAGTTAAATAGCAAATATATATATATAACATTAAGTACATAAGTTTAATACATGATTCAATTACACATTATTTAATTTACATAAACAAAATATTACTTTTATCTTGAATCATGTGCTCTGCTTTAGGCGGGGCTGAGGTCAAGGCACCCTGGTCCAGAGTCTTCTTGGTGCACCTCTCTCTAGCATGTGTGGCCTATGAAGCACCCACATTGCCTCCTTCCTCATCATCATCCTTATCATCCTCATCCTTCCTTCATCACCTCCTTTATCTGTCTCATCCTCATCATCATCCTCCTCATCCTCATCCCCGCCATCATCATCATCATCTTCTCTGATCTTCAGAGGCTTTTCTTTTGATCCCTTAAGCTTGAGCATGATAGACCTGTTAGATTCTCTAACTCCTCAATCTTCTTTGCTGATTGGGCTTTATGCTCCTTGAGTCGGGGAATGTCCTGAGCCTGCTGAGAGATCTGCTGTGATTGGGCAGCAGTTAGCTCCGCTATCTGTCGTAGCTGAGCAGTCTTCTCGTCATCGCAGCCAACAGCTTCCGCACCATACATTTCAGCGCTAACAGCTGTTCCTCTACCCCACTGGGAGGTAGAGATGATCCTGAGGGGAATGATGGGTGAAATGAGTCCTGCTTGGTGGCTAGTGGTGGTAGTGATGGATATGGTGAATATAGGGGTGGTAGTGAGTGGGGTGGAGTAGTAGTGGTGGTGGGTGAGGTAGTAGTAGGTGTAGGTGTGGTAGTAAAGATGGGTGGTGTAGTAGTAGTGGTGTGGGTGGCAGTGGGGGAGAGGTTGTGATCATCGTGTACCTCCGTCTCTTGGGCTTCATCCCGTGGGGCTGAGCCATCCACTTTTTCCTCGAACCCCACGAGGAGGATGCTCCCCCTGGGATGCTGGACCGAGCTGGGGTGTAGGTAGGATAAGTCATAGTCTCCCCAGACTCGCCCGAGCGTCCCCCAACCGCCTGAATCCCTCTTTTGGTGGCAACATCCTTGCTACCCACCGTCTGAGTCAGTGGCTCCTCATCCTCCTCCTCCTCCTCAGGAGGACAGAAATCCTGATGGAAACCAGCTGTGGTAGCATCTCCATGAGTGGGTGGTGGAAGTCTAACATCTGTAGTGGGGGCCCTAGATGAAGCGGGGCCAGAGTCTCCACCATCACCACTGTCATCATCATCTGACTCATCAGTTGGGAGCACAATCTGCTCAGTATCTGAGTCGCTGTCATCGTGGTGCCACTTCCTTCGTGACGGCGCCACATAGTCCTCATGGGCCAGATGCCCGAATAGCCGCCTGACAGGGGTTTCACTTGCTTCCCCCTGTACACCTTCATCCTGCCCAAGGTGGTATCGTCCATCACCTCGAGCACCACGGCATCCTCCTTGTCCGTTTGTAGATGTGGGAGCTTCTGATCAATAATCATCTGCATGAAGCGTGGGTACATGCAAAATCCCTCCTTCCCCTTCGCCTCAATGTTCTCCACCTGGTAGGTGAAGATCATCTTGGAGAAGCTGAACGGATGGTTTAGCACCAACGCCACGTAGGCGTTCTGAATCTGATCGGAAAGCTCATCGAAGCCTCCATTCTTGGAGGCAATGCACTTGAGCAGCATGTGGGCCAAGTATTTGAATTGGGGGCATAGGTTGCTCTTGTTGAGCACCCCTGTGGTGATATCCCCCAAGTACTTGGCCCGCATAAAACAGCCCCGTACTGGCAGTGGGTGTAATCGGGTCGGGTAGTCAGCATCATCCCCTAACTCTAATACAGTCCTAAGATTGTCATCAGTGATCTCAATGGCCTCACCAAAGATAGAGCTCTTGATATGGTGGGGCTCTGAGGTCCTGTCAACAAGAGCGCCTTCCAAGAAAGCCTGCTGGACTGACCGGTATGGTGTGCAACGAGTCGATATGGCTCGGAAGATCCTCGATCTCCATAGGAAAGTAGTAATGCCCAAGAAGTCAGCCGCATTCCTGGATGTCAAATCCAGATGAGCACAAATGTTGTGCTTCATGCTCATGGTCCAACGACTAGCCATCTGTTACACAATGCAGATAAACGTTAGTGTGTGTTTATGCGTAAAAAATTGATTCATTTGAACTTGAAGTTTTATGTTCTGTCATGCGAATGAACTGTGCGACTGAGAGTTAGTCATGCGATTGAGCTCTTATGCACGACTGGGCATGCGACTTGGATCAGTCGTATGCTATCTCATGCGGTTACACTAGTCGTGCGACTGAACTCATACGCATGGTACAGTCGTGCAATTGAGCCATTCGCCCAGCTCAGCCGTGCGATTGAAGTTCATCAAGGTGTCCATTCGCATGACAGACTTTCTGTTCAATTCAAATTCAAATTTTGAGCAAAACTTAATGTTAGACGTTGTGGTTTGGCTGATTAGTCTCGCAAGTGATTGATATAGCATCCAATAACTTTTAATTTCACAATATACTTACTTTTCTTAGTTTATTAGTCAAACTAAGTCTCGGTCTATTTAGGGCTAAATTCAGTCATTTAGGGCACAAATCGATTGACATTTGAGTAGATTGCACCACACTGTACCTGTATAATCACTGGCAATCGTCAAAACACAACAATTCGTAGTCTAGAAAGGTCAAATGAAAATCGGGCAGAGTAACGGTAGAGTCATGCGATTTGAAGGCGATTGGGGAGTGATGAGCGACTGCGACCGACTCCCTCTCCTTTTATACTAGGGTTTCCTTCAGTCATGCGAGTGAGCCAGTCGCATACTTAATTCATGTGACTGAGGATCAGTCGTGTTGGTGTGGCACAATCAGTCACCTTCAGTCGTGTGACTAGATGTCAGTCGTGCGACTGTGTCATTCGGTCACCTCCATTCATGAGAGTGGTTCATTTTGTGAACCAATCATGTGAGATTACTCATGCTAATGGTCCAATCACACATTTGGGCCATACGTGTGGATTAGTCGTGCAATTGGACTAATACGGATGGTCCAATCGTACGGTTGGTCCATACTGATGGTTCAGTCGTGCGAATGGGCTCATACGGGTGGTCCAATCGTACGGTTGGTCCATACTCATGGTCCAGTCATGCGGATGGCCTCATACTTATGATTTTGACTTTATGATCATTTGACACTTAACCCTTTTAATTATAGATAAAACATTTTGAGCATTCTATAGTCATAAACATGACCATTTTAACTTCGAAAACTTTTGATCACCTCAGAACGTGATCCTTTTAACATTAAAAAACCCGTTTGGTCACCTCAGATGTGACCCTTTTTAGTGATTAGATCCCAGACAGAACTCCAATACGTAGTCCTACTTTTAACAACTAAACTAACAAAATTAAACAAATGAAACTACTAGAACTGAAAAATAGAAGTAAAACATATTTTTGTAAATTTTGTGTGAGGTGAAAATCCTAAGATAGATATCTAATAGATTTATTTATAGAACAGGCAGCTTCAAGTTATTTTGACCATAAGTGGAACGATTCATTATGGAATCATACAGGTAAGTCAAATTATTCGGGGCATGTTATCAAAACCTTTTGATGCTCGACTCTTGTTTTCTAATGTTCGAAGTTGAAATGATTTTGAGCGGTCTATGGGTAGTATTCAAGAAGAAACTATTCTAGAGCTTTCAAAGAGTTGCAAAGCCTCAGGTCAGTGCCACCGCACAGCAGAGAGGCGCACACACCAATGAATTCTAGAATATTTAGGTTATGCTTATCCTTAGGTTAGTGCCACCACACAGCAGAGAGGCACACAACCTATCTTCTTGTTTGAGTAATTTTATTCTTGTTGCACAGATCGTAACAACCACATAGGTTATTAGTTTGATTGCTTTTTTCACTTTTCATCATGTGCTTTGCTCATTTAATGGTCATCCGCACACATTTGTGGCGTTTATTTTGCTCGTCACCTCTTATTGGAACTTTGTTGATTGTGTTAACCAGGGATAAGATGATAACGCATAGCTTGTTGAACAACTTAGTTTGAGCTTGACATCACCAACGAGGTCTACTTATCTATTGTGTTGAATCTACCGACACATCATCAAATGGTCTAGCAACCTCTTACCTTAGTAGTAGCTAGTTTTACTATCATTTTTCCTTTTATTGTTGCTTAGACTTCTCATACTTATACTTCCAATTTTGCAATTTAAACAATTTTTTCTTTTAAAGTCCGAAACTATTTGTTCATGTGTACTATCATTTTCCATAGTTCTTGAATCAGTATCACACATACGATCTCATTTCTCTTAACTTGCCTGTCCTCCTCCCTTGTTTTTTTATATACCGAAATTAAATACTAACTTAACCTATTCTCCCCCTAAAATTCTAAAACCGTAAAAGATTTACGTTTTAGGATTTTAATAGGCGAAGAAATAAAAATAACATAAAACAAAATAAAATATTAAAAGTAAAATGAAATCTACTTGTCGGACTGAGTACTGTCATCGTCGAAAATCACATCACTTTTCTTTTTAATGTCGTTGACCTCTAACAGATATAGAAAACGTGGTTTATCAAAGGCTTTTGTGTAGAGGTCAGCGCGTTGAAAATCCGTATTAATGTTAACAACATCGATTAAATTCTTTTCAAAAGAATCACGTATAAAGTGATATTTAATGCCGATGTGTTTATTCTTAGGATGTTGGACTGGATTTTTAGTTACGGCTATAGCAGCAGAATTATCAACAAATATAGGAGTGTTAGAGAATTTCAAACTGTAGTCCCGCATTTGCTGTTGAATCCAGATGATTTGAGAACAGCAACTTGCCGCAGCAACATATTCAGCTTCACAAGTTGACAGTGCAACTGATGACATCTTCTTACACTGCCACGTGACTAATCTTCTCCCAAAGAATTGACATCCTGCTGATGTTGATTTGTAGTTCATTTTGCAACCGCCGTAATCTGAGTCACTATACGCTGTAAGCTCGAAATCATCATCATGAGGATACCACGACCCGAGTTTTGGGGTACCCTTCGGATAACGAAATATCCGTTTGTCTCCAATTAGATGGTTGACTTTCGGTTTCGCCTGATATCTTGAGCAGAGACCCGTTGTGTACATGATGTCAAGTCATGAGGCAGTGAGATACATGAGAGATCCAATCATGCCTCGGTACATGGTAGCATTCACCAGATCACCATTCTCGTCGGACGCTATATCATGGTTTGTAGCAAGTGGAGTCCCGGCTGCGGAAGCATTCTCCATATCAAAGCGACTGAGAATATCGCCTACATACTTTATCTGATGTAGAAATATCCCTTGTGGTGTATGATCCACCTGTAACCCGAGAAAGAATTTCATCTCTCCCATGGCACTCATCTCAAATTCAGCCTTCATTACTACTTCAAATTCTTTACATAAATCTTTGCTCTTGGAACCGAAGATTATGTCACCAACATAGATCTATATAAGCAGCAAGTCACCATCCTTCTCTTTGATAAACAATGTACAATCAATCACTCCTCTTCGAAACCCGTGTTTCACAAGATGAGTCAAGAGTTTCTCATACCAGGATTTGGGGGCTTGATGAAGCCCGTATAGAGCCTTGTCCAGTTTGTAAGCTCTGTCCCAATGATACGGATCCTCAAATCCCTCTGGTTGACTGATGTACACTGTTTCTCGGATTTCACCATAAAGGAATGCACTTTTCACATCAAGCTGATAGACTTTAACCTTCATATACGATGCATAGGCTAGGAAGATACAGATGGCTTCCATTCTTGCCACGGGTGCAAACACTTCGTTGTAATCGATTCCCTCAACTTGTCGAAATCCTTGAACTATAAGTCGAGCCTTGTTTCTGATAATGACCCCTTGGTCATCCTTCTTACATTTTAAAACCCATTTAGTGCCAATGACCTTAGCACCTTTAGGTCTGTCCACCAGAGTCCATATACCTAACTTCATGAATTCAAGTAGTTTTTCTTGCATGGCACTCACCCAAGCCTCATCATTTAAGGCATCACTTACATATTTTGGCTCAAATTGAGACACAAAACATCGATAAGCACCGTCGTGAAGGTAGCCTTTTTCCATGACTGAGGCATAATCAGCTGAATATAGCGGATTTCTTGTCTGTACTCCTGAATGTACATCCCCTATGACATTTTCCAAAGGATATAAACATTTAGATGAGATCCATGACTGGTGGGTACAACTACCTTAATAACAATTTTCTTTTGCCCAAGTTTATCTTCTTTTATTAAAGGTGAAGAAAGTGAAGAACAAAGATGTTTTGTGGGTGAATTTAGGTTTTGGAAAAGTATAGAGGAAGAAAAGAGTGAAAGAGAGGGGAACCATTGGTTATATGTATATGAATTGTATCTGACACAAAGTTAATAAAAGAAGATAAACTTTGATATCCAGATATCGTTCCCACCTCTGAAAAAACAATTTTCTTTCACCTATCACTGATGTGGATCTCCTTGAACGTGTTTAGGAGGTCCATATGGAAGAGTGTTAGGTCTAGGATTAGTAGATCTAGTCCATTTTGTATAGGCTTAGTTCTTGATTTAATATCTATAATGAATGGTTGTAATTCATTATTATGTATGCATTATATGTATAGGTGTAGATACATGTGTCCCTAGTTTCTGAACTTAATGTAATATGTTTTTATTGTCTTACACATATGTAATTGTTTGGGTACCTAATGAAATACAATATGTGGTTGTGCTTATAATGTTGAATATTTCATTGGTTGGTATATATTAACGCTTATTGAACTGACTATATTGGTTGTGGTTGTATGAATACTATCTAAATCAATTAGTGATTTTGAAACATAGTCAAACTTAATCATGTGAAGTTCTCATGCGATTGGCCCATGCTAATGGACCATACGCATGAACAACTTCATGCTAATGAACCAGTCATACGAATGAACTAGGAGACTGGATCAGTCGCATGATTGTAACATGAGATGACTCAGTCGCACGACTGAACACTTAGTCGTGCGAATGGATCAACCGCATGACTCAATCGCACGATTGAACCATGCAAATGGTCCAGTCGAACGATTGAGAAACCCTAACCTATGAATACCACTTAAATCGTGGAAAAACTAGACACTTTGAATATTTCGATACCTCAACGTACCCTAGCCGTCCAGAGACCTCTAGTAACCTGCTCCAACTTCATAGATCGTAGTAGATCGATTGCTAATCGTTCTTGACGTTTAGATTCATCTTTAATTGATTCTACTTGCGTTCTCACTTAATGGATCGCCAATCAAATAGGATTCCACTCTATTTGATTCGGTATACTCGTAAATCTATTAGTATTCGTCCAGTACACGATCCTAACAAGTGGTATTAGAGCTTTGGCTCTAGATTTACTTGTGATTCAATTGTTTTTGGTACAAAAATTGTGTTTTTGCACTAAAAACGCAATCTTTTCGTGTAAACCTGTGTCTTAGACGTCTCCTGATCGTAAAGTTTAGCTTTTTCCGGCATACGGCAATTAGGGTTAGCAAGAAATTCGTGTTTTTGCGTTCAAACACCTTAAACCTATGAATTTTTGAAATCTAGCAGGCCCTGTCGTGCGATTGACTCAATCGCACGACTGAGTTCATATGCATTCCCCATATGCATGATTGGACTCATTCGTACTTCCATTCGTACGACTGAGAAGCCTATTTGCATTGTTCAACCTCATTAGTTCATTCGGCCGACTGAGTCATCCGCATTAGTTCAGTCGCACGATTGAACCATCCGTATAGTTCAATCGCCCGAATAGCCCAATCGTACACCTTCATTCGCACTCAAACAACAGTTTGGTTTAAAGTTAAAGTTAATCACAATGGAAGACCAATACTTAGCATTCATAGCAGGGAGAGACTCACATATACAAAACTTACTGCTACTGGAGAATGAAGTGGGGAATCACAACAAGCCCCTAAAGTTAATCACGTTAGACGAATACCCACAATGGAAGCAACGTTTCAAGATCTACTTAAATGGAGTAGATCCCATTCTGTGGGAGTCTATAGAGACGGGGTACAACATGCCTGTAGGAGCTGATGGTGTCAAACTCACACTTGGTGGCATGACTGATGGACAAAAGGTCAAATACAATGCCGAAAAGAAATTTTATGCTTTGCTTAGACAGTCAATTTCGAAGGAAATTTTCCACCAATTCTCAGAATATACACAAGCAAAGAAGCTATGGGACGCATTGGAGAAGAGGTATGACGGAAACACATCATTGAAGGCCATAAAGGCTAAGGCTTTAAAGAAGGAGTTTGACAACTTCTCCTCGATGGGAAAAGAAAGCCTAGATGATGTTATCAATAGGATCTACCACTTGATGAGTGAGATGCACACTCATGGAGTATCCACGTCAATAGAGGAGAAAGTGTCCAGCTTTGCAGACGGGCTGCCAGAGAAATGGCTCTCATTTGTATCCAATCACAGACAGAATGGTATGCTAACAAAGTTAGATATCAATGACTTCATTCTGAAGCTGAGAGAGGAAGAACTAAGAATGAAGTATAGAGCTCAAAAGGCTTCTTATGATCGGAATCCTGCAGTATACAACGCGACTCCTCAAGCATAAACATCTGGAGCACCTCTTCAGACAGCTTTTGTATCAAGCTCGTCTGGTCCTTCACCAGCCTCTACATCAGGGTCAGAGACATCAGGGTCGTCTGGTACCCAATACATTGCACCTGAAGCAAATGCAGCAAAGCTGAAGACTGAGAACTTCGGCAATGTGACAGTTGAGGTAGCTAAAGAGCACATGGATCTCTTAGCTGCGGTAGTCCACTCCTATGATGGACTAATTACTGGTAAAATTGGGAATTGCCATCTGGCAGATGAGGATTATGAGCTGGTGGATGAGACAGAGCTGGAGCGGATGGACATAATGTAGGCATTAGCAAGTGGTGTCCGGAGAGCTAAGAAGTTTGTCAAAAAGACTGGAAAAAATTTGATTGCAACTAAGGACACTACCTTCGGCTTTGATAAAACCAAGGTAACTTGCTTCAACTATGGTGAGAAAGGGCACTTCAAAAGGGAGTGTGTGAAGCCAAAGAAGACTGGCAATGGGAATCCTTTCTCCTCCTTCAATCATCAGGATAAACCCACTAGCAATCCTACTTCATCAGGAAAGGATCCCAAAGCCTTGACTGCTCATGATGATAAAGGACAGGACTGGAGCTTTCATTTTGTCTCACCAGGAGAATCTAATATCACTAGTGTGGAGGATATAGATGATGACTCTGCTAGTGAAGGAGATATTGCAGTTGAACTTGTGATGTCAAATTCATAAGAAACTACACCAGTGGTCAACTACCTGCCTGAAGCAGGGAAAACCACGACAACGTCAGAATCACCAGCACCAGAAACACCAGACTCTGCATTGATGGTTGATTCATCAGAACCTGCTCAGGTAAGTACTACTGACCAACTTTTTAATAATCATGCTTGTTCTGATTGTAATAAATTTAGGGAAAACATTGATTTAAAATTTGCCAGGTTATTAGATCATAATGATAACTTAGTAAAGGACATGGAACTGTGCACTGAAGCTAAGAGAGTTTTAAAACAAATGAGCATAGTTACAAAGAAAAGGTAGACCTCTTGAACAAACAGCTTAGGGAAACAAAAGTAATAGCCTTTAACCAAGCTAACAACATTAGGTACTATCTTAACTCTCTAGAGGACACTAATAAACAAAAGGCAGTTTTAGAAGTAGAAGTTAATTCCTTAAAACAAAATTGCATAGTTGGACTAGTTCTTCACACATAGTCCAAAACTTAGTGAAAGAGAGAAACAATAGGGAGGGGTTGGGTTATAAAGTGGTTCCACCACAACATGAGATCTTGATGAACGCAAAATGTAAACTAATTAATGATAATCCAATCAAGGATCATGTGGTGTCTACTCCTCTTGTAAGTGATCCAGATTCCACATGTTCATCAAATGAATCTGGCACTAAACAAAAGGAGGCCACTTCAATGGCAAAAGGTGAAATGCCTTGCGTTAATCTAGACAAAGAGTTTGAAAGGGTTAGTATAAAGTCTGGTTCAACAACTGTCAAATCTGAACCTAAATGGACTAGTAATGTTAACCAATCACGTGCATCATGTCAAAGTCCTGAAAATAGAAAAGAAAACGATGTTAAAAATGTTAAAGCAAATAACTTTTTTAAACCAGACAAAACATCTAAACAACCAGAGTCAAAACCCAAACAAAGTAAGGTCACCCGGGTGTCACATACATCTCCAAAAAAATAGTTAAAGTGTAAAGTCGAAAGCAGATCTTGCTACAGTTATGGAGAGTATGGACACATTGCGTCTCATTAGCCTTACTATTAGACACCGAGGAGGAAAGTTGAACTTACTAAACAAAAATCTAGCTCTTTTAGGAGGAACTCAGTGACGCCACCTAAAAGAGATAGTGAACCTAAAGTTCAACACATTAGCCAGTCATCTGTTTATCATAAACAGGCCTTACACAAAGATGGCTTATGGAAGGAGAAATCAACCTCATTGTCTAATAATGAGAACAAAAAGACATCTAAGCTTCCCTCACCCTCGAATGGTCAATGGGTTACATTTATGATGTGTGATGCCTCTGGGAAACCCAAGCCAGTGAAGGCTTGGGTCCCTAACATGAACTAATGTTTTCAAATTGAATATGCAGGGTGTTCGATATAGTGCTGAAACTAACACATGGATTATAGACAGCGGAGCATCCAAGCACATGACAGGGAACAGGGATCTCTTATCAAACGTCAAACAGATAAAAGGAGGTCATGTTTCGTTTGCAGGAAACAAAGGTGGGTACATCACAGCTCAAGGGGAAGTAAATAATCAAAAAGTGAAGTTTGACAAGGTAAACTACATTCAACAACTTCAAAATATCTTGCTTTCTATTTCTCAAATTTGTGATAAAGACTTTAAGGTAGTATTTGACAACAAGAAGTGCTATGTCCTGAAAAAGGACTATGTCATCCCGGAGGATCAAGTATTAATGTCTGCCTCAAGATATAAGGACCTCTATGTCTTGGATCTATCAAAGGCCTCCACAATGGATCATGAAGTTCAGTGCTTCTTGTCAAAAGCTACTGAGAAGGAATCCTTCTCCTGGCATACGAGAATAGGACACATTAATCCACGGAAGATGAATCACTTGATCAAGAATGATCTAGTGAGAGGAGTTAACGTCAAAAACTTCCAACTTCCAGATTTCTGTGTTGCGTGCAAGAAGGGAAAACAGACGAAGAAGTCTCATAAGGAAAGAAAGTTCATTCTATCGAACTTCCTCTTGAACTTAGGTGATGTTTCTTAAATCCAAATCAGAGACATTTGAGTCATTCAAGTAATTAGTAACTACTCTGGAGTCCCTATACAAGTTGAAGGTACGTCAAGTGTGCTCAGACAATCAAACCGAGTTCAAGAATCAATGGATAGAGGCTTACTGCAAGGAAAAGGGAATTGTGCATCAGATCACTTCTGCCTACACTCCTCATGAACGGCGTTGCTGAAAAGAAGAATCGAAGCTTGATAGAGACAGCACGAACGATGCTAGCAGACTAAAACTGCCCATCCAATTCTAGAATGAAGTAGTTGCAAATGCATGTTATATGCTAAATCGGGTTCTGGTAGTTAAACGCCATGGAAAGACGTGTTACGAGTTACTACAATGACGTAAACCCAATCTAGAGTATCTCAAGCCATTTGGCGCTCCGTGCACCCTACTGAAGAAGACTCAGGAGGGAAAATTCAGCGAGAAGGCTCATGAAGGTATCTTTCTAGGATACAATATACCGAACAAGAGGGTTTACAACAACTCTACGGGTCAGGTAGTAGTGTGGTGTAATGTTGATGTTCAGAGATACACCACACCACCTACTGAAAAGGACCCACCTTCTTTTTCGACTATGATGGATTCTTCAAGTCTTTCAACATACCTCTCTCCACTTCTAATGATGAGTTAGCAACAAAGATAATGTATGATGTTCTAAACACACCAGCTCAGGAATCTTACATCATCTGGACTACAAGGTGATTCATCTAACAACTCAGGGGGAGCACTTGAAGATAGTGACTCTTCCTCTAATGAAGAAGCTGTGGAGAATGATCAGAACAACCAGGAGCAACAGGTTCCTCCTACCGATAGTCCATAAGCATCTGACATTGATGCCTCTACGTCTTTGGAACCTCAGACTCCTACTGCCTCAGATACTGAACCGAATGTTCATAATCTTGATTCTAAGGTAGTTGTTCCAACCACTCCTGGATCATGACTAAATGTCTATCATCCTTTGGATAATGTCATTGGAGATGTGAGATCAGGAGTTCAAACCAGAAATCAATTGTATTCAGCTGATTATGCCTCGGTGATGGAAAAAGGTTATCTTCATGACGGTGCATATCGTTACTTTGTTTCTCAATTTGGGCCAAAGTATGTAAGTGAAGCACTGAATCATGAGGCATGGGTGACTGCCATGCAAGAAAAACTTCTTCAGTTCAAGAAGTTAGGTGTATGGACTCTGGTAGATAGACCTAAAGGTGCTAAGGTCACTAGCACAAAATGGGTCTTGAAATGCAATAAAGATGATCAAGGTGTGATCATCAGAAACGAGGCTCGACTTGTTGTTCAAGGATTTTGATAAGTCAAGGGCATTGACTACAATGAAGTGTTTGCACCCGTGGCAAGAATGGAAGCAATCCATATCTTCCTTGCCTACGCATCATATATGAAGATTAAAGTTTACCAACTTGATGTGAAGAGTGCATTCCTTCATGGTGAAATCAGAGAGACAGTGTACGTCAGTCAACCCAAGGGATTTGAGGATCCATATTATCGGGACAGAGTTTACAAATTTGACAAGGCTTTATATGGGCTTCGTCAAGCTCCCAGAGCCTGGTATGAAAAACTCTCGACTCACCTTGTGAAACACAGTTTTCGTAGAGGTGTCATTGATTGTACATTGTTCATAAGAAGAAAAGGATGGAGATTTACTACTTGTCCAAATCTATGTCGATGACATAATCTTCGATTCAAAGAACGAAGATCTATGTAAAGAGTTTGAAGCAGTAATGAAGGCTGAGTTTGAAATGAGTGCCATGGGAGAGATGAAATTCTTTCTCGGGTTATAGGTGGATCAGACACCAAAAGGGATTTTCTTACATCAGACCAAGTATGTAGGAGATATCCTCAGTCGGTTTGACATGGAGAATGCTTCCGCAGCTGGGACTCCACTTACTACAAACCATAATGTAGCAACTGACGAGAATGGTGATCTTGTTGATGCCACCATGTACCGAGGAATGATTGGATCTCTCATGTACCTCACTGCCTCAAGACCTGATATCATGTACGCAACATGTTTATGTTTAAGGTATCAGGCAAAGCCAAAAGTTAACCATCTGATAGGAGTAAAAAGGATCTTTCGTTACCTGAAGGGTACTCCAACACTTGGTTTATGGTATCATCATGACGATGACTTCGAGCTAACAGCGTATAGTGACTCGAATTACGGTGGCTACAAGATGAACTACAAGTCTACATCAGCGGGATGTCAATTCTTTGGGAGGAGATTAGTGACCTACCAGTGTAAGACGCAGACCTCGTTGCTTTGTCTACCTGTGAAGCCGAATACGTTGCTACTGCAGGTTGCTATTCACAAATCATATGGATTCAACAGCAAATGTGGGACTACGGTTTGAAATTCTCTTCTGCGCCTATTTTTGTTGATAACTCTACTGCGATTGCGGTAACTAAAAATCCGGTCCAACATCCTAAGACCAAACACATCGGCATAAAAAATCACTTTATACGTGATTGCTTTGAAAAGAACATAATCGATGTGATTAAAATAAATACTATTTTCAACGTGCTGACCTCTATACAAAGGCTTTTGACAAACCACGTTTTTTATATCTGTTAGAGGTCAATGGCATTAAAAAAAGTGATGTAAATCCTGATGATGACCATGTGTAGTCCGATGAGTATAGTCCAAATTTTCTTTTCGTTTTATTTTATCTATTTTATTTTAAGTAGTCAATTAAATTGATGTTATTTTGTCGCCTATTAAAATCCTAAAAAGCGTAAATCGGTTACGCTTTTAGAATTTTAGGGGGAGAATAGGTCGGTTAGTAACATTAACAAAAAAACAAGGGAGGAGGAGAGGCTAGTTGATAGAAAGTAGATCGTATCTGTGATACCATTAAATGACTTTGGAAAATGATAGTACAGGTACAAATCACTTGGACTTTGAAAGTTAAATAAAATAAGATGCGAAGTTCAAAGTATAAGTTTGTGTAGTCTAAGCATATAAAAAGGAAAAATGAGTTCTATTAAGGTAACACAAAGAAAGTAGACCTAGAGGTTGTTAGACCACAGATGATATGTTAGTAGATTCAACACCATAGATGATTAGACCTTGTTGGTGATCTCAAGAATAAACTAAGCTGTTCAACAAGGTGTGGGTTAAACATTTTATCCCTGGTTAACATAATCAAAAAAATTCCAATAAGGGGTGATGAGCAGAATAAACGCCACAAATGTGAGCATAAGACAAAAATATGAGCAAAAGCAATCAAACTAATAACTTATGTTGCTGGTGAGAACTGTGCCAAAGATTAAAATTGCCCAAACAAGAAGATAGGTTATGTGCCTCTCTACTGTGCGGTGGCACTGACCTGAGGATAAGCATAACCTATATATTCAACACTTCCTTGTTGTTTGCCGCCTCTCTGCTATGCGGTGGCACTGACGTGAGGCTTGGCTTCTCTCTGAAAGTTCTAAGAGTAGTTTCTTCTTGAAAACTACCCTGAGACCGCTCAAAAATCTCCTGAGGAATGTTGATTACCATATAAGTGTGGGATCCACAAATGCTTGTTGAAATAATCAAACCTTAAACTAGCACCAATCTGTGTCAAAAGTCTGTATATGGATTTAAGAGGACCAGAATACTGACAATCATCGTGGCTACAATTCTTGAAAGTCCAATCAATGTGGGGATCTAATAGTACTAGTATGATTTCCTAAACTTGCTAACGACTCTAGATGAAAAACAAGAATTGAGCATCAAAAGGTGTTGATAACATGTCCCAAATGATTTGACTTGCCTGTATGATTCCAAATTGAATTGGTCTAGTTATGGTCAAAATTAATTGAAGCTACCTATTCTGGAACCGAATCCATTAGATTTCAATCTTAGGATTTACACCTCACACAAAAAGTCAAAAAGAAGTTTTAGTTTTGTATTTCAGTTTAAGTCTTTCAATTTGTTTAAATTTAGTCACATTCAGTTTGTTTGATATCGGACTACGTCATGGAATTCAATAGGGAATTTAATCATCTAAAAGGGTCACGTCTGAGGTGACCACACGTGTTTTTAAAGGTAAAATCAATCATGTCTGAGGTGACAAATTGTTTAAAAGGATCACGTCTGAGGTGATCAATAGTTTTTCAAGTTAAAATGATCATGTCTGAGATGATCAAATGCTCAAAGTGTTCATTCAAAAGTTAAAAAAGGCTTAAGTGAGAAATGATCATAAAGTCAAAATCATGAGTATGATCCAATCACACGACTGGACCATGAGTATGGACAAACCGTACGAATGGACCGTACTCATGCACTAAACAGCGAATGGCACATGAGTATGAACCATTCACCCGAATGGCTTATCAGAATGAGCCAGTCGACCGAATGAAACCGTGCGAATGAGTCAGTCACCCGACTGAAATCAAGTCGGCCGACTAAATATGATCGACTGAGCCAATCGCACGACTAAGGTCCATTCGCCCGAATGAACAGAGCGAATGGGTCCAGTCGGCCGATTGAAATCAGATTCAGTATAAATAGAGCCACAGTCAATCACATTCAACTCATCACCCCCAATCGCCCTAAAATCGCACAACCTACTGTTACTCTACCAAAATTTCCTCTGACCAACTTCCTCACATATTTTGATATTCTGACATTCGTTGGTGTTTATACAGGTAATATGCAGTGTGAACATGCCAAAAACTCCTTCGATTAGACTTCAAAATCAAGAAATTGGCCCTAACAAGACCCGAGACCTTAAATGGACTAATACCTAACTAAACCAAGTAAAATGTTGAATAAAGGTTATTAGGTTATTAGTATATTGAATGCAATTCTAAAGAACCATTACACGACGTCTAATTTCAAGAATTGGTTAAAGTTCGAATCTTAGTCGACCGAATAGTGGGTCATGCGACTGGACACCTGGATGAACTCCAATCGCACGATTGAGCTGGTCGAATGGCTCAATTGGCTGAATGGATCATACAAATGAGCTCGGTCGGCCGACTGAATCAATTGCAGGCTCGGTCAACCGATTGAACTCAGTCGCCTACTCAGTCACCCGACTGAATCCAGTCGCATGCCAAGTCAGCCGACTGAACACAGTCGCATGGTTCAATCAAATGAATGAACCAGAATGAATTCAACCAAATTAATTAGAACTGATTTGTGTCGTGTGGTTATCTAATGTCTACGTGTCTTGTGTTACAGATTGATAGCGACAGGTGGTCCATCAACCCCAGCAAAACATCTGTGCTCATTTAGATTCCATGACTCATAATGGTGCCGAGTTTGCAGGGATCATTGCTTTCCTCAAGCGATCCAGGATCTACAAGGCAATATCTACACCATGCACTCCCTACGGTCTATTCAGCAGGGCTTCTGGGAGGGGGCATCGGTTGACCGCTCTCATGAGCCGTACAACATCAGGAGTTTGGGATGGATATTGAGGTTAGCTGAGGATATTTGGCGTGTACTGGGGTTGGGTGATGATGCAGACCACCCTACCAGACTTCACCCGTGACGGTGAGAGGGTGCTTCTTGAGGATGAAGTACGCTGGGGATATTAACGCAGGTGTGCTCAACAAGAGCAACATGTGTCCCAGATGAGAGTGTGTTGAAATGCTATTTTAAGTGTTTAAATGTTAAATATTAAGTTTGATTACTCGTATTTATGCATTTGATCATGTTGAATAGGTTAACTAGGAGTTTGAAGTGATTTTGTAGGAAAAATAACCAAGTTGGAAGCTTCCATGGTGATACAAGGCGTTTGAGGGGTCAAGAAACGAAGATTTAAAATGCAACAGAAAAGTTTCCACCGTAGCCTACTACAGCCACCGTAGGCTACACCATCATCAGCCAAAAAACAGCAGAATACCTTCCAGCGTAGGCTATGCTGGCTCGCGTAGCATATGCCAGAGCCTCCGCGAAACACCTATAAAATCGTGTTTTTGTTAGGTTTCACCCACCACTTGCCCCCCATTCGATCTAGGACGATATGAGACAAATTTTAGGTGTTCCTAGACCTGGGATTGACCATTCTACATCGTTCTAACACCATTCGATCAAACGAGATGCAATTCTACAACAATTTTGAAGATCATTCAAGAACAATGAGCGGCTAAACTTCTCGTGATCTACCTCGGGTAACGGTTTTTGTGTGATTAGGTTCTTGTCCTTGTTAGACTTGTGTTGGGATTAAACTTTAGAACCATTTAAGTTCTTTTATAAGTTTAACTTGTGTTTTGATTATTTAAACAATTGTTGGTTGACCTTTATTTGAATGTCGTATGATCTTGCGCGAATCGTATGGTTGTAGAGTTTTGGTTACTAATTGAATTGGTATTGTGTATTAAGACCTGTTAAGTCTTTATTATCGTTATCACTTAATCATTACACATATAGAATCCCCGTTAAAGATTTTCTACAAAGTTGAACTAAACAATTACTGAAAACCAAACCTTAACTCGGAAGTGGATTACTCTTTCTCATAATTTTCTTCTTAATCAAAGTTAATCATTTGCACTTTGTTTTCTTATTTACTTTCTTAATCATTCCAAGATCCAATTTGTATAGCCAAGAGGCAATAGTCTAAGTAATTTGATAATTGAGTTAATTGTTTCTTATAAATCAAAATACAATACACCGACCACTAATTCATTAGGTTTGACAACGCTACTTACCCTAACTAGTTTAAGGTGAATAGAAATACAATTTAACATCTTATTTGATTGGTACTTTGACATCGATCAAATTTTGGCGCCGTTTCCGGGGAATCGGTGCGCTTGGTGTTTTTCTATTTGATTTGTGTTTAGTTTTTGTTATTTGTTTTGCTTTATTTCGTTATTTCCTTGTTACGCTTGGTGTTTTTTAGTGTGTAGGTGACAGATTGCATGCATACTCGTAATTCAGGTAGGAAATCACCATTAGTGTTCGATTCAGAGATAGAGAAATCGGTAAGGTATAATCGTGTTATGCATCGATCAGGGCTACCAACTACATCAATTTCACAAGCTATTGATCAAGCAGCTGGCAGTTCATCTGATTCAACCCAAATGGAAAATCCAAATAACCAACCACTACAAAATCAAAACCCTCCTCCTAATAACCAAAACCCAAATCCACCCCCACCTCCAAATAACAACCGCAACAATAATCTGAATCAACCACCACCCAACAACAATATGAATCAAAACAACCTCAATCAAGGTGATGACTTTGATCATGTGAGCATGCATAGTGTCCATACGGGTGATGAAGATTATGAAAATGAATGGAATAACAATGAGAACACCATAATGGTGCAAATTATGATGCTTGGGATGGAAACTTTAGTGGAGGTGATGGATATAATGGAAATAACAATTGGGGGAATGATCAACATGGGTGGAATGCACCACCTATCAATCAACACGGGGTAGGGTTAACAATAATGCCAATCAACCAAGAAGACCTCAAAAAGCTCAAGTACGAGGTGCGGATAGCCATTTCAGACATGCTATTTCGGAAAATCCAAATCTTATTGCACCTCCAAATTGTAGAGGAAGAGCTTTTGATGTACGCCCTCATTATCTCACCATTCTTCCTGCATTTAGAGGCACTGCAACAGAAGAACCATATGTACATCTTGCTGAATTTGATGCCATATGTAGCACCATTGGTGGAAATCACTTTACACAGGTGAAGTGAGGCTACGATTGTTTCAATTCACCTTGAAAGATAGAGCAAAGCAATGGTTCCTCACTTTACCCGATAATAGTATTCATACTTGGCAAGAAATGCAACAAACATTTTTGGATGAATACTATTCTATGGGTAAAACTAGTGATGCGAGAGACGTTATTCGATCCTTTCAACAATAAGCTGGAGAACAGTTTCATGAAGCATTCACAAGGTTTAAGGAACTGATCCGTATGTGCCCACATCATGGAATTGAACGTTGGGAGTTGATTAAGGCTTTTTCGGATGGATTGACCAATGAAGAGAGGAAGTATTTATATTCTACAAGCAATGGCACATTTCTTTCTAACCATGAGAATGCAGATTGGGAGTTTCTAGAGAGGATGTGTAGGAATTCCAAAGCACAAGCTTCTGCTAGTAGGCGATCCAAATCCAATTCAACAAGATCAACCACAATTGATTATGAAACCAAAGAGAGAATTGCATCTTTGGAGAAACAATTGGCAAAGCTAGGAAGAACAGGTGTGAAGGAGGTTGCAAATGTGGGCTATGATGTATGTGAAGAATGTGGTGAATTAGGTCATAATGGTGAGTCTTGCCCCGTGGCAATAGGAAGGAGTGAGGAAGTCAATCAAATTTATGGAGACAGGAAACAATTCGATATGAGTTCCAATACTTATCATCCTGGATTAAGGAATCATCCTAATTTCAAATATGGTAATGCTTCAAACCAGATGAACCCTAACTTTCAAGGCAATAATCAAGGCGGTCAAACTTATCAAAATCAAACACAAGGGAATTACAATCCAAGTGGGTATCAAAGAACTCCATATTCTCAAGGAAACAATCAAGGGAACTACAATCATGGAGGTCAACAAAGGAGTTTCTCACGAAGCTATCTAGGAAATCTTCCATCGGGACAAGTTGGTAGTGAAGATTCTACAAATGCAACGTTAGACGCCTTAATGAACATGATAAATAAAATATGCAATAGAATAAGAGGGAGAATGGAATCAGAGACAAAGCTTATGAAGCTTTAAACAAGCAAGTGGGACAATTAGCTGAAGACGTGGCTCAAATTAAGCGAAACCCCGGAAAGTTACCGAGTGATACCACCATCACTCCTCAACATCAAGGACTTACCACTGAAACTATAAGGAACGTGCAAATAAACCAGGTAAGTACCCTTCGCAGTGGTAAAATTTATGATAACAAAGTTTTCCCTCCACCACTATTTGTAGAAGGGGTAGTGGACGAGGTTGATAGTGATAGTGACGATGTAAGACATTAGACGAAACTAGGTCCAAGGGGGAGTTTGTAGATACATGTGTCCCTAGATTCTGAACTTAATGTAATATGTTTTTTTTGTCTTACACATATGTAACTGTACGGGTACCTAATGAAATACAATATGTGGTTGTGCTTATAATCTTGAATATTTCATTGCTTGGTATATATTCACGCTTATTGAACTAACTATATAGGTTGTGGTTGTTTGAATAATATCTAAATCAATTAATGATTATGAAACATATTCAAACTTAATCATGTGAAGTTCTCATGCGATTGGCCCATGCTAATGGACCATACGCATGAATAACTTCATGCTAATGAACCAGTCGTACGAATGAACCAGGAGACTAGATCAGTCGCATGATTGTAACATGAGATTGACTCAATCGCATGACTGAACACTTAGTCGTGCGAATGGATCAACTGCATGACTCAATCGCAAGACTGAACCATGCAAATGGTCTAGTCGCACAATTGAGAAACCCTAACCTATAAATACCACTTAAATCGTGGAAAAACTAGACACCTTGAATATTTCGATACCTAAACGTACCCTAGCCATCCAGAGACCTCTAGTAACCTGCTCCAACTTCATAGATCGCAGTAGATCGACTGCTAATCGTTCTTGACGTTTAGATTCATCTTTAATTGATTCTACGTGCGTTCTCACTGATTGAATCACCAATCAAATAGGATTCCGCACTATTTGATTCGGTATACTCGTAAATCTGTTAGTATTCATCCAGTACACGATCCTAATAATAGGTTAACTCATATATATGTGTGTTGATTTATGTATGTTTGCAAGAACAAACATTATACTTAGTCAATTTCAGAAATTGACTAAGTGTAAGAAACATCTACGGATGAACATTTTGTTCTTCCGTAGATATGTTTCGTACAAGTAACAAACATCCAAAGATCATCTATGGATGAACCATCACTGGAGTGAAGTAAGAATTCCAAGTGAAGACTCCTGCGGAAGAACAAGTTTCCTGCTGAACAACAAGTCTCCTGCGGAAGAACAAGATTCCTACAAAAGAACAATCAACTACGGAAGACAATATTCCTGCGGAGTCCAAACACTTGTATTCAAACAATACAAGTGTTACAAGTCAACAAGTCAACAAGGAAGTTATGCGTATCCTAAGAAATCTGATGATTCCTTAACTGAAACAATTCAAATCCCAAGAGATCCGGTGTTTCCTTAACAGAAACATCATCACCTATATATATGGATCCTAGGTTTCGAATCAAAAGAGGACTGCGATGGTAATACGACGATTCCACAACAGAAAAACATCACATCAAATCACATAACCAAACCCTAGCAGCTGTCACATCATTAAACACAAAATTCAATATCATTCGTTCATTATTTGTAATCATTAACTTGTTTTAATGACATACATTTGAATTTAAACTTTGTTCATTCATTAATTGTGTTTTTTTCACTGTGTTCTTGAATTTTTATTGAAATTGAAATTTAATACAAACAATTAAACCAAACCAACATTGATTCCACAAACGTTGATTTGATTTCAACCAACGCTGATAATTCCTGATTGCGATCCTTAGATTCACAAAGAGGCTTTCACTTTTATAGGTGATAATATTATTAGGACCTCAACTATGGCAACCCAGCTCATTCACACTTTAGCTAAAGTTGTTAGTGAGCAGGGGAAATCCAGTAGTCAAAAACACTATGTTGGTGATGAGAGAGAAAACTTTGATCCAATTCTCTCATCCCATAATGATTCTTCTGATGAAGAAGAGGGGAACATGAGACTAAAGGTGTAGAAATTGTCACAAACATGCTCTTATTTAGTCTCTAAGGTTAGTCATCTGGAATCTCAGGTGACTACCTTACAAAACAGGGTCAATGATTAGCAACTTGAGATATCTTATCTTAAGTAACAAGTAGATGAGAGACATTTGAGGAGATCTCATCCAGGAGCACAAGCACCTATAGATATGATTAACCTAACTCCTAGTTCACCTATGCAAGTGGGTGATGCTACCAAAAAGAGGGAGAAATTCATAATAATCATAGAACTTGGGAGTTCTTCACAGAGTATGGACATTGAGGACTCACCATCCTCACTTGCAGTTGTCCATGCTCAGCAATCTTCTTAAGTATACTTTGATGTGGACTCACTAGACTCACTCATTCAAAGTCTCTTTGAGGAAGGAATTCCAAGGGCTATGTCAACTCCACTCTAAGGAGCTTCAAATTATATTATTGGGTGGAGGTATGATGTTGATAGAAGAGCCCTTGAATTTCTCTAAAGTTTTTAGACCTTGAATTTCTAGGAAGGTCTTGACTTGGTCAACATGCCACTTGCCAATCCAAGACAATCTATGAAAGCTAACAGGGTGGCTCAAAGGATTCAAGACAAGATTATTGGAGAGTTCAATCAAACAAGAAAAGGTAATCAAGTAGTGTCATTGGTCAACTGGATGTTGAGGTGGACCCTAAGATTAACTTCAAAAGGAAACCTTGACTAAAGGCTAGTGACAAAACCTGCAAGCTCTGTCTCACAACTAGAAACTTCAACAATCCATCCCCTTAGTGAAACACCGGCTGCTGAAGGTAATCACAGTCTCTCTCTGGCTAGAGCATGAATGCTACTCCAAGCAATGAAGGCCAAAGCTCTCTCCACCCTAAGTTACAAAGGTTTGAGTGACAAAGGGAAAAAGAAAATGATTCATGAGTAGACTAAGGAGGAGGAGAGAGAGAGGAAGAGGAAGCTAAAGGGAGAAAGTTCCAC
The DNA here is from genome assembly GCA_025506515.1 of Flaveria trinervia. Taxonomy (NCBI): domain Eukaryota; kingdom Viridiplantae; phylum Streptophyta; class Magnoliopsida; order Asterales; family Asteraceae; genus Flaveria; species Flaveria trinervia. Next base: position 8,269,813 of record CM046441.1, read on the forward strand.
TAGGCCTTCAGGTTTCATGCAAGCTACAATCAGGATTGCCCCTAGACCAAACACTCAAGATGATGAGTTAATGGCAGTTTGGATTACTTACCTATAGACCAGGAACTATGACATTGATGAGATCATTTCTCTCCTCTTAAAAGAACTAAATGAACTGGTAGACATGGAAGTGTCTAAAGAGAGGAAGGAAGCAGAGGGTGCAAGGTTGTTCCTCCAAATCAAATAAGAAAGAAGAATGAAAAGACTATACAAGCATGTTCCCACCCTCTATCCAGTTCAAGAAAGTCCTATGCAACAGACTATGGCAACTCCACAACCTCAAGTAGACAAAGCAGCAAAAAGGCATAATATGATCAGTTACCTGACTGTCACAGGACTCTACCAGGCAGTTGTACTTCTTCCCTTGTATTTTGAGTATATTGAATTTGAGTATATCAAACAACTTGAACTTCAAGTACTCAAAGAACAAAAGACAACAAAAAGAAAGATGAGGGAAGAAGCAGCCAAGTCAAGAGCCATCATCCAAAAGAATATGAAGAAGTCTATTGATGGCAGAGGATGATGAGCTTTTTGAAGCTATATGGTTTCTTTGAAAGGAGACTTGGCCCAATGTCTCTATCCATCATGGATGAGCACATTAGGGTGATCAAGTAGAAGATCAAAAGAGGAGAGCTCATGGACTTACACTTTCCACCAAGTCAAGGCCCTCAAGATATGGAGGTTAAGGTTGAAGAATTTGAGACAACACAACCTGAACCTCCTGCTGAGTCTTAGCAAGCTTCATCTTCTAATCCATAGTAGGGTCAAACTCCCTCTACTTCTAAACCTGTGAAGGAGAAAGATCCAACTGAGAAAGACAAGACTAAACAACAAGGTGTTGTAGGCTAGTCTTCTCAGTTAAAGTTTCCAAAGAGGACGAAAAGGATGACATCTAGACCAAAGCATGAAGAGGAAGCTCAATCAACTCCAATTCAAGTAGCTCCTATTGAAACAGGAAGACCCAACTTATCCTAGACCTTCATTACTAGTCTAGAAAGATGGCATGTAATAAAAGATCAAGGTAGTGATGATGTCTACACATAGCAGGACATGTTCAATCTACCTCTACAAGATCTCTTTGAGATGAGAAGACACATTCAGAGTTTCAGTAATCCTGACCACGAAGGGTATGGTCATCAACATGATAAGGACTGTCAACATCTAAGGTCTTCAAATGTTTTGGTAGCATTAGCCTAGGGGAGTTTGTAAGGTTCTATGTAAGGCTGATGCACCTAAAACATCCAAAGTCTTTCCTGCATGTATGCACTGAAGTATAGAGTAGAAATGTTTTGGAAGTTTTACACCACGCACTAGAATTATTCTAAGTGTAAAATCTTTCAAAGCTAAGACCAATATCTTTCGAAGCCAAAAGTAAAGTCTTCCAAAGCTTCAAAGAGAAAGCTTTCCGAAGCCAAGAAGTGAAGACAGATTTCTTCCAAAGACTTTTGAACAAATTCTTTATATGATGTACTTTACCATAAAGCGGAACCACTTTTCACCGCATCTCTATTCAGTCACCAACTTACATAAGTTAGTGAAAAGGTCCATGCTTTTGGTAACTGTACATGGAGGTCTTGAGTCCTTTTTCTTTATACTTTATCTACTTTTATCCTTTTTGTAATATATTAGGATGTGAGCTATGGATTATCATAGTCACTAGTCAAAAGGCAATCTGCCTTTTGACTCTAGATTTAATTTTATTGTTGTCTAGATCATATGTTTCCAGCTGACTTTCTAAGCATGGTCGGCTATAGGATTTAGTACAAAGTATCTCAGGTCCTTGTAACTTTCTTTATGCTATAACACTTTTAAGAAGAACTTGAGAGCAATACATAACATTCTTGAAAACCATTTTACTTGTGTTGTTTGTTATTGTTCTATCTCATATTTACCTATGTTCTAAGTATCAAACCATATAGTTCAGTTCCTATTTCATCTGTTAAGTGTTCTAATATTATCTCTCCTCATTGTGTGTTGTGTTATACGTGATCATCTCCAACGGTCCTGCATATTATGACTCTGATCACAAAATTGGCATATACTTAGTAGATTGTGCCCAACCTCTTTGACAAAGTTTACCCTTTTAATACTGAGCTTACCATTTGTGACCTTGCCTCTTCCAGTAATATAGCCTCCTACATCTCCTCCAAAATCAACTGGCCATCCATCATTTTTCTCGAAATTTTGAAGCAAAGAGCCATTGCCTGTCATGTGCCTAGAACAACCACTATCAATGATCCATATATCCCTTTGATCTCTAGCTATTCCTGCCTAAAGAAGAAAGTTAGTTACAATTCAATACCCAAGCCTTAATGGTCTTGGGCTTGTTAAAATGGACTAAAGTCATTACAACAGTAATTGATCTTTTGTTAAGACTTTAAGGATCATTTACTGTTGTTGATAAAGAACTTCCACTCCCTTGATCTTCCTTTATCTTCCACACCATTGTTGGAAGATTGGACTTGATATTTAATACTTTGGAAGTTTTGGGGACTGACCTTTCGGAAGATCTTGATTTCACTACATCAAGCTTCAGTGCTTCAGAAGCATTCCTTTCTTTTGAGACCAATTTATCTTCCGAAGACAAGTTTTCACTTGTCTTAATTTCTATTTTGGAGCTTCCAAAAGGAAGAGGTTTTGCTTCAAAATCTTTCTTTTACTTTTTCCTTTCAGAAGTTTTCTTCTTGGTCATGTGAATAGTACTTTTAGGATTGTGAATACAATCCTTGGTGAGATGAGAAGTACTACCACACATGATGCAATCAACTGATTCTTCTAAGAGTTTTCTTGTGAATAGAAAATTGATCTTGATCACTTTCCATCTTCATCTTCATCTTCTCAGATGATGTAGCAAGCTTCCTAGGGTGAGGCTTGCTTTTGAAGCTTGATGATTCAGACTGTATAGCAGTGATACACAGCTGATCAACCATCATTCCTTCATAGGGATGAATTGGACATGAATTAGAACTCTTCATACTAGAGTTCAGAGTTGAGTCCTCAATCTTTACCACATCAAACCCTATAGAAATAAACACTTGTTTATGCTTGGAGTTGAAAGTGGCCTTGTTCTCTTAAGCCTTCTTTGATCTTCTTTTGGCTGCTCTAATAAAGTTCTTCCTTATAGACTTTGTCATCCCTAGTTTTTCCCTCTCCTCAGGAGAATAGTGACCTTTGTTAGGATGATCTTCTTCACTCTTCTCAGATTAATCCTTCACTATCTCCTCTCATCCTCTTCTTTAATAGGGTTTATAAGTGGAAGCTTATCTTGACAAGTTTAGCACCCAGGAGATCTTATAAAAAGTAAATCCTGTAGAGGAGCTATCTTCCTAGTCCCTGCTTATTCTAATAACATACTTTTGCATGCAAGGATGAGGATATCATGTTCTTGAAAGTCTCTTCATCAAACACATTTCTCTGCCCTGGCTTTGCTAATCACAAGCTCAGCCTTGTATTCAGTTAACTTAGTAATGAGGTCTTTGATTTGAGTCTTGTAGTTGGTATGTTCATGCTTAAGAGTGGAAATGGTTTTCTCTAAATCTTGTATTCTAAGTTTGTAATCACTTTCAGCTCTTTTGAAATTAGCTTTTAAGATGTTTAAGGACTCGAGATTAGATCTTATCTCTAAGGTATAGGACATATATCTTTTAATTTTAGCAATAATTTATAGGGTACAAAGATGTTCCAATACCTTGGCTTCTTCATGATTAGCCATCAATGCTTGGTTTAGAGATGAATCTTCAATCTGGAAACTCCAATCAAAGCCTCCTTCTTCAACAGAAACTATAGCTTGCTTCTTGGGCTTCTCACTGTATAGAGCTCCCTTAGTGTAGTTTGGCCTGGGTTGTGCTTGGCCACCATTTGTCCATGGTGCCTTGCACTCCCTAGCATAGTGTCCCATCTGGTTACAACATCCAATTGTAACACGCCCAAACTTTCCAATGATACATTGCAAGGAAACTTTCTTCCTGTTCTCTAACAGAATTTCTTGGCTCTATGAGTGAGAAGAGCCATTTGTTTGACTATTTCCACATTCTCCGGGTTATCTGGATGGATGCAGTCCAAATCTTCAAGGGTGAAGAGGAAGTTGCCTATGTTTTCATCAGTAGAGACAAAGGCTTGTGATGAGCTTGTCTCTTGGAATGGGCTTCCTTGGATTTAGTTCTCCCTTGGTGTCTCAAGGAAGGTGATGAAAGGACTTTTGTGTGAGTTTTCTAGGTAGCAGATGAGATGATGCTGTGGTTCTTGATAATCCCTTTCAACTACATGAAAGACTGAACTCTACTGATTGTTGGAGTTACCATATGGATTTTGCATGTTTATCTCTATCTAGTAGCCTTTAATAATACCATACAACTTAGTAAGAGTGAGAGTCTTAAGGTTCTTAGTTCTCTTGATAACCACATAATAGTGTATCCATTGTCTAGGAAGAGAGGACATGAACTTCCTAACAATGTCCATGCTTTTAAGAGTTACTCCAACATCCATTAGAGTATCCACAATCTCAACATACCTGAAGTATTGTTGAGTTATGGTTTCATCTATTTTGAAGGTGAAAATTTTCACGCTGCTGCTTCAAGAGGTCCTTCTTGTCCTTTTTTGCTTTAGTGGACTCCTTATACATGAGCTTTAGTGCATCTCATAGTTGCTTAGCAGTCTTGAACTTCTTAAAGCCTCTGTATATGAAGTTAGGAAGAGTAGTTTAGAGGGTGGTTATGGCTTTTTGGTATACATCTATTTTGTTTCAGTCTTCTTAAGACTTCATATTTGGCTTTGGAAGATTTGGTTTTTGGCTTCGGAAGATTTTACACTTACAATATTTTCCTATGAAAAGTATAAAACTTTTGAAGTAACTTCTACCTTGTACATAAGTGCATGCATGCTAGAAGATCTTTGGTGGTTTTTTTCACATCAGCCTTTCTAAATTAACCTTAAAGTACTCCATGTTTACTTACTACTTCATTAATATATGCCTTGGCCAATATTTCTATTGGATTGCTCCCACTTATGGGTAGAAAATGTTCTGACTTGGTTAGCGTGTCAACTATGACCCATATAGCATTATATCCTTTTCGTGTTATTGGAAGTTTCGTGACAAAATCCATCGTCACTCTATCTTATTTCCATACTAGCAAAACCAATTTTATTAACTGACCGGCTGGTTTTTAATGTTCAATCTTAACTTTTAGACATGTTAAGAATCTTTCAACATATTGGGCTATAGATCTTTTCATATGAGGCTACAATAGTGACTTCGAATATCTTTATACATTTTGTTTGCTCCGGGGTGCATTTTGTATTTAGGATTGTGGGCTTCATCCAATACTTTGCCTTGAATACCTCCAAATTTTGGGATCCAAATTCTCAGACCAAATTGTAGGATTCCATCCGTTCCTAGAGTTAGATTTGTGGTTACCATCATTCTTTTAACCTGAATATTCTCATCTTTCAATACTTCAGTTTAAGCATTCTTGATTTGGTCTTTCCAATCAAGCTTGACATCTATCTTTAATGCTTTTACCCTAATCGGTTTAACTCTTACTTTTTGACTGAGAGCATCCGCAACTACGTTAGCCTTTCTTGGAAGGTATTTGATTTCACAATTATAATCGTTGAGAAGCTTCATCCACCTTCTTTGCCTCATGTTTAACATCTTTTGTTTAAAGATGTGTCGTATGCTCTTATGGTCTAAGTAGATTACACACTTAGTACCATACAAGTAATGTCACCAAATCTTTTAGCCAAACACTATAGTATTTTTCATGAACATTACTTGTCGTGATGCATAGGCTATAACCTTATTATGTTGCCTTAACACACAACCTAAATCATTATATGAGGCATCACTGGATATTGCAAAGTCTTCATTACCATCTGGTAATGCAAGTATGAGTGCACTGCTAAGCTTTTGTTTTAGAAGGTTGAAAGCTTCTTCTTTGCTTTGGTCCCCACTCAAACTTTAGATTCTTTCGAGTCAAATATGTTAAAAGGGTAGCAATCTTGGAGAAGTCTTGAATAAAGCCTTCCTAGGGTCTTGCTAATCCTAAAAAGCTTCTAATCTCACTAGGATTCTTTGATGATTCCATTTCATCATAGCTTTTATCTTGGCCGGATCTACTTATATACCTTTCTCATTTATCATGTGACTGGTGAATTGAACTTCTCTTTTTTAGAAGTCACATTTAGAGAGTTTTGCATAAAGGTTTTTCTTGTTGAAGGGTTTCCAGATCCATTTTCAAATGTATGGCGTGATCTTTGTTGTGAGACAATGACAAACTTATCCATGTATGGTTTGCAAACTCTATTCATCAGATCCATAAATGCTGTAGTGATATTGGTTAATCCAAAAGAAATAACTAAAAATTCAAAATGCTCATAACGCGTCCTAAATGTGGTATTAGGAATTTCTTCCTTGTGCACTTTCAACTAATGGTAACCTGATCGAAGATCAAGTTTTGAAAAGTAGTTGGATCCTTGAAGTTGATCAAATAAATCATCTAATCGTGGTACAGAATACTTGTTCTTGATAGTTAACTTGGCTAGATCTTGATAATCAATACACATACGCATTGAACCATCTTTCTTTTTAACAAATAATACAGGCGCTCCCCAAAGTGAGGAACTCGGTCTAATAGACCATTTTTCTAAGAGTTTGTCAATTTGCTTCATGAGTCCTTTATCTTCGAAGGAGCTAGAAGATAAGGGGTCTTATTAATTTGTTTAGCACCAGGTACTAAATCAATATGAATTTCTATCTAACAATTAGGTGGAAGTCCTGGTAAATCTTTCGGAAACACATCCAGGAAGTCGCACACTACAAGGATTTCATTTATCTACATTTCCTTTTTAGCATCTATCATGCATAAGAGAAAGGCTACACATCATTTCTGAATACATTTCATTGCCTTCATTGCTAAGATGATATTGGTCTTGTGATTTCTGTCACTTCCATGAATTAGTAGCTTTTCCTCATTTGGTTGATGTACCATCATCGTCTTATGTTTACAGTCGAGATGAGCACAATGTTTATTCAGCCAATCCATCCCAAGAATGATATCATATTCACTTAGAATGAGCGGCATTAAATTACAGAGAATTTAATGTTAACTAGGGTAATAACAGAATCCATAAATATCTTGCTTATCTTGTCTTGCTCGTCACCGCAGTTTCTACAATATATGCATATTCTAGAATTTGTGGTTCTAAGTTCAAATAAGGTACTAAGGTAATTGAAATGAAACTTCTATTTGTGCTAGTATCAAATAAAACTCTAGCATATATGTTGTTAATGAGAAACGTACCAACTATAGTTTCATTTACAACTTCTTTCAACACATACACTCAGCCTTTGGACTTGTTCTGATTCTCCGTAGGTTGTGCTTGTGAAGGGTTCTTGCACTCACTTTGGGAAGGTACATACTCCTAACAGTTGAAGCATCTAATTTTTTGGTAGTTCTTTCGTGAATGATCACCCATTGGAAATTTAAGATGGTTAGAATCTTGATACTTTATCTGAAACTCACTATAGTCGTTCCTCCATGGTACATTGATATAGTTCCTTTCATATCATGTGATATTTATGTTGTTATCAGTCATTACGCCTTTTTTATATGCGATGGCACTTAATGCAATTGCATATTCATAGGTTTTAGAGGGAGGCATTTTAACTAACTATTGGATATGAATGGGTAATCCCTGCATGTATCTATTTTCGTGCTTTGCTTTAGGTGTTACATGCTCAGGAAGTAATCGAGACATCTCGTCAAACATGGTTGTGCAGCGACGATGTGTCATGGTCCTGGCCTGTAGTTGTAAGAATTCTCTTTGAATTTTGTCCCTTTCCACTTTAGGATATAAATTTTCCATCACAAGATTCTTTAGTTCATTACAGGTCTAAGCAGCAACAATTCTAGGTCCCTTAGCCTGTTTAACATTATCCCACCAAAATAATACCTCGGACTTGAATGAGTGAGTGGCAGACATGACAGCTTGTGTGGCCATGCATCCACTAATTTCAATAACATCTTCATGGTATCCCTTTTCTTGTCAGATATATAGGTTCACATCCCTTGTAAGAACAATCTTGCTTAGGTTTGGTTATTATAGTAGCATCTCTATTGCCATTGGATTTATAAATATGATCATTCTATCCGTTACTATCATTTCTCATATACCCCTAGAGGCGTTCATAACCTCGGTTATAATAGTTGGCCAAGAATCTTTAATTACACCAGCTACAACTGCTTGGATTGTGGTCCAACACATTGTTGTGCCTCGGATTCAATATTACAAAGATTTTCATGATCAATATGATTTGCCTCCTACTACTAGGAGGTCTACCACAACCCCTACCACAAGTACTTCCTCTTTTTGTCATAGTGAAAACCTACATGGGGGAGCAGGGAATTAATGTTCACATGATGGATTATGATCCTGAACATAATAGTAGTATAGACAAGAAATAATAGTTGCTAGGTGTCATTGCTTATCTATTGCACTTACAATGTTCTAGTCAATATCCTCTATGTTTTACCAAAACCCATTACATAATACTTAAGTAGTTAATCTATTTATCTTAAAGAATATTCCCTACTTTTAGTCTAGATACTATCCATGTACATAGTTCACTTAAAGTACGGCTCTGATACCAACTTGTAACACCCACCTCCTAGGGCACACCCTAGGGAGCGTTACGTATCAGATATACATAACACACAGTAACCAGAGAATACATAGTGAAAGTCAAACTAATTATACATTATAATGTATTATACATCTGTCTTTTAATACAATACTAATATTACATCAGTTTAACTATAAAAGAGATCCAAGTCCTCAATAAAATTTTAGTCCTTTATCTCCTCATAAGCTTAGTCTATAATCTCTTACTCATGTAATCACCTGGAACCTAAGATGTATGTCCATAAAATAAAAACATGTAGGGCTCAGCATAAAGCTTGTGAGTTCATGAACATAGCATTCTTCAAAATTCAAAACATATTAATATTGACTATTGCATCAAGCAGATACAACCATGAGAAACAGATAGGAACAAAGTAAGCACGGTATAAATTCACATAACCAGGCTAGGTATAAACTCAACTGGCTAAAGCAGAATCATACAAACAGCCCTTAAGCATCTTATTAAGCATTGTCACATATCATAGATGCTATTGATAGTCAATTCTTCAATTATTACCAGTTATCAGCACATCACATCCTGTTTTAGAAAACTGTTCAAAAGAACTCACCATAACTAATCCGATCGGTGATATGTCTACTCAGGTTCACAACTATCAACTATTTCCTATAGACAAAATAACATTATTTAAGCTACATTCTAGCTAGCAACTATCTTAGAGATAATTCGTTATCCTTTTCTATTTGTTGGCATTATTTGGTACTTTCTCTTACCCTATGCCAACCCTTTAGTACAACCCTTACTAGCTGTCATATCTCAAAAATTTCCGTCATTATGTTAAATTCATCATTGTTCATGTAAATGCATCAAAATGTTTCTAAGTTGTACATTGGGTGATGTGTTGACCTTGGTAAACAAATTAATATAATGAAACTTGAAAAGGCTTGGCATAAAATTTTTTATGAACATTTGATTACAAGTTCTTTTAGGTTATATGTTTTGTTGGGTAGACTATAATGCTTAGTTACTTTGTCATGTTACTTTACAACTTTCCTATTAAATCTTTTTAAGAAAGAGATGAAATAAAATATATTACTAGGATTAAACAAAAATTTACATCTAAGCTATTTTATAAGTTACTCTAATAGCTAAAAGAATATCCTTGTTTTCTATTATTTAAGGTTTTGTTATAAATGTCCCCCTGTGTATATGCATAGGGGAGTGTTCATCGAAAAACCCAAAAAATAAGAAATTAGAGGATGAGGAGTGTGTGTTCATGAGGAGTGTGTGTTCAAATGTATCCGATCCTTCCCCAAAGGGACGTCATGTGGTAGGGACGGGATGCGGGGCCAACACTTGTTAGATGCTATTGGTGGCGAGGGCTCTGTGACCCCCTCAGGTTTGCTTACGAGCATTACTGAAGTTGTTAACTTATTGCTTGAGGGATCTTGCCCTAAAGTGCTTACTGAGTTTGTTGCGTCGGCCCCCCTCACCCCCTTATTGAAGCCTGATAAAGAAATTCGGCCTATTGCTGTGGGGTGTATTTGGCAAAGGTTGGTTTCTAAGGTGGTGATGAAGAAGGTCGGGAAAGACATGGCCCAGCACTTGGGGGACTTTCAATTTGGGGTAGGGATGCCTAATGGTGCAGAGGCGGTGCTTCACAGTGCAAACAGGTTTCTCAACTCTTGTCATGAAGACGGCTCCTTAGCCTTGCTTACTGTGAATTTCTCTAATGCTTTTAACACGGTCGACCGCACAACCTTCCTTCAAGAGGTTCATCAGCATTGCCCGTCAATCTATCGGTGGGTCCAATTTCTTTATGCTCAGCCTGCTAAGTTGTTTGTTGGTAATGTTTGTATTGGGGCTACTACCGGAGTACAACAAGGAGATCCCTTAGGGCCCCTTCTCTTTGCCCTTGCCTTACACCCCCTTATTCTTCGGGTCCAGGACCGTTGTAACCTTTTGTTTCATGCTTGGTATTTGGATGATGGAACGATTATCGGCAACGCGTCTGAGGTTGCTAAGGCCTTAGACATCATCAACGTGGAAGGGCCATCTCTGGGGCTTTATCTCAACATTAAGAAAACAGAGGTTTTTTGGCCGACATGCGATGGGCGTAAAGTTCAGGACGGACTTTTCCCGAGAGGGATTGGTAGACCAGAGAGGGGGGTTAAGCTCCTTGGTGGAGCTGTTAGCCGTGATCCTAGCTTTATTGAGGAGTTGGCTGGGCGGCGGGCCTCGGGAGCGGTTGACCTCATGAATCTCTGCCCTGCCTTAGGAATCCCCAATGTGAACTACTTTTGCTAAGGTCGTGCATGGGAGTTGCTAAGTTACTTTTTGGGTTGCGCACTTGTCAACCCCATTTGATGGAGGATGCGGTATCTCGGTTCGATGATGGCCTCAGGGAGGCTATAGAAGACATTGTCGTGGGTGGTGGCCCTTTTTTTGGTGATCTCCAATGGCGTTTGGCATCTTTGCCAATGCGTCTCGGTGGTTTGGGACTCCTTTCAGCTCAAGATGTTGGGGCTTATGCTTTTGTGGCCTCTAGAGCTCAGTCTTGGGAACTACAAGATCATATCCTTCGAAACAGTAGGGTCTTCGGGCTTGACCCGGACTATCAGCAGGCGCTTGAACGCTTATATGTCCTTCTCCCAGACTTGGATATTGGCGGTTTCTCTAATAAGGACACCGCCCCCTCGAAGCCACAAACAACTTTGGCGAATGCTTTGTTTAGCAAAATCGCTCAAAGCCTGGGAGAAGTTTTTTCTTTGTCATCCCGCCAAAAGGCGGTGTTTGAGTGCCTGAAGGGCCCCCATGCTCAGGACTTTTTAACCGTTATCCCGATTGAAGGGTTGGGACAGTGCATGTCTCCAGTAGAATATAGAGCAATTCTCAAATACCGGTTGATGATCCCTATGTACCCGGAAGATGAAACATGTCCGATATGTCGTAAAGCTTGTATGGATAAATATGGGGAGCACGCCCTTCACTGTAAAGAGCTACCTGGGTTCAAATATCGGCATGACTGGGTACGAGATGTTTTGGGGGACATCCTAAGAAGAGCTGGGATTTCTGCTAAGAAAGAAGCCCCTGTGAATTTCCTCACGGACCCTATGGAGGGGAGGTCTACTTTGCGACCAGCGGATCTGCTCGTCTTTGGCTGGGCTGGGGGCAAACATGCTTGTGTGGACCTCACAGGGGTTTCCCCTTTGGTTGGTTTACGGGGGAAAACGGTTTTGTAGCTGGTCAAGCGGCAAGAAAGGCAGAATCAAAGAAAGTGGATAAATATGCTAAAGCTTGCGTAGAGAACCAGCACGCTTTTGTTCCCTTTGCCTTTGATACATTTGGCTCCCTAGCGTCAGAAGCTATCAACTTTTTGACCAGGGTCCAACGGGTCATAGAGAACCATTGCTCAAACCCGGGGAGGCAAGGATTTGTTTTTGGAAGGTTAGGATTTGCTATTCAGAAAGGGGTGACGGCGCAGCTTGTTGCCCGTCTACCTTCTATTTTGATGTAACTTGACAAAACATTATTAATGAATAACAAAGAAACAAATATGTTTGGCTAGATTCCAAAAAAAATAATAATAAAAATAAAAAAAAATAAAAAATTAGAGGATGAATTTGGGTATTTACCAAAACCCATTAAACATAAAACATAAAGGACCTACAGCGGACTCCCTACAAAAATTGAGCTTGTAAACGAATTGAAGGTTTAGTAATGTGTTCGTTAACCATTTTCAACGAGAAGTTTGCTTATTATTCATTTATTTAGTAAATGAATGGATATGAAAAAAGATTTTATTCATTTATCTATACAAATGAACATGAAGCATGACCTATTTGTTCATCACGTGCATAGTCATTTATTTATGTTTGCTCCTTTACGTATGTTTATCTACATTCATCCGTTTACATATTCAATTCAATTTATTCGTTAGTTATTAGTAATTAGCCCATCATACATCAGTTCAATAAATTTTAGAAGCACTAAATGGGTAATTGACAAACAAACAAGAACATCTTGATTATTTTTGTTTTGTTTTAATTTATTATATAAGGGTTTATGTTCGCGTACTTACATTTTTTTCTACCAGTAAACGAACATAAACGAACATGAATTCCTTTCTTAATTAACAAAACTAGAGAATCCTTTCGTTTAAGTGTTTGCGATTGTTGTTTCTTTGGTTGCGTCAAACGGCTAAACACGAACAACTCCCGCTTGTGTAACTTCATTTTATTTAAAGGCTAACCACAACCCACACCACCATGTCCCCCTCTACCAACGTTACTAGCTTCAAAGCTATTGTCATCACACACCCACCACCACTGTCGTGTCACCCTATAATTGTTGTATTTGTGTTAATATAATTTCATCTTTCAAATAATTTTCTATTCAAAATTTTAATATTTTTCTCAAAATGAAAAATGAAAACATTTTTTTGGAAAAATAACGAAACTCAAACATGTAATTTGAAAATACAAAAAGAAAAAGAATGATATTATGCACTCTAACATGTGTTTGAATTGGAAAAATTGACGTGTGGACCAAGAACTACAAAAGTTGTTGATTTAAGTTGAGTGAGGGTCCGAGGAATCGTAGTCATTCCAACTGTCTTTCTAAAAACTAGCAATAGTCTCTTTGTACCACATCCTTAATGTGGACTCGATTCCACTTCTACTTTCGTGTCAAAGTTTGCGTACATGACTTTGTAAACGTGTCGAAAGCGATATATCAAATGATCTAGGAATTATGTAGCAATCAAATTCTTACGATAGTTCACATTAAGAATAGTGTCGGATGACTTTTCAGTGCACGGTACAACTCATTCGATGGCAAAGACCGTAGTTCTCGGGGTGACTAATAGGCGGGTTAGGTTTTGTCGACAACTTTTTTATTGTTTGTTACAACTTCAATAATGATTTGTGTATTATCAAAATGATAAAAATATAAAAAAATATTATTTAAGATAAAGCAATTAAAAAGTTATAAACAATTTAGTAGTTAGGATTTAATACGGCAGTACAAAATATAAGTGGTAATATAAATCACTAAAATAATAATTTGGAGCGAAATTATATTTGAATAATTTAAACTATATGGGCCAATATTAATTCATAATATTAATTTGGTTTATTATTTTCGGTTATTACCGGTAACCATCCAACTAATCTAATTATTATATATCACATTTGCTTTTCATTTATATCCGTTATATTACACTTGTATATTATTTCATTTCATTAAAAAATATGCATTCAATGCTTGACTTAGCTGTCGTTTTATGCAGGGTATGAATATACGTATGTGAATGATATCGAATGCAAAACAAGCGTGAATATTTGATTATTATGTTATTGAGATTGTTATTGATAATAAAAGTGAAAGTTAAAAGTGTTAGTACTCAAATTAATAATATGATTTATTACCAACCAATGTGTTTAGATCAATAAAATCGGGGTGGGCATAAAAAGTTTGGTCATTAAATCTAGAGGTGGGCATAAAAACCAGGTTCGGACCCAATCCGGACCTGGGGTACGGGTAGCACCCGATGGGAGGTATACCGGGGTTGGACCCGTTAAAAATGTAAGGTTAAAACTGGTTTTAGATTTTGACTTTTTAAGCAAACCTAAACCAAACCCGGCCCGATTGAACCCGGCAATAGACACACACACAAGAAAATAAAAGAAAAAATAAACTACACCCGGTATCGGTTCAGATGTGTGAATGGTTCAGGACTTAATGGTTCAAACCGTTTGTTTCGCAAACAAATGTTTGAATGGTTCATATCTTTGTCTCAGAATATTAATCATTATACTAATGTTGAATGGTTAAAAGGTCTAATGCTGAATGGTTAAGAGCTCTTATCTGAATTGATCAGACATTTGCCTATGAATAGTTAAACGATATACTAGCTCTTAATGCTTCTGACCTCTTAATAGTTCGGCACATAATGATTCAAACATCTTATTTGTTCAGCATTTAATTATTCAAAAATTATCGAGCAGACTCTAAATACATAGATTATGGAATAACTTAGGTTTGTTGGTCCAGGTTTATCCCATCTTCTGCAAGGGCTTGTGCTATATGTGTTCAATTTCACCAAAATTGATGCTTGTCTCTAGCCACTCAATGACTCGAATGGCCTATTACATGTTGCGGATACTAATTACTAAGGCTGCTTTAACAGTTTTGTACTTGTCAAGATACTGCAATTCAAGCTCATAAAAGTTGGGTTTTTTACTATGATTGAACGAGACAGACATATGACTAAATGAGTAAAGCAAGAGCTTTGTAAAATCAATTTATAAATATACTAGATTGATTTGGGCCGGTTTCAACCATTTATGATTTGGGACTTGGTTGTTATAAGCAATAATCAAATTTACAATGGCACTATTATTTTTTTTTACTATTCTCACTCTTTTTTTTTGATTTTATATCTCCTAGTCAGTTCATTTCAAAACTTACAAAATTATGCACCTATGTATATGCATTCCCATTGATATTATGCATTTGTATATGATGAAAGACTATCATCACTGTAGTTTTTTTTAAACATAAAAATTAAGGGATTATTTGATAACTTCTGAACAATTAAGTGTTGAACCAATAAGAGGTTTAAATCATTAAGTGTTGAACCATTAAGAGGTCTATACCATTAAGAGCTAGTATATCGTTTAACTATTCAAACACAAATATATGACCAATTCAGATAACATGTCTTAACTAGGTGTAATTACCATTATACCCTACAGTTCAAATTATCAAATCACCATGCGGCACGCTACAGTGGCTTCGTATACTTTGTACAAACTTTTCATTTTGCACCGTAAACGGTCCCTTATACGGTAAAACCTATATTAATTAATAATGTCGGATTGGAATATTTTATTAATCTAGAGAGGTGTTATTAT
This sequence comes from Flaveria trinervia, assembly GCA_025506515.1. Classification (NCBI taxonomy): domain Eukaryota; kingdom Viridiplantae; phylum Streptophyta; class Magnoliopsida; order Asterales; family Asteraceae; genus Flaveria; species Flaveria trinervia. The sequence goes on from CM046441.1 coordinate 8,285,407, forward strand.
ACCAATAAATTAATAAACTATTAATTTTAAGAGTTGGTTTATATTTTTAAACAACTCTTAAATTAATGCATTGACCTTTGTTCACTTTACCTATGTGAATAAAACATAAACATTACGTAAATTCACATATTAATGAACTTATCAATCGGAAAGAAGCTTTGCAAGCTGCAACAACTTTTCACCATTTTTTGTTGCAATAAGAGAATAAAGTGTCTTTAAATCTTAGATTTAAAGATGAACTTAATATAAATTTAAAGATGAACTCAATATAAATTTAAAGATGAACTCAATATAGATTTGAAGTTCACAAAAAAATAAAAAGTGACTCTAAATTCATTTTTTACTAGACAATCCTATAATATTTTAGTAATTATTAATTTATAGTTTTGTTGGGCCTAATATATTTACATTGAGATTTCACAAAACTATTATCTTATTATTTTACCGATTGAGACCCAATTTTGTACTAGTCTCAAGTTGGGACCGGACAAATTACTAATTTATCGAGATTATTAATTTCTCAAGTATTAAATTATAAAGGTTCTATTGTGTGTATATATATATGTGAGTATTTATAAAAAATAAAATATTTTTTTTCAATAAACACATTGCCTTACTAAAGGGCCGACTCGGCTTGTATATAAACGAGTCGACCCAAGCTTACATTTTAGGCTCGTAAAGATAAACGAGCCCCCTCAGCTCGACTTGATTTTAAAACGAGTTGGCTCCACTAGGCTCGATTTTTAAACGAGCCGAGCCGAACTTAAGCCCACACTACCTAGCTCGGCTTGACTCGTTTACAACCCTAATAAAAATCAATGTACATTTTAGTTAATATATATAATATATAGTGTAATAATCAATGTGTTTCTTGCAATTTTCAACTAGTACTAATTCTCAAAAATGCATCCCCTAATGGTAATATGCGCGCCTCACCATTATATCTAGGGCGAACCACCCTAATGGCAATACAGACGGACGATCATATTTGGACACATGTCGTTTTTCTAGACGCAAACTTCAAGCTCTATCGACCAATTTCAAATCCATTGCCTCTTGTATTTGATGGAGACACATTGTGGGATTGGAAAGTAAAAAGGACAAATTGATTAAAAAATTAGTAGTCAAATGGAATTTCCCAAAAAAAATAAAAAAAATCTTTACTAATCATTACCCTCACACTCTTAATTTTCTAAAACTCATCAAGCCGTAACACCACGAGTATGGTGATCTTTGATTTCCATAAGATTGGATCACCTTCGTCATGAATCTGCATTCCCTAATATTGCATATTTAAGGAAGAGGCTAACTGCATGAACACAAATCATCAACCAAACATCCATTTTCCAAAACAAAAAATACGGGGTCACCATATCTGTCTTTGTTAATTCCACCACCATGGTTGGATGGTGTCGTCCGCAAAGGAGGTTAAGAATATGTAAGAGTAGATCGGTTCGTTTGGGAATAAGCATCGAAGGGTTTATGTGGAGGCAACGTCTCATGTACATAGTGACAAGTGGCGACCTGTCTTTTTGTGATTTTTAAGCATCGAAGGGTTAATGATGCGTATATCTCTATGACAATCCCCATGATTTTTTTCTCGTTTTTAATGTATCCGACCCTATACATCTCGTATGCTTATATCTGAGGTACAAAGAGGTGTCGATTTATTCGTGTGGATGTCTGGACCCTAAATAAAATAGCGAATACATTTTTGGCAAACTATTATTATTACTCCATGCTTTTAACGTCATTGCCATACGCCAATCAACATAAATCATTATCACCACGACACCATCATCATTGATCATCATCACTCTAGGAAGTATTGATTTAACAGAAGTCATGTCATTGCATGGCTCTTTTTGGGCTTGGGTCAAGGCCCATTTACAAAAAAGAAACATAACAGTTTATCATTTCACTATTATAATAATACACTACATACTACATTGTCGGTTGTCCTGAATAATATGTACCTTGAAAGCATTAATTTGTCTTCACATAACGCAAGTTGGCTGCATGCAGCTTGAAAACAGGCCCCATTTCTTCTGCAAGTCAATAAAACCACCATAACACAAGTACCATTCTATTCTATTCTGAACTCACCTTTTGTCATCATATGGTAAATAATTGTGGGTGTTTTGTATTATCACACAACAACAATAATACATGTCACATACTTGATTTGCAGAGTATCAATCGTGTTAGATTAAAATTATATGGTTAAGAGTTGAAAACAATAAACCCAAACACAATCAAATGCTTTCCTTGTAAAAAAAATATGATCTTATCCTTGAGACAATTTACATTATATAACACGAACACAACCCTTAGTGATGTGTTAAAGGGATACAGAAAGATTTGACACCCCTGGTTTTATGTTAGAAAACAACACTAGTGTGACCTGTTTGTAACAAAAGAACTAGAAATTGCAACTGATAACACGACCTGAAACACAAACATGACCTGAAAACAATCAAGTTTTCACGTTTAACTAACCGGGTTAGTTTAAAAAGCATGACCTGTTATCTCGTTTAACACGTTTAACTAACCGGGTTGACACATCAACCCGTTTAATTTCGCATTTTGTTTAACCCGTTTGCAACAACTCTTTTACAGCTCTTTTAACATGTTCGCAAACTCTATAACTAGTTTAGACATATATGTGAACATGGCATCTATAGCTTACATGATTTTAAATTGTACGGACGTTAGGTTTGAGTTTTTAACAATTAAATTTTAGTGGTGCTCAGTTCAAACTTCAGCCCACCAACCCAACACGATTAACACCTTTCAAAAAATAATCTATAACCTACGAAAACAGAATTGACTTTAAGCATATTGAAGTTGTTGTCCGTAATTCATATCAAGCAAGTTGAGTAAATGCCAAAAATACCACAATTGCGTGCCTAAATTATGGGAATTGGGGATATCACCAAATGTGTCAGCGGACTCGTGATATGTGATTATAACATGTTATCACATACACCTCATCACAATATGTACGTGTGAGACATTAAAGACTAGTGAAATTACCCTTCTACCCTTCAGACGGACGAGCTCAGGCGAGATCCTGTACAGATCTTCATCTACAGCTTTCGGTTTAACGTGCCTTTTCGGTTGTTCCGGCGGTGGCGAAGGCGATGGTGTGGTTGGGTAACGATAGTCGTATTCACAGTCGCACACCATCCATGTGTCCTCCTTCACCCGCTGGTGCCCTGCTTTTGCCTGTTGTACCGTAACGTACCAGTCAAAAAGATAATAACTTTAAACATATTAAAAAATAAAGGACATTTTATTAAAAACCATAAAAAACAGTTATGATATTGTACTATTTATTAATAAAAGAAAATGGTTTAGTTTTAATACCTTTAAGCTAAAAACAGTTATAATACTGGTCATTTTATTAAAAACCAGAAAATGTATAGTCTTTCGAATAAGTACATACACGCATCCATATTATATATATCCAACATATGCACATTTTATATCTTTTTTAAAAATTGAATAGAGAAGTGATAAAATCAACAAAAGTAAAATAATACCGTTTTCTTTTACATTTACTATTTTTTATTGAAGCCTTATGCGTTTTTAATGGTTGTTTAGATATTTGTTATTTTTAATTAAATGCATTCCATAAAAATGTAATTTAAAAAAAATAAAAAATGATAGAGGTTTTGTCACCCACAACAAACACTGGATTCCAACCAAGCTTTAACAAAGTTATAAGACTCTACGTAGTGGTGTGATTAGGAGCGCCAAATATGTTGATGTTTTGGGGAGTTAAAGTCATTAGCTCTAATTTAAATAGGGCTTCAAACTCATATTTAACAAAACTATAATGATCGTTAAAAATATGAATAAATTATTATTTTTTTCTTTTTTAACAATATTTAACTAATAAACACTTTAAACCCACATTAAAGATAAATTTAATGAAATTATAGATGCCTATGTGACATTTTTAACTAGAAAAATCATTAAACATAGTCTAATGTAAAATAAAAGTATGATAAATTTGTCGTTAAAAAGATAAACGTTAGATTACCGTCCGACGAGGAACTACGATCATCGCCGGAGTAATGACATTGTTGTCGTACAGATCGCCGGTGACGTAGAGATCACGGTTACCGGAAAAGCTGTATCGAAGCAATCCGGCTTGTCTCGCCGACTCGAAGCACTGAGTGAACGGCAGATTGTCGTTGCAATCCCAGCTACCGAACGCCGGAACGTGATTTCTTGAGTATTTCTGTAACAAATCATGTTTACAGTGAAATGTGAATCGATTGATTACGTTTGATTGTTGAATTGAAGAACAGTTAACTTTAGTTGTGAGAAAAAAGAGTTGAGAAACAAGAGCTTACAAAGTCGTAATCGTAATCCATGAGGAAAGAAGCTTGATCGATGGTCTCTGTGAAATGAAGGGTGAAGAGGGCATTATAAAGGGACAATTTAGATTTTTCGTTTACAACTTTGTAATAAATTAACTCTACAATATAGGACATCTAAAAAACACAAGAGTTAATTACTTAAATATTCGTTTTATTTAAATTAACATAGAATTTAAAAACAGGTTGGAGTATTATGATTTTAATTTTAAAGTGAAATGTTATTTTTCTCTTTGTTATTTAATTATATTTGTTATTTTTATCTAAATATATTTTTTTATATTTGGTTTTTCAAGGTTTGAAAAAATTGTTAATTTCATCTAAAAATATGAATTCCGTGGTAAAAAAAATTTATTAGCACCACTTAAATATAAATTAGGATTTAGTTTTTATATAAAAATTTATTTAAGTACCCTTTTGATATTTAACATTTTCATACAATGAAGCTTAGATTTTTGGATGAAAATAACAACGTTTCCCAAACTTTGAAAAGACAAATGCAAGAAAAAACATGTTTGGACGAAAATAACAAACGTGACCAAACCAAAGGGAAGAAAACAACAATTAACTCTTTAATATGTGAATACAATATAAATATATAATTTTCTCGTTATATACATAAATAGTCCCTTAAGTTATAGAACAAAACTTATAATGTGAAAAGACTAAAATGTCTTTACGCTTAACAGAAAAACTAACGTCTATTAGTGTTAATACTCATCCAGAACCTTCTGCTTCTAGAAAATGAAATTGGGAATCATAATAAACCACCAAAGCTTATAATGTTAGATGATTATCCATAATGGAAGCAGAGGTTCGAGATCTATCTAAATGGAGTTGATCCCAATCTTTGGGCATCCATTGAGACAGGTTACACTATGCCAGTCGGTGCTGATGGAGTAAAGCTGACTCTGAGAGGAATGAAAGATAGTCAGAAGGTTAAGTACAATGCATAAAAGAAAGCCTATGCCCTGTTGACTCAGTCGATACCGAAAGAAATCTTTCATCAGTTCTCTGAGAACAAACAGACGAAAAAGTTATGGAAGCATTGGAAAAGAGATATGATGGAAATGAAATGTTAAAGGCTTTGAAGGCTAAGGCTCTCAAGAAGGAGTTTGTAAACTTCTCTTCGATGGGGAAGGAGAGCCTAGATGACATCATTGACAGGTTCTACCATCTGATGTGTAACACCCGGATATTTTCTTTGAAGCCGGCAAAATAAGTAAAAGAAATAAAGTCTAAAGTCGGGGGACCAAACTTGCCAAAATAGGAGAAAGATTGGGTGAGTAAGGGGAATAAGAGGGGAGGGCAGCCCACACCCTCCCCCACAATTGTAAAATTTTGCCAATAGGAGAAGAGAGGGAGAAAAAGGGTCTCCAGCTTGATTCTTATGGATTCGAGCGTGGAAGTTGAAGTGTAGCGGATTGAATCGAAGCTCTACTCAACGGTGTCGTTTGTGTGAGTTCTAGGACCCCTCTTTTACTATTTTTCAACTGATTTGGGACTGAAACACATACAAAAACTCGTTTTTGAAGTGCGTGTGTTGAACCCGTGTGTATGTGTTTGTGTGTCATGCAAGTGGAGTTTGTTTTAAGGCTTGTTTGTGCTTGTATGGTGTTGGGGTATGTATTCCTAAGGTTAGGATGCTTGATTTGGGCTTAGAATGAGTTTGGAAGGGTTTAGAGGCCGAAAATCGCAGATTGGGTTCGGGATGAGCTGCATTCTGCATCAGCTAGTGCTAGGCGACCAAATGGAGGCCATACGGCCGAAAGGAGTGTGACTGAGGTTCATTCGCATGTGAGTCGTGCGACTAGATTCCATACGCTTGTGTGTCACATGACTGAGGGCCATACGCATGGGAAGTCATGTGACTTAGGATCCATTCACCTAAGTGTCCATCCACATTAGTTCCAATCACATAAGTGTTCATCCGCATTGGGTCCATTCCCATGGGGCCCATTCGCCTGGTGTTCATCCGCATTGTGCTCAGTCGCCTGGAAGGTCATGCGACTGAAGGGTGCCCATACGCCCAAGTAGGGCTTGTGTACCTGAGGGAACATAGTTTATTTACTGACTTTCGGGGGAAAGTGCAGTTGTAAGTTTTGATGTGGAAAGATTCCCAGGGGTTCATATAGATGACTTTTTTGGCCTTAGAGGTTATGTTGGGCATGGATGATGATGATGTATGATATTGTATGTTTATGCTTGATGGTATGTATGATATGTGTTATGTATGTATGATGCTCGGTATGATGATGTTGACTGTGTATGTTATGTTAATTGCTTTGTATGATTATTTTCCTGTGGCTTTAGTTGAATGTTAATGAACGAAATGAAAAGTATTATGTAACGTAAAGTGGAAGATAATGAAATGAGAAACGAAATGAAGAACGCATGCATTAAAGAACAAACGAACGTAAGAAAGGCTTGCAAGCAAATGTATGGAGGTTCAAACCCAATGAAGGGTGTTAGCTCAAAGTTGTGCGGTTAGCTACCCCAGAAGGATGCACACTGGGGTCCAATCTTTGTGATTGACCATATGTATGGGATCCTTGCCGTTTTCCCTAGGTGCTAGAGTCAGCTTCGTGCATAATGTTCGAGCTCTATGAAAGACCCCAGGCCCAGTTACCAGCTTCGTGCATAATGTTCGGGGTATAGCATATGGCATTGATCTGGAATGAAAGAGAAAAGATAAATGGTGAATGTACTTGCCCTAGGTACTCGAGTCAGCTCCATGGCCAATGTTCGAGGTCTATGAAAGACCTCAGGCCCAGTTACCCGCTTCTTGCACAATGTTTGGGGTAATATACATGTCATCGAAAGAAATGAACGTACGAATGAAAATAAGAAGTATGAACGAATGTGAATGAAAGTGACGAATGTGAATGATAATGACGTACGGTGAATGAATGAACGTTAATAAATGATTAATGAAGATAATATTGATATTATCTATGTGTATGTATGATGTATGATCGCATGATAGTAAAGAATGGTTTTAATGAAAGATAAAGTATTTTTTTATTATAAAACTAAAACTCACTCAGCAACGCTGACTTTTATGTGTTTTCAGTTGGCAGGTAATGTTGCTGAGGATGGCACAGGGCGGCTACTCAACTCTTTTGGGATGGCATTCTTTTGTTTAATGTTTTTGCATTGTATTAACTTGCAAAAGCATTTGTAATGAATGAAAAGTTATTTTTAAGTTTCCACTACAATGTTTTATGCATGTTAAACATAGAGTTATATGTTTTATGTGCAATGATTTACCAACTGTAAGCGTCCCAGGAACGGGGCCTTACAAGTTGGTATTAGAGCCAAAGTTTAAGTGAAACGGGTAAATTTTCAAAATAAACCTAAACTTCAACTGAAAATGGGACGAAAAGGGAAGGAATGCCGGTCTGAGTAGCTGTGTGCCATCAGGTATTTTCATAATGTTAACCGGTATTATGTGCGCATGTTATGTGGTTTATGTGTTGTTTGTAGATTTAAATACTAATGTAGTCAAGACAGGTAATGCTTGGGTATGAAGAGTAAAGAAAGTGGCTAATCACAACTGGCCACTATAATTAGGGACTTACTATACTTAACATAAACTGAGTTGTTCCCTTGAATGATCGTGTTGGTGTTTGAATCTTTCAGTGTGCGTGTGAATGGCCAGAGGTAGATCTTCAAAAGCATCACGTGGTGGAGGTCGTGGTGCTGAACCGCGACCTAAGAGGGGAAGACCTAGAGTTGAAAAGGTGATTGATGAAGAACCTGAGACCCCTCATCCGGAGGGCGGTGATGAGAGTGCCAACCTGAGAGCCTCGGTAAAGGAGGCTGTTGTAGAAGAAGTTCATCAGGTCATGCAAACGATCTTACCGTCTGTGGTGACCGAAGTTATCAAGGCTGTACGAGAAGGGGAAAGAAAGGAGAGAAACATGTTCTCGGGAGGATGGGAGCAACCGGAGCCGGAAACGGTTCTCTCTGATGATGAAGAAGAGGAAGAAGAAGAGCCTGTGCCGAAGGCGGCACAAGGCTGTAACTATGGGGCGTTTCAACGATGAAAGCCCCTACTTTTGATGGTAACAGCACTACTGCTGCTGCTCACGGGTGGGTGAGAGAAATGGAAGTTGTCTTGAACATTAGCGAGTGTCGGGAGGATCAGAAGGTAAAGTTTGTTGCCCACTCTTTTGTGGACTCGACTCTGTGTTGGTGAGACAATATAGTCCAAGCTGAGGGTTGTCGGGCAATTGGGAGGATGAAATGGTCGGAGCTGAAGAAGTTAGTGATTGAGGAGTTTTGTCCTCATAGGGAGATGGATAAGGTGGAGAGGGAGTTCCTGCAGTTGGAGGCGGGGACGATGACACATCAGCAGTACACCACCAAGTTCAATGAGATGGCACGTCTGGTGCAGGACCAAATGACGCCTTTGTCACGAAAGATTAAATGATACATTCAGGGCTTGCCAACGGATATTCGCAGGCATATGATCGCCGCTCGGCTGAGCATGTTCAGGTTGGCGGTAGATTTGACAGGAAGGTTGTATGATAAGAGAGCCGTGGTGGTGGTGGCTGAAGGTAGCAAGAAGGGTGGTGGTGATCGGAACTGGAACGGGAGGAGGTTTGGTCGGGGTGATGCCTCGACGGGTAACAAGAGGGCACGGGTGGATGATCGTCGTGTAGTCACACCGGGTACGGGATCGAAGAAGTGTGGCAAAAATATGGGAAGGAGCACAGTGGCGAGTGTAGGTGGGGGTTAAACATCTGTTTCAAGTGTGGAAAGCCTGGTCATATGGCTGGAGATTGCAGGGGTACGAGGTGTTTCAACCGTGGGGAAAGTGGTCACATGAGTAAACACTGTAAGAAACCGAGGGCTGAGGGTTCCGGGGTGAAGAAGACGGGAAGTAAAGGACCGAGGGCGAGCGCTAGGGCATTCACGATGACACAGGAGGAGGCTAGGACAGACCCAGATGTTGTGTCTGGTACGTTTCTAGTGAACCAAACTTTAGATTCTGTGTTATTCGATTCAGGTGCCAGTAAAAGTTTTATTTCTGCTGCTTTCTGTGCTAAGCTACCTGTTAGTAGTAGTAAATGTGTTGATGCGCCCTTTGAGATAGAAACCACCATAGGTAAGTCTACCAGAATTTCTGAGATGATAGAAGACTGTGATGTGGAACTAGAAGGTCATAAGTTTCCGGTCAGACCGTCCGTGATGACCTTAGGTGGTTTTGATATGGTTCTTGGGATGGATTGGTTGGTGGACTACGAGGCGAACATTGTATGTTGCAAGAAGATGATTCGTTCAACCGTGCCTGACGGGAGTAAGGTGTCGGTTTATGGGGATCGGGTCACGATGATCCCAAAAGTAATCTCAATGGCAGTGGTTGGAAAGTGCATGAGGCGTGGATGTAGTGCCTACTTGGCCTATGTAAAGGACGTGGATACGCCAGCACCACAACTGTCTGAAGTACCGGTTGTGTGTGACTTTCCAGACGTGTTCCCAGAAGACTTATCAGGAATGCCGCCTGACCGAGAGATCGAGTTTCAGATTGATCAGATACCGGGTGCCCAACCTGTTGCCAAGGCACCGTATCGGTTGGCTCCGACTAAGATGAAGAGTTGATGGAGCAGTTGCAAGACCTGCTTGATAAGGGGTTTATTAGACCGGGTATCTCTCCTTGGGGTGCTCCGGTCTTATTCGTGAAAAAGAAAGACGGTAGTACGAGGATGTGTATTGACTACCGTGAGCTGAATAAGTTGACGATAAAGAATCGGTACCCGTTACTGAGGATTGATGACTTGTTTGATCAGCTTCAAGGTACCAGTTGGTTTTCATGGATAGATCTTCGATCTGGCTACCATCAGCTAAAGGTGAAGGAGCAGGATATTCCTAAAACAGCTTTTCGCACACGTTATGGTCATTATGAGTTCCTTGTCATGTCATTTTGTTTAACCAATGCGCCAGCTGCTTTAATGGACCTGATAAACCGAGTGTGTCGGCCGATGTTGGATAAATCAATGATTTTGTTTATTGATGATATCCTGATTTATTCGAAGAGCGAGATTGAGCATGTTGGTCACATTTGGGAAGTTTTGGAGACGTTGAGAAAGGAGAAGTTGTACACTAAGTTCTCCAAGTGCGTGTTCTGGTTGCGTGAGGTTCAATTCTTGGGTCACGTGGTGAATCCCGAGGGGATCATGGTGGACCTGGCAAAGGTGGAGGCGGAGATGCAGTGGAAGTCTCCAAAGACGTCATCCAAGATTCGTAGTTTCTTGGGTCTGGCGGGTTATTATAGAAGATTCATTCAAGACTTCTCTAAGATCGCTTCTCCACTAACCAAATTGACCCGGAAAGAAGTAAAGTTTGTATGGGGTCAAGCTCAAGAGAAGGCGTTCGAAGAATTGAAGGCGAGATTGACTCAAGCTCCTGTTCTGTCATTACCCAATGGAAGTGAAGATCTGGCAGTTTATTCTGATGCTTCCTACTCGGGGTTGGGGTGTGTGTTAATGCAGAGAGGGAAGGTTATAGCCTATGCATCCCGACAGTTGAAGGTTCATGAGGTCAATTATCCTACTCATGACTTGGAGCTAGCAGCCGTGGTCTTTGCGCTAAAGATTTGGAGGCACTATCTGTACGGGACGAAGTGCACCATATTCACTGACCACAAGAGCTTGAAGTACTTCTTTGAGTAGAAGGATTTGAACATCAAAGCAGAGAAGATGGTTGGAGCTTATAAAGAATTATGACTGTGAGATCCATTACCATTCAGGCAAAGCCAACGTGGTGGCGAATGCCCTTAGTCAAAAAGAAAGGCCCAAGCCAATTCGGGTAAAAGCTTACTAGTTGATCATGACCTCTGATGTGATGAAGCAGGTTAAGGAGTTTCAAGATGAGGCATTGAAAGAAGATCATCTTAGCTTTGAAAGAATGAGAGGTCTGGTTGCGGAATTGGGAGAGAACACACATGGTGTTAGAAACCGATTTGGACGAATGTGGATTCCTCGTTTTGGGGATCTACGGGTGAAGATATTGGATGAAGCTCATAAGACTCGATATTCTATTCATCGCAATGCCACAAAGATGTATCAAGACATGAGAAAGATTATTAGTGGTCGGGTATGAAGCGCCACGTGGTGGAGTATGTGAGTATATGCCTTACTTGTCTACAGGTGAAGGCCGAGCATCAGAAGCCGTAGGGGAAGATCCAACCTCTAGATATACCAGAGTGGAAGTGGGAGCATATCACCATGGATTTCATTACGAAGCTACTCCGAAAGGGTATGATGCTGTATGGGTGGTTGTTGATCGTCTGACGAAGAGTGCTCACTTTCTACCGATCCGCGAAACATATTCATCCGAGAGGTTGGTAGATCTTTTCATTAAGAAGATTGTAACTCTTCATGGTGTACCGGTGTCTATTGTGTCTAATCGTGACACCCGGTTTACATCAAAATTTTGGAAGAAATTTCACGATGCTATGGGGACGAGGTTGCACATTAGCATGACTTATCATCCCCAGACAGATGATCAGTCAGAAAGGACCATTCAGACATTGGAGGATATGCTTCATGCTTGTGTTATCGTTTTTGGAGGAAGTTGGGATGAGCACTTACCGTTAGCTGAGTTCTCATATAACAACAGTTATCATGCCACTATTGGTATGCCCCCTTATGAGATGTTATACGGTAGGAGATGCAGAACACCCGTCTGTTGGGGTGACATTGGTCAGAAAGAGTTAGGGAGCGTCGAGGTGATAAAGGCTACGACTAAGAAGCTTGAAAAGATCAAGGCCTTCATGAAGGCAGCGAAAGATAGACAGAAGTCGTATGCGGATAAACGATGCAGACCGATCGAGTTTAAGGTTGGTGAACGGGTTGTGTTGAAGGTCTCACCTTGGAATGGTATAATCCGATGCAAGAAGCGGGGCAAGCTAAGCCCAAGGTATATACGGCCTTTCCGAATCGTTGCTTGAGTAGGAGAGGTGGCCTATAGACTAGAATTACCAGATGAGTTAAGTGGAATTCACCCTACATTCCATGTATCTCATTTGAGCAAGTGTTTAGCGGATAAAGAGATGATTGTTCCACTGGGGGATATCGAAGTGGATGAACGGCTCAATTATATGGAGCAACCAGTGGCAATCATCGATCGAAAGGAGAAGAGGCTGAGGAATAAAATGGTTCCTCTTGTGTGTGTACAGTGGAAGAACAGGAAAGGATCCGAGTCAACGTGGGAGACTGAAGAAGAAATGAGGCAGCATTACCCACGCTTGTTCGAGGAATAGCAGGTTTCGGGGACGAAACCTATATAAGGGGGCTGGACTTTTAACATCCGGATATTTTCTTTGAAGCCAACAAAAGAAGAAAAAGAAATAAAGTCCAAAGTAGGGAGACCAAACTTGCCAAAATGGGAGAAAGATTGGGTGAATAAGGGGAATAAGAGGGGAGGGCAGTCCACACCCTCCCCCACACTTGTAAAATTCTGCCAAGGGGAGAAGAGAGGGAGAAAAAGGGTCTCCAGCTTGATTCTTGTGGATTCGAGCGTGGAAGTTGAAGTGTAGCGGGTTGAATCGAAGCTCTACTCGACGATGTCATTTGTGAGGACCCTTCTTTTACACTTTTTCAACTGATTTGGGGCTGGAACACATACAAAAACCCGTTTTTGAAGTGTGTGTGTTGAACCCGTGTGTATGTGTTTGTGTGCGATGCGAGTGGAGTTTGTTTTCGGGTTTGTGTGTGCTTGTATGGTGTTGAGGTATGTATTCCTAAGGTTTAGGATGGTTGATTTGGGCTTAGAATGAATTTGGAAGGGTTTAGAGGCCGAAAATCACAGATTGGGTTCGAGATGAGCTGCATTCTGCATCAGCTAGGGCTAGGCGACCGAATGGAGGCCATACGACCGAAAGGAGTGTGACTAAGGTTCATTCGCATGTGAGTCATGCGATTGGAGTCCGTACGCTTGTGTGTCGCATGACTCAGGGCCATACGCATGGGGAGTCATGCGACTGAAGATCCATTCGCCTAGGTGTCCATCCGCATTAGTTTCAATCGCACAAGTGTTCTTCCGCATTGGGTCCATTCGCATGGGGCCCATTCACCTGGTGTTCATCCGCATTGTGCTCAGTCGCCTGGATGGTCATGCGACTGAAGGGTGCCCATACGCCCAAGTACGGCTTGTGTACCCCAGGGGACATAGTTTATTTACTGACTTTTGGGGGAAAGTGCATATGTAAGTTTTGATGTGGAAAGGTTCCGGGGGTTCATATAGATGACTTTTGTGGCCTTAGAAGTTATGTTGGGCATGGATGATGATGATGTATGATGTTGTATGTTTATGCTTGATGGTATGTATAATATGTGTTATGTATGTATGATGCCCGGTATGATGATGTTGACTGTGTATGTTATGTTCATTGCTTTGTATGATTATTTTCCTGTGGCTTTACGTTGAATGTTAATGAACAAAATGAAAAGTATTACGTAACGTAAAGTGAAATATAATGAAAAGAGGAACGAAATGACGAATGCATGCATTAAAGAACGAACGAACATAAGAAAGGCTTACAAGCAAATGTATGGAGGTTCACACCCAATGAAGGGTGTTAGCTTAACGGTGTGCGGGTTAGCTACCCCAGAAGGATGCACACTGGGGTCCAATCTTTCTGATTGACCATATCTAAAGGATCCTTGCCGCTTGCCCTAGGTGCTGGAGTCAGCTTAGTGCACAATGTTCGAGGTTTATGAGATACGTTAGGCCCAGTTACCAGCTTCGTGGACAATGTTCGGGGTATAGCATACGACATTGATCCGGAATGAAAGAGAGAAAAGATAAGTGGTGAATGTACTTGCACTAGGTAGGAGTCAGCTCCGTGCCCAATGTTCGAGGTCTATGAAAGACCTCAGGCCCAGTTACCCGCTTCTTGCACAATGTTTGGGGTAATGTTCATGTCATCAAAAGAAATGAACGTACGAATGAAAATAAGAAGTATGAACGAATGTGAATGAAAGTCACGAATGTGAATGATAATGGCATACGGTGAATTATAATGGGTACGGTGAATGAATGAAAGTTAATGAACGATTAACGAAGATAATAGTGATATTATCTATGTGTATGTATGATGTATGATCGCATGAAAGTAAAGAACGATTTTAATGAAAGATAAAGTATTGTTTTATGATAAAACTAGAACTCACTCAGCAACGCTGACTTTTATATGTTTCTAGTTGGCAGGTAATGTTGCTGAGGATGGCACGGGGCGGCTACTCAGCTCTTTTGGGATGGCATTCTTCTGTTTAATGTTTTTGCATTGTAATGCGAACGAACGATGTTTTAAAATGAACGATTGTATTAACTTGCAAAAGCATTTGTAATGAAATGAAAAGTTATTTTTAAGTTTCCACTCCAATGTTTTATGCATGTTAAATGTAAAGTTATATGTTTTATGTGCAATGATTTACCAGATGTAAGCGTCCCGAGAACGGGGCCTTACAAGTTGGTATCAGAGCCAAAGGTTAAGTGAAACGGGTAAATTTTCAAAATAAACCTAAACTTAAACTTAAAATGGGACGAAAAGGGAAGGAATGCAGTCTGAGTAGCTATGTCCCATGAGGTATTTTCGTAATGTTAACCGTATTATGTGCGCATGTTATGTGGTTTATGTGTTGTTTGTAGATTAAATAATGATGTAGTCAGGACAGGTAATGCTTGGGTATGAAGAGTAAAGTAAGTGGCTAATCACAACTGGCCACTATAATTAGGGACTTACTATACTTGACATAAACTGAGTTGTTCCCTTGAATGATCGTGTTGGTGTTTGAATCTTTCAGTGTGTGTGAATGGCCGGAGGTAGATCTTCAAAAGCTTCACGTGGTGGAGGTCGTGATGCTGAACCGTGACCCAATAGGGGAAGACCTAGAGTTGAAAAGGTGGTTCATGAAGAACCTGGGACCCCTCATCTGGAGGGCGGTGATAAGAGTGCCAACCTGAGAGCCTCGGTAAAGGAGGCTGTTGTAGAAGAAGTTCATCAGGTCATGTAGACAATCATACCATCTGTGGTGACCGAAGTTATCAAGGCTATACGAGAAGGGGAAAGAAAGGAGAGAAATAGGTTCTCGGGAGGATGGGAGCAACCGGAGCCAGAAACGGTTCTCTCTGATGATGAAGAAGAGGAAGAAGAAGAGCCTGTGCCGGAGGCGGCACGAGGCTGTAACTATGGGTCGTTTCAACGATGAAGCCCCCTACTTTTGATGGTAATGGCACTACTGCTGCTGCTCACCGGTGGGTGAGAGAAATGGAAGCTATCTTGAACATCAGCGAGTGTCGGGAGGATCAGAACGTAAAGTTTGTTGCCCACTCTTTTGTGGACTCGGCTCTGTGTTGGTGGACAATATAGTCCAAGCCGAGGGTAGTAAGGCAAACATTAGCGAGTGTGGACCCTTGTTGACAAACCAAAAGGTGCTAAGGTGATTGGCACTAAATGGGTACTGAAATGCAAGAAAGATGACCAAGGGGTAATAATTAGGAATAAGGCCCGACTTGTAGTTCAAGAATTTCGACAAGTCAAAGGCATAGATTACAATGAAGTGTTTGCACCAATGGTAAGGATGGAAGCAATACGTATGTTTCTAGCTTATGCATCCTACATGAAGATCAAAGTCTATCAACTAGATGTCAAGAGTGCGTTCCTTCATGGTGAAATCCGTGAGACAGTGTATGTCAGTCAACCTGAAGGATTTGAGGATCCTTATCATCAGGATAGAGTTAACAAGCTTGATAAGGCTCTCTACGGGCTCCATCAAGCCCCTAGAGCATGGTATGAGAAACTCTCAACTCATCTGGTGAAACATGGTTTTCGCAGAGGAGTTATTAACTGTATAGTGTTCATCAAAGAAAAAGATGGCGACTTACTGCTGGTACATATTTATGTTGATGACTTAATCTTCGGTTCCAAAAACTAAGAGTTATGTAAAGAGTTTGAATCTGTAATGAGAACAGAATTTGAGATGAGTGCCATGGGAGAGATGAAGTTCTTGTTCGGGTTACAGGTGGATCAGACACCAAAGGGAATATTTCTACATCAGACCAAGTATGTAGGCGATATCCTCGGTCGGTTCGATATGGAGAATACTTTTGCAGCTAGAACTCCACTTGCTACAAATCATGACGTGACACCCGACAAAAATGGTGATCTGGTTGATGCCACTATGTATAGAGGAATGATCGGATCTCTATACATAGGCGAAACCAAAAGTCAACCATCTCATAGGCATTAAAAGGATATTTCGTCATCTGAAGGGTACTCTAACACTCGGGTTGTGGTATCCTCATGATGATGACTTTGAGCTTACAACGTATAGTGACTCGGATTATGGCGGTTGCAAAATGAATTACAAGTCAACATCAGCAGGATGTCAGTTCTTTGGTAGACGGTTAGTCACCTGGCAGTGTAAGCAGCAGACCTCAGTTGCTTTGTCAACATGTGAAACTGAATACGTTGCTGCTGCAAGTTGCTGTTCACAAATCATCTAGATTCAACAGCAAATGCGCGACTACGGTTTGCAATTTTCTAACATTCCTATTTTTGTTGAAAATTTTGCTACTATAGCCATAACAAAAAATCCGGTCCAACATCCTAAAACTAAACACATCGGTATTAAATATCACTTTATACGTGATGGTTTTGAAAAAAACATAATCGATGTGGTTAAAATTAATACGGACTTTCAATGCGCCGATCTCTACACAAAAGTATTTGATAAAACGAGGTTTTTAAATCTGTTAGAGGTCAATGGCATTAAAAAAAATGTGAAGTGATTCCAAAAGACGAAAGTTCGTAGTCCGACTAGTGTAGTTAATTTTTATTTTATTTTATTTTATTTTATTTTACTTATTTTTCTGTCTATTAAAAATCCAAAAACATAAAAAAAATTTGGTTTAAGAATTTTAGGGGGAGAATAGGTTAAATTAGTATTAAATTCGTCCAGTATTTAATTACTTAAAAAAACAAGGGAGGAGGACAACTTACTAAAAGAAATGAAATCAAATATGTGATTCTGATTCAACGTTTATGGAAAATGATAGTACATAGGGAACAGATTGTTTGGGACTTAAAAAAATTTTAAATGATTATAATGCAAAATTCAAAGTATAAGTCTGAGAAGTCTAAGCAAAATAAAAGGAAAATGATAGTAAAACTAGTATGCTACTGAGGTAACATAGAGAAAGTAGACCTAGAGGTTGCTAGTTTATTATATGATGTATCGGTAGATTCAACACAATAGATGAGTAGACCTCATTGGTGGTTTAAAAATCAAACTAAGTTGTTCCACTTACTGTGAGTTCCCAACTTATCCCTAGTTAACACAATCAACGCAGTTCCAATAAGGGGTGAAGAGCAAAATAAACGCCAGAAATGTGTGCGGATGACCATAAAAATGAGCAAAGCCCATGAAAAAATGAAAAATGAAATCAAGCTAATAACTTATGTTGTTGGTGCATTATGTGCAAAAAGAAAATAAATGATCTAACATGAAGATAGGTTGTGTGTCTCTCTGCTATGCGGTGGCACTAACCTGAGGATAAGCATAACCTAAATATTCTAGAATTCATTGTTGTTTGCGCCTCTCTGTTATGCGATAGCACTGACCTGAGGCTTGGCATCTCTTTGAAAGCTCTTAGAATAGTTTGTTCTTGAAAATACCCGTAGAACGCTTAAAAATATTCTGAGAAACGTTGATTACCATATAAGCGTGAGATCCACAAATGCTTGTTGAAATAATTAAACCTTAACTCATCACCAATGTGTGTCAAAAATCTATGTATGGATTTAAGAGGACAAGTATACTGACAATCATCACGAGCTGTAGTTCTTGAAAGTCAAAATCATTGTGTGCATCCTATAGCTCTAGGATGATTTCCTAATATTGCTATTGACTCTCGATCAAAACTAGAATCTAGCATCAAAATAGTTTATTAAAATGTCCCAAATGATTCTGATATACCTGTATGATTCTGTTAGGTCTAGGATCGGTAGATCTAGTCAATTTGTATAGGCTTAGTACTTGAATTAATATCTATAATGAATGGTTGTATTTTATTATTGTGTATGCATTATATATATAGGTTAACCCATTTATATGTGTGTTGATTTATGTATGGTTGCAGGTACGAACATTTGCTTGGTCAATTTCTGAATTTGACCAAGTGTAAGAAACATCTACGGATGAACATTTTGTTCTTCCGTAGATATGTTTCTTACAAGTAAAATTACATCCGAAGATCCTCTGCGGATGAACAACCAAAACTAAAGAACAAGATTCCTACAAAAGAACAAATCAACTTCGTAAGAACAAGAATTCCTACGGAAGAACAAATCAGCTTTGGAAGAACAAGAATTCCTACGGAAGAACAAATCAGCTTCGGAAGAACAAGATTCCTACGGAAGAACAAATCATCTATGGAAGAACAAGACTTCTATGGAAGAACAAATTCCTACAGAAGACACTATTCCTGCGGAGTCCAAACACTTGTATAATACAAGTGTTACAAGTCAACAAGTCAACAAGGCAGTTATGCGAATCCCAAGAAATCCGATGATTCCTTAACTGAAACAAATCAAATCCAAGAGATCCGGTGTTTTCTATAAAAGAAACATCATTGTCTATATATATGGATCCTAGGTTTCGATTCAAGGACGATTGATTAGACGATTGATTGAAAGGCAACAACAATAGTAATACAACAATTCCACAAATAGCGAACATCACATCAATTCACTCAATCAAACCCTAGCATCCGTCTCATCATTCATAACAAACTTTGATATCATTCATTCATTATTTTGTAATCATTAACATATTTTAATGAAATACATATTATTCACTAATTGTGTTTCTGTTAGTGTGTTCTTGAATCTTCATTGATATTGAAATTTCATACAAAACAATTAAACCAAGCCAACGTTGATTCCGCAAACGTTGACTTGTCTTCGACCAACACTGATAATTCCTGACTGCGATCCTTGGATTCATAGGTGGTATCAGAGCCAAGTGCTTATTGATTTAGATTGATTCATCTATCAGTGTTAGTTATGTTTAATTTCTTTGAATTCTGTAGATTTGTCAGCTTTTCTGATTAGATCTACTGTTTTTAAAAGAATTTTTTGTGAAACTTGTTTGTCGTTCAACAGCAGTCGATTAGATTAACTCGTATCTATATTGAAATCAATTGAATAGCTAATCCTGTTGATTATTCTCATCAATTAACATCATGAGCAACTTCAGTGGACCATCTTACCAACCACCAAAGTTGGAAGCAAAAGCAGATTTCAAATCCTAGAAAATCAAGTTCAGGAATCATGTGAACTACACAGATTCTGACTTGTGGGAGTCCCTCACTGAAGGTCCTTATATTCCACCCACCCTTGGGCCAAATTATAATGATAAAAATCAACCAATCAGTACCAAAGATCTATCACCTGATGATATTAAAAAGGTCAAAGTTGATATCAAAGCATAGAGTTTGCTTAATATGGCTTTACATGAAGAGATATTGATCAAGTGTGAGAACTACAAAACAGAAAACTCCTTGTGGAAGATACTTTATACTCTCTGCGAAAGGAGTGATGAGATCAGAAGCATAAGGAAAGACACCCTCAGGTCACAATATGGAACATTTCATCATATTGAGGGTGAATCAATTCCTCAACAACTTCATAGATTCATGCAGTTGGTAACTGAGATGAATATTTTGGAGTTGAAATATACCAATGAGGAATTAAACAAGAAAATGCTCCACACTTTGCCAAAAAGTTGGAAGCAAACAGTATTCATGTTCAAGAATACCATAGATCTCAAGTCAACTGGTCTAGATACACTGGTTGCAAAAGTAGAAGCTCTTGAAATGGATGAAAAATCAAGAAACAAAAGTGTGAGAACCCATGTCTCACCTTATCACTTCAAAGAAACGAATAATGCTAGAATGCATTTATTTCAAACAATGAAACTGATAACTCTTGTGCTTTGAGTGATAATGAGGAGGAAGTTAGCTTTTATGCTTCTAAACTCTCAAAGAAATCATATCAAAGTAAAAATCAAAAGGATAAAGGAAGAACTGCTGATAGAAAAGATACAAGTGCAGCAACAACAAAGTCTTCACAATCAAACAATCTGTCAGAACCAATCACTGTGATATTGGATTCTGAAGAACAAAAAGGAGCCTTTGCAGCTTTTAGTTCTAGTTTTCAAGCATATCTGGGAAGCTCTCTAACGTTGCCAAATATCTGCCAACAAGACTTAGAAGAACTACATCCTGATGTAGTGGAAGAAATGGACCTACAATGGCAGATGGCAATAAGTGCTTATAGAGCAAAGCAATATCTCAGGAGAAACAAGAACTTGGCAGCAGCCAGTAAAACATCAAAGATTGGTGTTGACAAATCAAAGGTAAGATGCTTCAAGTGCAATCTCTATAGAAATTTCTCTAGAGAATGTAATCAATAGTCATATCCAGAGACGAGACAACATCAGCAGCATCAGCAACATCAGAATGAACCTCATCAACAATCAAACTCTCAAAGATCTCTGCACAGACAATCTCAACTGATCAATACATCCCCACCAGCCACCAATGAATCAGCTGGACCAAGCAACTCAAAGAGTCAGGGCTGATCATACTTCAAGATGGGACGTGTGACTGGTGTATGTATGAAAAAGAAGTCTTGGAAGAGAATCAAGCATTGATGGATCATATGGAACACAGAGTTCCTCCAATGGCCAGAGAGGTAAAAGAAAGGTTGTGTTCATCAACATGTGTTGAGGAAGTTGAACGTTATAAAGTCCATGCTCAATAGTTGGCTGACAAAGTAAAAGAAACTATGATTTTGAATGAATCCCATGTTAGAGAACATAAATTGTATCAAATCAAAATTAACTCTTTGAAAAAAGATTTAGAAAAAATTGTTTCTGAAAACTATAGCCTAAAAGCCCAAGTTAAGCATCTGACCACTTCCTTAACAAAATCCATGGCTGATCATGCTTTAACTGAAGTGAAACTTCAAAAGTTTCAATTATCATCTTAGCAATATGAGAAGCTGTTAAATTCTCATATTGAATCAAAAAACAGGTATGGGTTGGGTTATAATGCTGTCGCACCACCTATAAATGATAATTACACATCCCTACCTGAAACAATGACCAACACTCTGTCAAATCATTTTATGCCTAGCACCAAGATTGAAATAGAATCAACTCAAATAAACATTAACAATAAAGCTGAGGTGAGTGAAACTGAATCCTCTGAATTAGAATCTTTAAATGAAAATGGTTTAGAATTTGATTATGATAATTATGATGACTTGGTTGATTCTGATGAACCTGATGTTGATCAAATGACCATTGGTAAGAATGTTCATATTAAAACCGGTATTCCTGTTGGAGCATATATAGTCATATATAATGTGTCTGTCGCTTGTCAAATAGTCTAGGCTTAATGTAATACACCTGATTTGTAAACATGTGAAACTGGGTCATTCGCAGGAGCATATGCGAATGAGACTCAGTCGTACGACTGAGCCATGCTAATGGACCAGCCGTGCGACTGAGAGATGCGATTGAGGCATTCGTAAGACTAAACCATAAGAATGGTCCAGTCATATGATTGAACCATACGCATGGTCCAGTCGTATGATTGAACCATACGCATGGTCCAATCGTACGAATGGGCCCAGTCGCATCTAATATGGGCCGAGGCCTATATATACCAGTTTCAATGTGTAGAGAGATTAAGAATTTGAGAGGGAGTCTGCCCGGGAGCCTAGGGCTGCCGGATGAGAGGGGAGATCATGCTCGATCTCCCCTTGCCAAGAGTCTTCATTCTTATGTTGTAACGAGTTTGTAATCGTTAGGTTTTATCAATGAAACCATTCAATTATAGTTCGTATTATTGATTGTCTCTTGGTTTTTGCTGTTGTTTATCCTTCCGTCAAGAACATGCTCGGATGTTTACCGATTTAGCCGACTTCACAATTTGTAACAGAGCCAGTTACTGCTTGAATGATCTAACAATCAATCCAGCAACCCGAGCTCTTGATTTCTGAATCAAATTTCAGATCTTGACATTAAATCTACTTCGTGTTCTTCGTGTTTTGCTCTGATTTTTTCTATGTTAAAATCGAACTCGAAACCACGTTCCAATCACCCCTGCGAAACTTATGATGTCTATGTTGGTTCGTTTCATGTAAAATTCGTAAGATTAGGGTTTTGGGCAGCCCTAGCGGCTGCAGATCTGAAAATCTGCATGCAGACCAGTTCATGCGACTGGGCCATGCGAATAGACCATTCGTACGACTGGACCAATTGTATGCGACTGGACCAGTCGTATGTTCAATCGCATGAATAAGCCATCCGCATTGACTCATCCGCATTTGTTCCAGACCAAAAAAAGAGTCTGGAACTGCTTCTTGCACAGATTTGAGGATGACCAAAGCATATTCATCCTAAGGTTCTTTTGTCAAATAAGTTCGATGTATACCCCATTATTCGTCGGACTTCCAGAATAGGTGAATGTATTTGGAACACGAAAGAGAGAAGAGAAGATGTCAGCAGTCGGTGTTGATCTTGTGGGGTAGTCAGGAGCATCTGACTACTTATGGGCCAATCAAGTTATATTTATCTGCACAGAGAGGATTCTTATTCTTAGGGGGAATCCATGTATAGAGAAAGTGAAGACGCAATCACAAAGTGATGATGTGAGCAGGTTTCTGATGATGAATCTACGTGCATGCTGAAGAAGAAAGTCGAAGCTACGGATGAGGTACCAAGTGGTGTGTTATGACAAATCACAATACAGAAGATTGCTACTTCAGCAGTTACTCTTCCATATGAAATATGAACAATCACATGACTTCAGAGTGTTACTTCAACAAATTATGTGCTCTTTGCAACAAAAATAATCATTCAACTCAGGAATGCTATTTTAACAAAAGAACAAAAGCAAAAGCACAAAGAAGTCAAAAACTGATTTGACAGAATTAGACTCTCAATCTACTGAAAGTCAATATGATTCAAAGCAAAAGAAGGTAAATCAAAAGCACAAGTCAAAACCAAAGAAGAAATCTTCTGAAGATGCTAAATCAATGAAGAAAACAACATCAAGCCAATCCAAAATACCTCACAAAAAGGTGGACTTGACTGAGAAGAAGTCAATCATTAGTGAAAATGTCTTTGATCATTTTGAAAAGGTATCACATGTGTCTCAATCAAAAGCAAAAGATGATGAAACCTTCAAAAGTGTAGGTTTATCTTCTAAATCAAATATCAACCAAAGAAAGATAAGATGAAGGAAGAATCAATTAATCAAGAAGACTCCAAAGCTTCTGCATTAGCTTCAATATAATCATCCTCACCACCATCAAATCAAAATGAATCAACTAGATATGAAATTAATACTGAAACTTCAGGATTAAGTCATGAAGGATTAAAAATTTTAGACACTGTTGACAAACCTAAGATCATTAAGACTTGGGTTGTTAATTCTAACTGATTTATTTCTGAATGCAGGAACAATATTGGAGAGCTGACAATAAGTGGTATGTTGACAGTGGTTGTTCCAGGCATATGATAGGAAACTGTTTACTTCTCCATGACTTCAAACATAAAAATGCTTCTTATGTGGCATTTGTTGGTGACAAAAAGGGAGGTAAAATTGTTGGTGATGGAATGATAACAAACGGTGTGCTCAAATTTAAGAAAGTAAATTATTGTGAAAATTTACAGTATAATTTACTAAGTGTGTCTCAATTTTGTGATCAAAATTATACCATATGTTTGATAATACTAATTGTTACATTCTTAAGCCAGTATTTAGTGTTCTAGAAGAATGGATCCTCCTCAAAGCAGCAAGAAAAGGAAACACTTATGTTTTGGATATGAACAACAAATCACTCACAAAACATGAAACATGCTTTCTATCTAAGCTATCAGAAGATGTATCTTAATTATGGCATAGAAGGCTTGTCCATTCTAACATGAAGAACATGAATAAATTGGTGAAAAATGACCTGGTCATTGGATTGCCAAACAAAGAGTTTCATTGCTCAACTCACTGTTCTTCTTGTTACAAAGGAAAACAACATAGAGTGTCACATAAATCCAAAATTATCAATACTAATACTACACCACTCAAATTGCTTCACATGGATCTGTTTGGTCCTACCAATGTGATGAGCACTAGAAAAAGGCAATATTGTTTGGTGATAGTTGATGATTTCACAAGATTCACATGGGTCTTCTTCTTAAAACAAAAAAGTGAAACATCAGAATCATTAATGGACTTTGTGATCAAGATTGAGAATCAACTTGATACAAAAGTTAAAACTTTCAGGAGTGACAATGATATTTAATTTGTCAATTTTGAAATGGATTCCTTTTGCAGGAGCAAGGATATTGCAAGGCAATTCAGTGCACCAAGAACTCCACAACAAAATGGAGTTGCTGAAAGAAAAAACAGAACTCTCATTGAGGCAGCCAGAACAATGCTAGCTGATTCACAATTGCCCATCACTTTTTGGGCTGAGGCTGTGAATACTGCATGCAATGTTCAAAACAGAACATTAATTGTCAAAGAACATAACAAAACTCCTTATGAGCTCTTATTTAAAAGAAAACCATACATTGGATATCTTAAAGTTTTGGATGTCATGTATCTGTTTTAAACATAAAAGAGTCTTGGGAAAATTTCAGAAAAAAATATGATGGTTTCTTGTTGGTTACTCTTCAACATCTAAATCTTATAGGATTTATATTCCATAACATAACATTGTGGAAGAAACTCCTAATGTATCCTTGATGAACCTGTATTTACTAAGTGTTAAAGGTTCATCATGGTTGTTTGACATAGATGCTCTAACTAAATCATTTAACTATGATCATTTGAACACTGTAGGATATGATGAAGTATGTTATCCATTCGTTCCCCCTCATATGACTGAAGTAACCTTATCTGCTGATCCTCCAAGGATACACACATCCTCGGGTGGAAACACTCAGCAGCAACATGTGGAAATGAACATGGTGCATCCGGAGATGTGAATGTTGTCCCTTCAATAGATCCATGCTCTCAAGTGAATACAACAAACATTGAAAATGTTTCAAGTCCTCACTTATCATCTAGAGAAGTTCATGTAACTCCTACTGAAGAGAAAAATGATTCCTAAGAAGTTCCTGTAACTCCTACGGAAGAGCAAACCAATACTGGAGATGCTTCTACAGCCCATCCAGAAGACACTCATGATCCTTCACCTCATGTTGAACATTTTGACTATTTCTTAAACTCTCAACCTGGGTTGGATTAGTCTAAAGCAATGGAAATGACTAACCTGGAATCATCTATGCCACTTGAATCAACTCCATCAATGAGAATCCATAAGACTCATCCAGTCAACAACATCATTGGAGATCCTACAAAGAGAACTACAAGGAGCCAAAATGGTACTGCCAACCTTTGTCTCTTCAGTTGTTTTCTTTCTCAAGTAGTCCCTCCAAACATCACTGTTTGTTTAAAAGACAATAGTTGGATTGAAGCTATGCAAGAAGGCTTCAACAATTTAGAAAGCAAAAGGTATGGTCCTTAGTTGATTTGCCTGAAGGTCAACATCCTATTGGAACAAGATGGCTATACAAAAACAAACTGATGATAGAGGGATTATTGGAAGAAACAAAGAAAGGTTGATTGCACAAGGATACACTTAAGAAAAAGGAGTAGATTATGATGAAGTTTTTGCACCAGTTACAAGAATTGAGGCCATAAGAGTGTTTCTAGCTTATGCATCATATAAGAAGTTCAATGTGTATCAGATGGATGTCAAATGTGCATTCCTATATGGTAAGATTGATGAGGAAGTGTATGTGTCACAACCCTCGATTTTGAAGATCCTCATTATCCTCATATGGTATACAAACTAGATAAAGCCTTATATGGTCTTCATCAAGCACCAAGAAAGTGGTATGAAACACTATCATCTTTCTTGCTCAAGCATGGCTACAAAAGAGGAACCATTGATCAGACACTCTTTCTCAAACACGAACATCAAGATCTCTTAGTTGTTCAAATATATGTTGATGATATTATATTTGGCTTAACTAACAAAAAATTGTGTGTAAATTTTGAAGAGCTGATGAAATCTGAATTTCAGATGAGTTCAATGGGTGAATTAACCTTCCTTCTTGGTCTTCAAGTTCATCAAAAACCAGATGGGATATTCATCAATCAAGAAAAATACATACATCAAATTTTGAAGAAATACAATCTTGCTGAAGTATCCTCACGCAAAACACCAGCATCAACAATTGACAAGATTGTTCATGATCCTTCAGGAAAATCTATTGATGAAAAATTATATAGATCAATGATAGGTTCACTTATGCATCTAACTGCCAGTAGAACTAACATTATGTTTGCTGTGTGTGTGTGGCTAGATACCAATCTGATCCAAAGGAGTCTTATCTGAATGCTGTAAAAAGGATTTTCAGATACTTAAAGGAAAACCAGGACTTGGTCTTTGGTATCCAAGGATGGTGACTTTACACTCTACTCATACTCAGACAGTGACTATGGTGGATGTAACAGTAACAGAAAATCAATAACTGGTGGATGTCAATTCATCGGACCAAGACTAGTATCATGGTAGTGCAAGAAACAAACCAATGTATTTGTATCCACAGCTGAGGCTGAGTACATAGCTGCTTCAGCTGATTGCTCTCAAGTCCTTTGGTTGCAAAACCAATTGCTTGACTATGGTTACAACTTCCTTCAAACTCAATTTATATAGACAAATTTTGCTGCTATGTTATAACTATTAATCCTGTGCAACATAGTAAAACAAAACATATGAGATAAGATATCATTTTCTGAGAGATTGCTCAGAAAAGGGTTTGATTAAGTTAGCCAAAGTGGATACAACAAATCAGCTTGCTGATTTATTCACTAAAGCCTTTGATTCAGTTAGATTTAATTTTCTGGTTGAGTCTCTAGTCATGATTAAGTTAGATTAATCAATTTAAACAAACAAATTACTGTGTGTAATGATGCTTTAGAATGACATATGCATGGGAAATGATAGTACACTATATCTTTGCTTATTCCTGAATTCATAAATAACAGTTGTTGGACCAAAAGAACCAATGAGCCAAGATCAGAAAACCTCTAAATCCCACATGGTATCACAACAACTGCTGAAAGACTCATCAGCAGTTTGACAAGTGCTGAAGACTTCAACAGCTGAAGATCAAGTGCTGAAGATTCCAACAGCTGAAGAACTAAAGTGCTGAAGTACAACAGCTGAAGAACACAAGTACTGAAGCTGAACAGCTGAAGAACACAAGTACTGAAGCTGAACAGCTGAAGAACACAAGTGCTGAAGCTGAAAGACCAAAGTACTGAAGTACAACAGCTGAAGAGTTTACAAGTGCTGAAGATCAACAACTGATGTACAAAGTCTGAAGACAAAGACTGAAGACATCAGCTGATGAAACATCTGAAGGTCAAAGTCTGAAGATCAAGTACTGAAGCGTCAGTAGTTTGTCACAACTGCTGAAGAGTAATTCTTCAGTAGTTGTGATATCAGTAGTTTTATATTTCTAGTTTCAGTAGTTTTATGTTTCAGTAGTTTTGTAAAACGACTGAAGAGCTTGTTCTTCAGTCGTTGTAGTTTCAGTAGTTTTATATTTTGTACTTAACACTCTGATATGTTCTCAGTAGTTGTGAACATTTCAGTATTTTTAAGAGTTAGTTATTTTTGTATTAGATCTGCCAGTTGTCACTTTCCGTGATAACAGCAGTGATTGTTGCACTCTATATAAGGAGTGACAACCTATTGTAATATTTGTGTAGAATGAATGGAATGAATGAATGATTTGATTAGAAATATTCTACATCTATAAACATTCCTTGAAATCAGAAATATATATTCTCTCCCTATAACCGTATGTGCTCTTAATGCATACAAGTATCGATGCTTGCTACAATTTGTCTAATTCTTGTTCGTATTCCGCTGCTTTGAACTCTAATACATCAAACTTGTGATCGCTGATCCTGTCAAATGGTATCAGAGCAGGTTAATCATTGATCGATCTAATAATTGATCATTGAAACTGCTATTCAAGATCTAAGTTTGATTGAATTAGCTTTTGTTGTTGCAAGAAACGGTTATAGAGATTGAATTTTCTGTATTTCTGGTCATTCATCCTGAGATCTTTTCTTGGTTTTCATTGAGTTTGTTGTGGTCTGTGTAAAACTTTTAAAAGCTTGAATTAAATTGTTTTTGAACTGAAAATGACTACTCCCTCCAATGATCCTCACAATACTGGTTCCTCAACCAAGCCACCGATGCTGGTTAGGAATGAGTATAACATATGGCAAAGACGAATGCTCCATCACCTGTCTGTTAACAGTGCGGGTTGTTGGACATCAGTGGTACATGGTCCACACAAGCCTATGGTGAATAACCCGGAAACTAATCAAATGGTTCCGAAGAGGAGGGAGCAATACTCAGATGAGGATAAGAAGTTGCTGAAATTGATGCAAAAGCCCATGGAATTCTGGCCATGGCATTGCCAAATGAAATCTATTCTGGGCTAATGCATCATGAAACTGCCCATGACCTCTGGAATGCCTTAAAAGAACAATTTGGAGGAACATGAGGTCTTGGCAAATAATAGAGAAATTCTTGCCCAACAATATGAGACATTCTCTCATAGAAAGGGTGAGACACTGACTCAACAATATGAGCGGTTCTCTTGTTTGATCTCTGAACTAAAATGGTCAAACTTGAGTACACAAATATTCAGATGAATAACAGATTTCTCAGATCACTGCCTGAGAGATGGGACATATACTATTGTCCTACGCTCCAGTGCAAGTTTGGACAAACTATCTCTCACCCAACTCCATGGGAAACTCTCACTTTTGAGAGAGAGATAGAACAGAAGAGAAAGTTGTCTTCATCTGGAAAGCTCACTGAAGACTTTGTACCAGGCAACACTGCCTTGGTGGGTCATGAGTCAGAATATGCTTCATCTGAATGCCAGTATGATGAGCATATTAATTTCTCTTCAAGCACTTCTGTGTGAGTATTGATGGTCAGTTTACTGGGTGTAATAATGACAATTATGCTTCATTATGGATGATCTCAAGGGGATTGCTGATGATGACTTAGAAGAGATGGATATTTTGAGCCAAATGGCCCTGATAAATATCAGATCTCAGAAGTTCTATAAAAGAACTGGAAGAAAATTCCCAGGACTCTCTGGCAAAACCAAAGTTGGTTTTGACAAGAACAAGTTGAGGTGTCACAAATGCCAAAGGCTTGGACACTTTGCAAGAGAGTGTAGATCAACTGGATCTAACTCCACTGCACCCTTTGTGACTTTTCCTGGCAATAGTCAACAACACAGAGGGCAACATCCTGTCACCTCTAGTCATCATCCTCAACAACAATCTCCGGTATATTTTGTTCCTCAGGGTCAAATGCCATATCCGTACCCTTGCTATTACATGCCACAGTCAAATCAAGTTCAAGTTCCTATGGCACCACAACCTCATGCTCTACTAGAACCTCAGCCATCCCATCATCACAAAACTCAACCTCAACAACACACATCTTCTCCACCCCAGGAGTTGTTGACTGGAGCAGTTTACCAGATGACATGTGGTCATGATGACAACTGTTCTCAGGTGCTGGTCAACATGGTGGTGACAATCCTTTTGGGAATCTAGCTCTTATGGCTTTGGAGTCTGCTGATACTTCATTTTCTAATGCCTCTACACCTTAGGTATCACAGGTATCCTCTGAGGCAAAAGCCAAATATGTACTGAACCATGCATAGCAGCATTTGCTTCCATTAGAGAAGCAAATGTAGCTCTAATTAATAAGAACATTGAGCTAGAACAAATAGTTTCCAAAAACAAAGCTGGGTTTGAGTCTGTGCTTAAAGATAAAATGATGAGATTTATAAACTGAATGCCAATAATTGATGATAAGGCTAGAGAAGAAGTACTTCTAGAGAAGTACAAAGATCTCAAAGAAACCCTTGCAGTTACCCAGGTCGAGTGTGATAGATGGGTACAATCATGCAAAGGTTTTGAAATGCTTCTTAGTAAGCAATCTGCTTCAAATGTGAAGTTGGAATTGGTTACAATCACACTGCTCCACCTACAGATTTTACCCCAAGAGCAGAGGTAGAATCTGATGGTGAGAGAGTGATACCATCAATCACATCATGTGATCTACCTTCTGATACAGCACAATCAGAAGTAGCAGTCAGCATCAAGCCCTCTTTGAACTTATCAGCTGATGTTGATGGTTCAAATGCTGACATTCACATGATTAATGGGTTGATCAACTCAGGAGTAATTCTGAAGGTCTGAAAGGACTAGAGAGCAGGATCTAACACCTGAAGTTCAAACTTCAACTGCTGTCAGTACTGAAGAGAGAAGAAAACTGACAGTAGAAAGAGTTTGAAGACACTAAAGAGGCAGTCAAGAAAGCAAACAATGCTTCCAAAGCATTGAAGAACAAGTCTTCAGTTGCTTCACCCTCTTTAGTTGATGATCAACCTAAGATGAAGAAGAAACCATGTGAAGTATGTGGTCTGTTCAATCATCTTACAGATGATTGTTGGTACAAAAGAGGTTCCAAACTCAAACAAAAAGAAGAAAGAAGAAGAATAAAGAAAATGGTAAAAATGAAAATGAGTTTGAGACCACATTTGTATCAGCAACATCAAATCCTGTAACCCTTAAGTCCTCAAAGAAATCAAAAAGGAAGGGGTTTAACAGGTGACAACTGAGGAGTGCTCAGAAGAAGAAGGTGCAACATAGGAACTTATCAAACTCCACTGGCAATGTGTCTGATGAGCTGAAAGCTTATCACAAAATCAGACACAGCTGGTAATGATGGTTCAACATCTGTTGGGTAGAGTTAACCAACTAGACACTCCTATGTTGAAACCACAGAAAGGAGGTCCAAGCCAAAGGACTCCTCTTCTACACCATCTTCTTCCTCTCAGGCTGTTGTTTCAAATAAACCTGTTAGTTTACCATCTATTGATGAGACCAGGCCCAAAACAAAAAGGTTTGGGTCTCTAAAACTAACTGATTTTATTATTGCAGGGTTCTTCAACATGCCAAAGTAGCATCTGGTATGTAGACAGTGGGGGATCTATGCACATGACTGGGAACAGCTCCCTCTCATGACTACTCTCAAGGAAAGAAGGGATTTGTTTCTTTTGGCAATGATGCTAGGGGTTACATCATTGGTAAGGGCTTTGTCTCCAATGGAGAAATCAAATTTGATGATGTTAATCATGTGGAAAATCTCAAGTACAATCTCTTGAGTGTCAGTCAAATGTGTGATAAAGGCCATGTTGCTCTTTTCACCAGTCAAAACTGTAGGATTCTGTCATCCAAAGTTTTGCACTTGATTGACAAGGTGTTGGATGATCACACTCTCCTGAAAGCCAACAGGACAGGAAGAGTGTATGCCTTAGATCTTTCTAAGAAGATAGATCTCAAAGGCAATCCTTGCCTATTTTCCAAAGCCTCTTCTCAAGAATCTAAACTGTGGCACAGAAGGCTTGGTCATGTTAATCTCAAAAACATGAATCAGCTTACCCACAAAAGTTTAGTCAGAGGCTTACAATAAAGGAGTTCCACTGTGATAAAACCTGCACTGCTTGTTTAAAAGGAAAACAACACAAAGTCTCATTCCCTCCTATTGAAGTGCCTAAGTCCACTGCCTGCTTGCAATTACTGCATATGGATCTATTTGGTCCTGTGAGAGTAATGAGCATGGCAAAGAAGAAATACTGTCTGGTAATTGTGGATGATTACTCCAGATTTGTATGGACTTTCTTCCTACATTCAAAGGATGAGGCTGCTCAGAAGATATTCACTTTGTGTTGTATATTGAGAAGCAGTATTCCCTTCCAGTCAAGTGTATTAGGAGTGACAATGGAACTGAATTCAGAAATCATACACTTATGACTTCTATCTTTCAAAGGGAATCAAAAGGCAGTTTAGCATTCCAAGGACTCCAGAACAAAATGGAGTAGTGGAGAGAAAGAACAGGACCCGCATTGAAGCTGCAAGGTCCATGCTGGCTGACTCAGGTTTGCCACTGACCTTTTGGGCTGAAGCTGTCAACACAGCTTGCTATGTGCAAAATAGAGTTTTAGTAAATCAGAGGTGATGAAGACTCCATATGAAGTTCTCCATCATTTGGCTCCTCTGATTTCATTTTTCAAAGCATTTGGGTGTCCCTGTTTCATTCTCAACACAAAGGATCAACTCCATAAATTTGATCCTAAAGTGGATGCAGGGTATTTTGTTGGGTATTCATCTACTTGCAAGGCATACAGAGTCTTCAACTGCAGAACAAAGATGGTTGAAGAAACTCTACATGTTAAGTTCAATGAATCTCCAAAGGACAAGCTTCCACAAAGCCCTGTGGAGTTATTTGATTTGGACATAATGCATATGTTCCTTATCAAACTCCTGCTGTTGCTCCTGTCAACAGTTCACCACCTGGTGGTACTGCTGATGATGATGATGAGATTGCAGTACTCACCTCTTCAGGTTTAGTGATCAGCTGCCTGATTCAGCTAGACCTGATGTTCCTGTAGCTCCAGTAGCACCATCCACAACAAATGCTGATGAGATATCTTCGAATTCAACTTCCTTTGAATTACCATCCACTGATTGGTTTCAAGGAAACGATTCACCATCACCATCTGTTACTGCTGAGCCTGCTACAAACACTTGCACAGATCTCATTGTGTATCAAGATCTGAAGAATCACCCTATGTCTCAAATCATTGGTGATATCACTGCTGGAGTATCAACAAGAAGTCAATTGTCAAATTTCTGCTTCTATGCTCTCTTCATCAGTCAGCAAGAGCCAAAGAATTATCACATTGCTTTAAAGGACAATGGATGGGTTGATGCCATGCAGCTTGAGCTTCTTCAGTTCAAGAAACAGCAAGTGTGGGAACTGGTTCCTCTACCTCCAGGTAAGTGTGCAATAGGCACTAAATGGGTGTTTAGGAACAAAACTGATGAAAATGGGCTTATTGTTAAGAACAAGGCCAGACTGGTTGTTCAGGGGTTTGCATAAGAAGAAGGTATTGATTATGATGAAACCTTTGCCCCTGTAGCCAGACTGGAAGCAATTCGATTGTTTTTAGCTTATGCTGCTTATCAAAATCTTAAAGTTTTTCAAATGGATGTCAAAAGTGCATTTTGTATGGAAAAATTAAAGAAGAGTTTATGTATGTCAACCTCCGGGCTTTGAGGACAATAAACATCCTAATTGGGTGTATAAGCTTGATAAGGCTCTTTATGGGTTAAAACAAGCTCCTAGAGCCTGGTATGAGACATTATCAAACTTTCTTCTGGAAAACAATTTCACTAGAGGCTCCATAGATAAGACTTTATTCATTAAGAAAGCTGGGCAACATAATCTACTTGTTCAAATTATGTAGATGATATCATTTTTGCATCCTCTGATCAAAAGTTGTGTGATGCCTTTACAAAGTTGATGCAACAGAAGTTTGAAATGAGTGCCATGGGAGATTACAGTTCTTTCTGGGGTTGCAAATCAAACAAAAGGCTGATGGAATTTTCATTCATCAGTCCAAATACACAAAAGATCTTTTGCAAAAGTTGATTTACAAAACTGTAAGCCTGTTCTACCCCCATGTGCAGCACCACACAACTGGATACAGATCAGAAAGGTAAAGTGGTTGATGAAACACTTTACAGATGTATGATTGGGTCCTTGATGTATTTAACAGCTTCTAGACCAGATTTGTTTGCTACATGTGTTTGTGCTAGATTTCAGGCTGCACCTAAAGAGTCTCATCTGATTGCAGTCAAGAGGATCTTTAGATATCTGCAAGGCACTCCATCTCTAGGTTATGGTATTCTACTGGACATTCTGGTAAATTAGTTGCTTTTTCTGACAGTGACTATGCAGGGTGTAAGTTGACCAGGAAATCAACGTCTGGTGGATGTCAATTCCTAGGCAACTGCTTGATTTCTTGGCAGAGCAAGAAACAGACCTCAGTTGCTACATCAACTGCTGAAGCAGAGTACATTGCGGCTGCAAGTTGTACATCTCAGGTACTCTGGCTTCAAAACCAACTTTTGGATTATGGCATTACAGAGACTAAGACTCCATTGTTAATGGATAGTGCTTCAGCTCTTTGCATTGTCAAAAATCCAGTCCAGCACTCTAGGACCAAACATATAGAGATCAGACATCATTTTATAAGGGATTGTTTTGAAAAAGGTCTGATTGATCCTAAGTTTGTGCCTAGTGCTGATGAGCTTGCAGACTTTTTACTAAGCCTTTGGATAGTTCAACTTTCCAAAACCTGGTGTTAAGGCTTGGTATGCTGCAGCTAGAATAAGTGACAACTACTGATGATCTTAGTAATAAGTACTGATGATCATTAGTACCTATGTCACATAAGTACTGATGAGCTTTTACCCTCAGTAGTTTTTATAACTACTGAAGGCTAAATGTCTCACAAGTACTGAAGTACTTCATCTGTTTTAAACTACTGATGTAGTTACAACTACTGATGCAGTTACAACTACTGCAATCAGTAAAAACAGATAAGTACTGATGTCCTATGAAACAACTGAAATCAGCCAAAAAGACTGATGAATGTGTTGAGGACAGTATGAAACAGCTGAAAAGCTAAGAATTGACGAAAACAGCTGAAGAGAACTTTCTCTTCAGTCGTTTGTACAACTGCTGTTTCATTCTAAACAACTGAAGCAAAACCACTGTCTCAGTAGTTTATAACTACTGACTAATACCAAGTCTTCAGTTGTTTACAACAGCTGATGACAAAACCACTGTTTAGTAGTTTCATAACTACTGATGACAAACACCAAGTCCTCAGTTGTTTCAATCATCTGAAGTCAAACCACGGTCTTTAGTAGTTTTCTAAACTACTGATGCCTAACACCACGACTTCAGCTGTTTCAACGTCTGAAAGGATAATACCATGTCAACGGTCGTCTAAAACTACTGATGACTAACACCACATCCTTCAGTCGTTTCTTACCCGTACCCTATAAATATCCCTGACCTAAGCTCTCAATGCTTCATCTTCTTCAAAACTAACGTTCCTCTCCAAAACTTCCCTTTTCTCAATGGCGTCCATGCAAATTAAACCGCGACACAACTGTGTTGCCTACCTCACTAAATCGCCATCTGGATAAGTTCGATACTGCTATCGATCTTATGGTTCAGTCCCAATACAATACGGCATTTCTTCTGAATCCCATACTACATGCCGAATCCCTTCAACAATTTTGGATGAACGTTACTATTACCACTGGGGAGAACAACACACCATCTCTCCAGTCGGTCGTAAACAACAAAGAAGTAGTCATCACTCCTGCAATAATCCGCAAAATTCTTCATCTGAATGATGCTAGTTCTCCTGCTGGATATCCGAAGGGCACCACAGATCTATCCTTTGCCCAACATGGATATCAAGGTGATCTCAGTGCCTCCACTATCTTGAAGAAACACTTTAATGACGCTGAGCGCCTAATCTTTCACATGGTGAATGTATGTTTGGCCCCTAAGACGTCGTCTTTGGATCAAATGTCGACGAAATGGCAGCAGGTAATGTATTCTATCCTTGAGCAACAACCGCTAAACTTTTCAGAAAATAATTTTCAGAGCTCAAGATATGGCTCAAAAACTAACTGCCAACCGTTGGATACTTTATCCACGGTTCATAATGGCCATTATTACAGACTAGCTTAATGCTGAGGGACTTGTTGGCTTGGGAGTCCCTGCTACGGCTGTTCTGCCGGAAGTATACTCCCGGCACAACTCTGACCAGACACTTAAAATGGCTGCCAAGCTGCGAAAACCCACGCAGCTGGAACCCACAGCCACCACCTCCAAATCAAAAGTCCCCACCAAACCCACCAAAAAAAAACCCAAAACGGCTACTCAGGGAATTGAGTCCCTTGAGGATGCCCCTGCAACACAAACGCAGGATATATCCACTAGTCCAAACCCCTAGTGGATACAATGACTCTTCCAGCCATAGCCGCTCAGGCTTCCTCTCAACAGGAGCCTGAAGCAACCACACAAGGGGTACCTACATATCTGGGATCTTCCTCACTTGAGGGGATTGCCATTGAAGAGCACCAACCTCCCAGGTGCACACTGCTTCTATCCCTTCACCCCAAACAACTGCCCCTCAAACCCAACTTTAATAGTTGCACAAGTGCTGACTCAACTGCAATCCTCACCCCCTCCCCAGAGAAACCACTGACTACTGGGAATACCTCTACAATTGAGGGGGAGGAACACAGTGCACTTGAGAACCCACAGCACAGGGGTTACCACTTCTATCTCCTGGTGTAGACAAGGAGCTTAGAATATCTAGTGAGGCTGCCACCTCCTCTGACTCAGCACATGATCAGAATGAGGCTGGTAACATTGCCAAGACCTCACTAGAGGCAACAGCTGATGATGGACTGTCCTGAGGCTGGAAGTCCCCAGTACCAAGCACAAGGGGCACATGCACAACTGGTCTACACCCAGTACATGTAAATCCTGCTCTAAGCAGGAGGTCAGATGATTCAGCTTCGGCTGATGATGACCTGGGCTTTTTCTATGATGTTCTTGCCCAGAACACAATCCTTGAAGAGAAAGTCAGTAGGCTGCAAAACCTACTTGATCAACTTTCCCAAGGAGAAAGACCATCTGCCTCTACCCACCCACAGATGGCACCTTCACTTGAAGGTTCCCCAAACACTGAGCCACTCCAAACTCAACCACCTGCCTCTGCTTCAGGCCCTACTTCTCAGGAACAGAACCCTCCTGAGCAAATAGGTGCTGTACTCAAAATTCCCTCCCTCTCATCACACCCATAATCACTGATATTGTGACCAAAGCCATTGATGAGAGGCTTTCCTCAACTTTACAGCCCTTGATTGATGCTGCTGTCCAAAAGACTCTTTCTGCGGTACAAACCCCTTCCTCCAATGCATCCAAAAAGGGGGAGAGTACTGCAGTGAAAGAAAAGAAGAGGAAAAGATCCGAGGAAAAGAAGGAAGCGAAGCAAGCCCAAAAGGAAGAGAAAGAAAAGCAACCACTGCTCACCTACAAGCGAAAGAAAGGTGCTGATGATCACATTGCTGAAGATAAAGCCTTGGAGCTACTGATAAAAGAGGCTGATGCCGAACACAGCAGATCAATGGACAACATCATTGATCAGCTGTTTAGGCAAGGCCATGACACCAATAAACTTGACTCTGAGATTCGACGACTAGAGATTGAAGAAATCCAGAATAGATGGGCAAGTTATGAAGTGTTAGAAAGAGAAAGGCTTGAAATCATGATTAGATTTATTGCAAAATATCTTGGAAGATCAATGATCGAAACCAAAGCTTGGTCCAGGGACAGTATCTTGGCAATCACCACCAAGATCTGTTCGTCTGAAGCATATACTAAGGGGCTGTTATTGAAGCTTTGAATGAAGCGGGTGCTGGGAGCAGGACTGAGCTAGCCAAGCAATCAAAAGCCACACTCACCTCAAGGATGCTAGAACAGCCTGTCAACATTCCCGCCAAAACCACCCAAAACACAACCCACCAAACCAACTCCCTTACCCTCAAAACCCATAGCCGATGATATACCCTTGAAGAAGAAGAGAAGGATATTGAGGCTAGAAGATGATGAAGAAGATGATGAAGATAGGCTGCCACTCTCAGCTGTGATTCAGTGCCTAAGGCCACAAGTCACTCCTCAGCAATTACTCCTGAAGTCCAGAGACAAACGGTTAAAGTGAAGCTAGAAGAAGAAGAGCTTCATAAACAGCATGATGAGGAATTGCTGAAGAGAGTTGACAAAGCTTATGCAGCCACATCTTCTATCATCAATATGAAGAAGCAAGCCCTCAGACTTTACACTCTCAGGCATACCTTTCAATATCAAAAGGAAGAGTGAGGATTTGGCCTGATCCCAGGGTCTCTCACAGAATTCATAAGAAAAATATACCTCAGAGATACATTGGCCAGGTGAAAAATATCGTAGATGAAGTGATCTCTCTGGTCTTTGTAGTTTCACCCTGGGAAATCCTAGAAGACTTCAAGAAGCCTACAAAGCTAATCTAACCCTCAGAAGATGCTAGAAAACAAAATAGTGAAAAAGGGGTTAGTTTACAAGAGGCTTGAGGAAGTCAGGAAAAATGAGCTCCAGTTGTTCCTAGAGGGTAATCACCCGGATGAGTTTGCTTACAGAATAATAAAAACTGTGGAGCTAAAGAATGGGAAACAGGCCCAATACCTGTCTGAGTATTATGGGCCTGAATCATTGTTTGAAGGAGGTGCTGAAGAGCTAACCATGGAGGAACAAATCACCTTCCTTGAGGCCTACACAAGAGAGTCGTACAGACTCATTATGGGGAAGTGAATCTCATGAATGGGATAACAACTCTGTGTCCTGTTCCCCAAAACAGAGTTCCCATTCATACTCTGCCAAACAAATATTTGAGGTTTCTTCCCAGGACGGAGCTTACATGGGTCATCTTCTCTACTGATCAAGAAGGAAAAAGACCAACACTTTGCCAACATAAGTGGGACAACGAATAATTTAGAGGTTTTGGCTACATTGGTTTAGGGGGAGTTTGTTGGACCAAAAGAACCATGAGCCAAGATCAGAAAACCTCTAAGTCCCACATGGTATCACAACAACTGCTGAAAGACTCATCAGCAGTTTGACAAGTGCTGAAGACTTCAACAGCTGAAGATCAAGTGCTGAAGATTCCAACAGCTGAAGAACTAAAGTGCTGAAGTACAACAGCTGAAGAACACAAGTACTGAAGCTGAACAGCTGAAGAACACAAGTACTGAAGCTGAACAGCTGAAGAACACAAGTGCTGAAGCTGAAAGACCAAAGTACTGAAGTACAACAGCTGAAGAGTTTACAAGTGCTGAAGATCAACAACTGATGTACAAAGTCTGAAGACAAAGACTGAAGACATCAGCTGATGATATCTACTGAAGTCATCAGCTGATGAAACATTTGAAGTCAAAGTCTGAAGATCAAGTACTGAAGCGTCAGTAGTTTGTCACAACTGCTGAAGAGTACTTCTTCAGTAGTTGTGATATCAGTAGTTTTATATTTCTAGTTTCAGTAGTTTTATGTTTCAGTAGTTTTGTAAAACGACTGAAGAGCTTGTTCTTCAGTCGTTCTAGTTTCAGTAGTTTTATATTTTGTACTTAAACTCTGATATGTTCTCAGTAGTTGTGAACATTTCAGTAGTTTGTTAAGAGTTAGTTATTTTTGTATTAGATCTGCCAGTTGTCACTTTCCGTGATAACAGCAGTGATTGTTGCACTCTATATAAGGAGTGACAACCTATTGTAATATTTGTGTAGAATGAATGGAATGAATGAATGATTTGATTAGAAATATTCTACATCTATAAACATTCCTTGAAATCAGAAATATATATATTCTCTCCCTATAACCGTATGTGCTCTTAATGCATACAAGTATCGATTGCTTGCTACAATTTGTCTAATTCTTGTCCGTATTCCGCTGCTTTGAACTCTAATACATCAAACTTGTGATCGCTGATCCTGTCAACAATAAATCTAAGAAAGTTTCTTGATGTGTGAGTAGATTCATCTTGAGTGGAAACTACACTGAGTGCATGCCAAACATAATGCTAGGTGATTGTTTGTGGGAAACTTCATTTCGAGAATACAAAGTGAGTCTTATTCTGATGTGACCAAATCACTCATCTAAACATACTATGTGCCAACACTTTATAATATCTATCTTTGCAAATCATACTCCCTCTGTTTTGTGTGAACAAAGACCTGGGTGTATGATCACCATACTAAATTTCAGTT
Organism: Flaveria trinervia; assembly: GCA_025506515.1. Lineage (NCBI taxonomy): Eukaryota > Viridiplantae > Streptophyta > Magnoliopsida > Asterales > Asteraceae > Flaveria > Flaveria trinervia. The sequence continues at coordinate 8,325,738 of CM046441.1, forward strand.
ACAAAAGGTGAAAAGATCATGATCCTCATCATCCCTCTATTTTGTGTGAACAAAGACCTGGGTTAAAGGCACCTCTGGTTTACGTGAGTAAAGGACCTGGTGACCTTGTGATGATCATATCTAAGCTCTCAAAAGAATCCAATGTGATCAATTGTATATTTATCTAGAGCTTCTATATCATTGCATTGATGAGATGCCAACTGCATCTCAAGATAGAACTTATAACTTAAAGTACATAGTTCTTAAGTGTGAAAAAGTGATGATTTGTCTTGCAAAGGGAGGACAAAATCTTTGTGAATTGAATGTGAAGCTCATAACAGTTAATTCCAAATCAATATGAAAACATGATAAACAGCATGCCTAGTTGCTACATGAGCTCTTGTATGGATTTGAGAGGACAATATACTTGCAATTAGAACTTTGTTCAGGTATAAATTCAACAATATAACACATCAGGAATAGGCTTAGTATTATAGTATGATCCTATCATATGTGTATATATGCCTGATCATCATTAAACAGTTAAGTCACTAATGCTATTCTTCTTAGAAATTTATGATAAATGCTTAATGTCATCATTAATCACAAATTTAGGGGGAGTAGAATTCATGAAGTTAAGTTTATCAATCAGCAGCTTTGTCTATTTCATTATCAATTTGAAGGAACTGGAATCTGAGCACCATCTTAGCTCTTGGATACATGAAATTTTCTTTAAAATCATTTTAAACTTTCTTGTGCTAAATTGTCATGTATACAAAGTCAACAAGGTCCAAAAGTAATAAATGGTTCTAAGCAATGGACTTGGACCATACAACATTAATTCTCTGCATTGTCATCTTAAGCATCAGTAGAAGCTACAGTGCCATCTTAAGCATCAGCAAAAGCTACAGTGCCATCTTAAGCATCAGCAAAAGCTACAGTGCCATCTTAAGCATCAACAGAAGCTACAGTGCCATCTTAAGCATCAGCAGAAGCTACAGTGTTGAAAATTTAAATGTTTATCCATAGATTGGTAAACTACGGATGAACAGAGATTAACAAATAATTTAATTTCATAGTTTGGTAATTCGTAAAAATGTAAGTTATATTTCTCAGCAGATGTCATTAAGTCATCCGCAAATGATTTATGGGATCCGTAGATGATCCGCGGAAGAATTTGTTGAGGGTCCCACTTCATTAATGTGATAAAAATAAGGTGTCTGAGAGTATAAATGATGTTGTTTGACTTCAACTTCATTATTCGCTTTTTTAGTTCACTTTTTCAGACCTAGAAAAACACACTCTCAACAAGCTTGTTCTGAAGTCCAACAATAGAAATCAAAGAATACAAGAGCTAAAAGAAATAATTACAAGAAAGGATGAAATGCTGATGCAACTAGAATCAAGAATCAAAAGCTTGAGAGAATATGTCGTGTGCCATAATGAAGTGATTGATGCCCTTCTTCAACAAGACTCTGAACTCAAAGAAGCAGTAAAGAAAGAGAAAGATGAAAATAAGAAGCTAACCGTGAAAATTGATCAAATCAATGACACTCTCTATGATCAATCAGCTCCGTTGAGAAGAAAAGAATAAGAGATTGATGAACAGAAAATGAAGATATGTGCTCTTGAATCAAACCAACTAAAGAAACCTGCTGAATCTTCTAAGCAACTCATTCAATACTTAAGGAAGAGGAAGTATTTGGGCTCAACAATGATTCAGGTAATCAATGTTGAAGATTCTCCTAAACGGTCAAGACATACCACTTCTGAGCACACTCCTTCTATGGAAAATTCAACATCAAAGCAAGTTGCTATTGATGAATCTGAGAGTGATGCTGAATGGAAAGAGCTGATTGAAGATGAACCTAACAAAGCTTAAGAAGAATCAACGACTGATGTTCTTCTTACAACAAAAGACATCATGGAAGAGAGGCCTGAGTCATCTATGTTTATGACCCTGATCAATCATGGGTTCCCATTTGACATGGTTGAAAGAATGAACTTGACTGAGATGAAAGATATGCCGAAAGAGTTTGAGCTTGCTAGGTTCATAATTCCAAATTATGATTATGAAGCATTCATTACTTTTCAAGCCATTCAGAAAATCAAGAAAGATATAGGACATTGTGACACTACTAAACTCACCAAGTACAATAAGGTATGTTGGCTTCAGGGACACAATTACAAGGCTTATGAGCATAATGGAAAAAGTGTTGGTGAACTAAGAAGAATGATGGAACATGTAATGAATGTTGAACTTGATACTGGAGTCAGATTCAGAACCGAAGCTCCAAACCCATCATTTGAGCAACAAAGCAAACTCTCTGCTGATCCTATAACTGTTGAATCTAAAGATCAACATAAAGGCAAAGACAAACTCATTAGAGAACCAAGGGCAGTCATTCCTGGGAAAGTGTGGGCATTAGGATAACTGTCAGAGAGATCACTAAACAGAAATCAACTCTCATAGAGCTATATGATCATATCACAACCCCCAGTTCTGAAGAAGAGAACAAGATTATGGCCTGGAAATTTGATCCAGACTCGGAGTGTGCAATTATAAAGAGAACCTCTGGAAGAATTCAATATTTCCATGATACAGAGGCTGTACTGAGACTTCATGAGAAAGACATCAAGGATCTGTAGATTCTTACAATGTCTAACTATCCAATTCACTCAAGGGGAAGAGATTTCTCTGTGTTGGTGGGAAAGTTAAAGACAAAAAGATGATGTGATTAGAGAAGCAAAAAGAGAGGATATTGAGCACAAAAGAAGATTAGAGAGAAAGAAAAGATCAGGCACTAACTCTTCCTCATTAGTTGATGATGAAGTTCGAAGGAGAGTTGGTTGTTCTAATAGAAAAACAGCAACCATCAAAGTCATTGGAGGAAATCAATACACTATTCCCATAACTAAGTGGGGATATGTTGAGAAAACAAAAGAAATGGTGTTGCTGAGGAATGCTGATAGTAGGAAAGGTGACAAAATAAGAATCTTTGACCCTATAGAGATCAAAATGCTTCATCCAAGCTACACATCATTCTTACATGATAATTCTTCCCAAAGTTGACAGATGAAAAAGCTCAGAATGATTTATGCTTATACATTCATATGATACAAGTTATGGATAAGCTGCATGCCAAAGCATACAAAAGAAGAAGATATAATGCTGGATGCTGAAGGGAGCTAACATTGAAGATATAATAGAACTAAGAATCTCAAAAGAAGATGAACTGGAGATTGTTAACAATCAATGTGTTGTAGAAACCCTCACCACTAAAGAAGATGTATTGGGGTTGAGTTTTGAGACACTTCAAAGGATATGCAGAATGGAGATCAAGTACAAATACGACGATCAAAAAGATGCAGTATCATATTTCAACAAGAAAATGATTTCAAGATTAAAAGAGCTTTCAATTTTGAAGAACTGATTACAAGTATCTAAGCCTAAGGGGGAGTATTGTTAGGTCTAGGATCAGTAGATCTAGTCAATTTTGTATAGGCTTAGTACTTGATTTAATATCTGTAATGAATGGTTGTAATTCATTATTGTGTATGCATTATATATATAGGTTAACCCATTTATATGTGTGTTGACTTATGCATGGTTGCAGGTACGAACATTATACTTGGTCAATTTCTGAATTTGACCAAGTGTAAGTAACATTTACGGATGAACATTTTGTTATTCCGTAGATATGTTTCTTACAAGTAAAATTACATCCGAAGATCCTCTGTGGATGAACAACGAGAACTGAAGAACAAGATTCCTACGGAAGAACAAATCAGCTTCGTAAGAACAAGAATTTCTACGGAAGAACAAATCAACTTCGGAAGAACAAGAATTCCTACGGAAGAACAAATCAGCTTCGGAAGAACAAGATTTTACGGAAGAACAAATCATCTACGGAAGAACAAGACTTCTACGGAAGAACAAATTCCTACAGAAGACACTATTCCTGCGGAGTCCAAACACTTGTATAATACAAGTGTTACAAGTCAACAAGGCAGTTATGCGAATCCCAAGAAATCCGATGATTCCTTAACTGAAACAAATGAAATCCCAAGCGATCTGGTGTTTCTTATAACATAAACATCATTGTCTATATATATGGATCCTAGGTTTCGATTCAAGGACGATTGATTAGACAATTGATTGAACGGCAACAACAATAGCAATACAACAATTCCATAAACAGCGAACATCACATCATTTCACTCAATCAAACCCTAGCAGCCGTCTCATCATTCATAACAAACTTTGATATCATTCATTCATTATTTTGTAATCATTAACATATTTTAATGAAATACATATTATTCATTAATTGTGTTTCTGTTAGTGTGTTCTTGAATCTTCATTGATATTGAAATTTAATACAAAACAATTAAACCAAGCCAACGTTGATTCCGCAAACGTTGACTTGTCTTCAACCAACACTGATAATTCCTAACTGCGATCCTTGGATTCATAGATTAATGAATCATACCGGAAATGATAAAATAGACTTGAAGTTGTGCTGTCCAGGAAGAAAAATTGGTTAGAAGTACTCTAATAGGTTTAAATCCATCTCCAATTAAAAATACAAAATTATATCTTGTTTCGTTTTTAAATTTTAAGTTGTTTTATTTAACTTTTAGTTATTTGTTAGGTAAAATTCGCACTATACATTAGGATTCAATCTGTGAATCACTCACTAAAAGTGGTCACGTCTGAGGTGACCAATCGGGTTTTTGAAATTAAAAGGATCACGTCTGAGGTGATCAAACAGTATTTCAATTAAAAAGGTCATGTCTGAGATGATCATCGGTCATAACGTCATACCAATAGTTAAACATGTATGTTTGAATGTGAAAGAGGTCAAACTCATAAGTATGGACCAATCGCACGATTGGACCATAAGTATAGGCCAATCGCACGAATGGACCATAAGTACGGACCAGTTGCACGATTGTATCACAAGTATGAGCCAATCGCACGATTGAACCGTACGTATGAGCAAGTCGTACGCCTAACCCTAATCGCACGAATGAAACATGAGTATGGGCTCAGTTGCACGAATGGAGCAGGCGTATGGGTCAATTCGTACGATTGAAAATTAAGACAGTATAAAAGGAGGGGTGAGTCGGTCGCATTTCTCACCAACCCCTAAATCGTTCAAACACAACTCATACGCAGACACTCTGTCAAAATTTCTTCTCGCCTTGATTATTGCCGATTGTGTTACTAACTAATCCAGTGTTCATCTATAGGTACTTAGTGACTGAAATCGAACAAAATGCTCAGTGAAATCAAACCCTAACTGATCAATTTGGTTAAAATCAAGAAATCAATAAAACCCTTCAAATAGACCACTTAAATGGGAAAAATCGTTAAAATGAAGGACATAAAGTGATAGTTAGGGTCCCTGCAAATCTAATGAGTCTAAGCACAACGTTTAACATCAAGTTTTGACCAAGATTCAAGGTTAGAGTGTCAAACAGAGAGTTATGCGAATAGACTCTCCGAATGAAATTCAATCGCCCGATTGAGCTGGGCGTATGACTCAATCGCACGAATGAACCAGGTGTAAGAGTTCAGTTGCATGATTTATTCAACCGCATGGCCTAAAACTCGACTAAGTTCAGTCGCAAGCTCAATCACACGACTGAACTCAGCCGCATGCTCAATCGCACGACTGAACTCAGCCGCATGCTCAATCGCATGAGTGAAATTAGTCATATGGTTCAATCGCACGATTGAACCAGACAGATCACAAAACAGTTTAATTTCAACTGTCTTCTGTTATGCTCAAATCTAACATATATGTGTCTTGTGTTACGAAAACATGGCTGATAGGTGGACTATCAACACTAAGCACAACATTTGTGCTCATCTTGATGCTACCTCCAGGAACGTCGCTGAGTTCGCTGGGATTATAGCCTTTCTACGTAGGTTGAGGATCTACAAGGCTATCTCTGCTCCTTGCACACCCTACCGGTCTCTACAACAGGCCTTTTGGGAAGGTGCTTCAGTTGACAGATCCAGTGAGCCTTACTGTATACGAAGCTCCATTTTTGGTCAAGAGATCGAAGTTACTACTGCTGATCTAAGACAGGTACTGGATCTAGGTGATGATGATGCCCACCCAACCAAGTTGCATCCTCTGGCAGTAAGGGGTTGTTTTCTAAGGATGAAGTACACTGGGGACATCAACTCAGGTGTGCTCAACAAAAGCAACCTATGAACCCAGTTCAAGTACCTGGCCCATGTCATTCTGAAGTGCATAACATCAAAGAGGGGAGGATTGATGATTTATTTGCCCAAATCCAGAATGCATACGTGGCACTGGTGGTGAACCATTCTTTTAGCTTATCCAACATGATCTTCTCTTACATGATTTAGAACCTAGAGGCGAAGAGTAAGGAGGGCTTTTGCATGTACCCTCGGTTTTTACAGCTTATTATTGATGAGAAGCTTCCGTCACTGCCTAAGGAGAAGGACGATGTAGTGATATTAGAGGTGATGGATGACACCACCCTGGGTAGGATGAAGGTGTACGGGGGAAGCAGGTGAAGCCCCCTGTCAGGAGATTGTTCGGGCACTTGGCCAGTGCTGATTATGTGGTGCCTTCTCACAAGAAGTGGCGTCACGATGAGAGTGACTCAGATGTCGAGCCGAAAGAGCTACCCACTAATGATACATATGATGATGACGATGACCATGGTGATGGTCAAGGCTGCGAGGCTCCTGGTGGATCCGAGTAGGTTCCAAGCCACCCCGATTCTCAGGTAGATGAGGATGATGAGTCAAATGAGGAGCCTCTCGTGAGGACAGTTGGCAGCAGGGTTGTGGCCACCGAGAGAGGTAAAGAGGTAGTTGATGGACGCCATGCTAGGTCAAAGGGTGGTACTACAGATTACACTGATCCTCCTTACACCCCAAACCAGCCACTCGGCTCAGGGGGAGCCTTTGTCTCCAAGGGCTCAAGGAAGAAAAGGATGGCCCAACCCCACGGGAAGAAGAGCAAGACGCAGAGGATCACCCTAATCACTACTCCCACCACCACTACCACAACTACCACCACAACCACACCTCCTATCTCCACCCCATAGCTACTACTACCACCACCACTCCACCCACTAATACACCTCCGACCACCACTACCACCACCACTCCTCCCACTACTACTATCTCCCATCTAACCACCACTACCACAGTCACTCCACCACAACCCACACACATTCCCCCTCTCAGATTCACCATATACACTACTACCACCACCTCTCACCAAGCCGGTCCGTCCACTCACACTCCATTCACGGTTGGACCTACTCTACCCCACATCGGGTTAGAGGAAAAGCTGTCCAACCTCAACCGTATTGTTCTAAAGCTGTTGGCTACTGATGAGCAACGAGGTGCACAGCTCAACCAGCTGATGAAGGCTAATGCTGCTTAAGCTCATGAGATCAGGGAGCTCAGTCAAAAGAGTGACCTGTATGAGAGAGCTCTAAGCCGAGCCCACCAAGCGCTTACAAGTCAAAATGAGCTGGTGTTGGCGTCGCTAAAGAGGATTGAAGAGCTTGAAAAGAAAAATAAAAAGATTATGTTAAAGCTGAGAGGGTCAAAGAGTGAGCCTCTGAAGATCAAGGATGGTGATGGTGATGATGGAGATGATGATGATGATGACGAGGAGGAAGATGATAATAAAGAAGATGTTGAGGAGGGAAGACCAAGCCAAAAGGATCACGATGAGGATGATGATCAGGAAGGTGATGGATCAGCATCAGCTTCTAATCCACAGGCTCAGGAGAGGCGTACCAAACGAAGTCAAGACAAAGGAGCCTCATCCTCCGCTCCTCTTGTAGAAGAATCAAGGGAGCAAGACAAAAGTAATGATTAGATGTTTATGTATTTAAAACTTTTGTACTTGAATGATATGTTACACAAATGTAATTAATGTTCAATTATTTATGCTTAAATGTTTTATCTAATGAATTGTGTGTGTTGTGCTTAATGTCTAATCAAGCAGATAAAATTCCACAGCATGATGAATACGATGTTGCTCCCCTTCAGCAAATCAAGTCTCAATTCACTATGATTCTTGATTTGCAAGGGATCGTCAGAAAGTCAATGAGCTATACTCCCGAAGAAGGAGAAATTATACATGATCTGACCGATGAGCAACTTGTTGAGCTGTTCAGACTGAATTCTGATGAGCTTGTCAAAGATGCTCCAGCGGTAGATGTTATAAGTGATGATGAGCTGAAAGATGTTGATGAAATAGAGATAGAGGATGTCACTTCTGAACATTATCCAGAGTACACCGACCGCGTGGGAAATGTGATACCCAACTTCGGTGATACTTTCGGAAGTGCTACATTTGAGAAGCTGGATGAGATGGAAAAGGAAAAGGATGAAAACCAAGCCCAAGCCTCAGATGCAAATGTTGATATCGAGAAGGCTGAATGGGCAGCTTACTTTGCTAAAATTAGAGCACAGTGCATGACTCCAAAGCAAAATGCTTACACCAAACTCTACAAAGTCAAGAAACATCAGAAGGTGTCAGGCAAAATCATAGTATGGGCCTATTTTGACGACTTAAACGTATATGCTATAAAGAGAGAGAAGGTATTGAGTACTTCCGATATCCATATGATCTGAAGACTCTTCCAGGTTTTGAGCTCAACCGACTAGCATGCTTAAATCTGTTGTATGCTGATCCTAGAAAGATGTCAGGTTGGTTTGAAGCTGCACTAAGAAGGAATACCACACCAGGTGGGTAAACTTTAGACCTCAACAACCAAAGAGGTACATCCATAGGTCTGAAGTGGATCCTATATCTGGGAAGCCAAAAGTAGTGCTGAAGTGGAGTCCCCCACGCAAAATGTCAAATATTCCCTTATGGGAATTTCCTTAGGATTTCACTCGACATTTCAAATGGTGGTATAATGACTGGAGGATAGGTGAAGCGGTCATAGTTCTGAACAAACAGGGAAAAATGGAAACTATCAGGGTATTTGACCCAAGTGGCTTACCAACTTGTCAGCTGAAGATGTCTACACTTTATACAAGTGGCCACTATTCTATGACACGCAATATATTGTACTAGCACTCCAATTCCAAAATGTTATAAGGCTTTGCTTTGTGTTTGAAATACACGCAGGAGTTACAAGAGAGGAGAAGTACAAGAAATTTGAAGAGCATATGAAGAATGTTAGACAATAGAGTAAACTAGGTCCAAGGGGGAGTTTGTTGATACATATGTCCCTAGTTTATGTGCTTAATGTAAAAGTCTATCATGTCTTACACATATGTAATGAATGGGTTAAATGAAATATAATACGTGGTTGATGTTTATAATGTTTAATATTTCATAGTATTATTGTGTGTTAAAGTATAATGAACTTACTATATAGGTTTGAGGTTGTTGTGTATAGTTCTTAGTCAATAATGATTGAGAAATGTGTTCAAACTTAGTCGTATGAGTCTTCATGCGAATGGACCATGCTTATGGACCATACGCATGAATACCTCATGCTAATGGACCAGTCGCACGACTGAAGCAGGAGACTGGATCAGTCGCACGATTGAGACATAAGATTGACTTAGTCGCACGACTGAACCTTCAGTCGTGCGTATGGATCAATCGCATGATTTAGTCACACGACTGAACCATGCTAATGGTTCAGTCGTACGATTGGAAACCCATAACCTATAAATACCACCTAATTTGTGAAAAAACGTAACACTTGAGAGAAACCAGAGAAACACTTGATACTCTTACGAACCCTAGCCATCTAGAACGTCCAAGGAAGCATGTCCAACTTCATAGATCAATCCTGATCGATCTCTACTCGTTCATAACGTTTAGTTTCAATCTTAAATCGATCGGGTAATTGTTCTCACTGATTGGATCGCCAATCAAAGAGGATTCCGCACTATTTGATTCAGTATAAACGCAGAATTTGTTAGTATTCCGTACGTACACGGTCCTGACATATACACACAAATATTCAAATACGATTATATTTAAAGTATTGACGCAGATTGTCATTAATAAACATGATTATACAACGAAATGTTACTTTTTAAAGCATAAAAGATTAAGACCCAACATATTTATTGTCTCTTTTTATAAAATTAAATCGTGTGGCATACTAGACTGTACAATTAATAATATCGTCTGCTGTCAAGATTGTTCACTATTCACTCGAAAATTTAATGCTCAAAAAATGTTCGCTTGATTTTTGACTTGGTTGTAAATGAGCGGACGGCTAGATTCGGTTTGTAAACGAGCCAAGCATGTGCAAATTTACGTTCGGTTCTGTTCAACTCATGAACAACCTTAATGGGCTCTGTGCACTAGCGGAAACACTGCCCCACCCTCTTGTGTTACTCGGAAAGACGAAAATTGCAAGCTATGCAATCTAAGACAATGCTGAGAGTTATGTATGCGTATATTAAACTAATAAAATATTGCATAATGGTTAAGGAAGATGAAATATGCATTTCACTCTTTTAAGGGTGATTTAGGGACGGTCCATATGACGTATACCCAGAGGCAGTGGCGGAGCTTGAACATTCTCGAATGGGGGTAGGGGCAAATTCAATTTATTTTAGAGAGGGGAGGGGGTCCGAACAAGAGTTTTATATAAAAAATTACAATATCAGATTAAAAATTTATACTACCTCTCGAAGTGGTAAGATTTTGAAATCTTACAATCAAAAGAATTTAAGGTGAAACATTCCATTGGATTTACTTTTAATTACTCATTCAAAGATAATTTTACTTAAAGATTATACTAGTTTCTCATTCCATTCCATTTCTTCCAATCAAATGCCCCCTTAGATTTATTTTGTATTAACTCGTTTAGTTGTACAAGTTGACTTGTCAATTGTTTAAGGTAATATGTTTATAAATTGATTATTACCCGTCAACCAATTTCACATATTTTAATTAACATGTTGCACAAGTCTTGTATATGTTACATGTTGTCTATTTTAGTGTAATGGGATTAACTTTTTGATCAAAGTTAATTATAGTATGAATCGAAATAAGCCAGGTGTGGGGTGCACACTTATTTCGATCTTACTATAATGGGGGTTTTGGGGGCAGCGCCCCCGGTAGCGGGGTCCAAGGGGCGGCAGCGTCTGGCGGGGTCCAAGGGGCAGAGCCTCTGACTTGGGTTAAGCTGCCAGGTCATCTTGGAAATTTTTTATTTCCATAATATTACTTTATAAAAAATGCATTATAAATTTAATTTATTAAATTTCGTATGCATTTTATGTAAGAAAATAATGGTTCCGAATTTGTGATTAATTCGAATTAGTTCGAAATTAAATTAGTGGATAACTGTCCAAGCAGTTTTCCATCCCAGATATAATGTCTTTTGATCATACGAATTTCTTGATTGGTTCATCAACACTCTCGCAAACCGCATACTCAAATTCGCACTGAAAATCTAAGTTTTATCCGATCATAACATTTGTGAACCACAAATAGTTTTGATCTAAAAGTGAATCACAACTCTCAAAAATCCTCGGTTATTTTGATCTTCAAAAAATTCCCCAACATTACATGATTTTAAACATATGCGAGTTAAAGTTAATGTTTTTAGAAGGTCGTTTTTTCGGTTGAAAAATTCAACCCACCAACGTATAACCCGAAAATCCAACATCATTGATACCTTAATTGTTTCATGGATCTTACTCTTTTTAAATTGGCTTGTATCACACATATTGGCTTTAGACCTTTAATTGGTTATTTATTTGAGGTGGTAGAAACGATCGTGAGATTGACACTGAATATGGAGTTTGTAGGATATTAAAGGCATATCGAAAGAGAGAAAAGGGATATAAATTAAACCCCACATTGTGCATAAAGGCATTAGACATCTAAGAACAGCAATGTACACATGTAATTGCATCAAGTATGTGTGGTGATGCACATTTTTGTACAATTCTAGAACGAGTTCTAACGTTTGATTAAATATTACATAATGTCTATGTGGTCGTTTTTGTGACCTTCTTTTTATTATTTTGTTAATTTTATCCATTTAAGTTAGTATAAGTGGATATTGATTAGTTAGTTGATTACCTCACTTGAAAAACCAAAAACAAAAGTAAAATAAACACAAAAAAGCTCTAGCTCACTCTCATATTCTACATTTTTCTACTTTCATTGTAGCTCAATAGCAATCATCCATTGGTTAAGGCTCCACAATCGAGCCTACAGTTGTTCATGTTCTTCCAAATAACAACAACCTGAAAGTTTGGAGCAATTAGGATTTGGTTGAGACAAGTTACGGGTCTCAAAAAGGCAAGTTGCAAATTTTATGTGGTTTTGTTAGCAAAATAGTGGAGCTCAACTTTGAAGAAACATATTGCAAAATATTTCAAGGATTTGAAAAATTCGGGGCTAAAGCAAACACAAATGGGTGGTGATCAGCGTGAATATTTTGTGCAACGGAAGTACGATTTCAGAATGACAAAATTCATTATTTAGAAAGCATTAAAATTCGATCATTTTGGCAATTCATGCTTGACACACATGATTAGAGAAACACTTCAACTTTTGTAAGGTTTAACATAAGGCTGATGCAACCCAAACACCCAAAGTCTCTCCTGCATGCATGCAAAAGTGTACTAAAGTAGAATGCTTTGGAAGTTTCACACCGGTATCAGAAAATATTCTAATTGTGAAATCTTGTGAAGCCAAAGATAAAGTCTTCCGAAGCTTCAAAGACAAAGTCTTCAGAAGCCAACACTAGAAGACAGATTTCTTCCGAAGACTTGTTGAATACATGCTTTATCTGATGTACCTTTTACAGAAAGTTGGACCCTTTTTGGCTGCAACTCTGATGAGACACCAACTTTACATAAGTTGGTGAAAGGTCCATGCTTTTAGTAACTGTACATTGAGGTCTTGAGTCTGTAACTTTCTACTTTATGTACTTTATCCTTTTTGTAATATATTATGATGTGAGCTATGGCATGTCATAGTCACTAGTCAAAAGGCAATCTGCCTTTTGACTCTACATTTGATTTTGTAGTTGTCTAGTCAATTCTATCTAGCTGGCCTTCAAAGTATGGCCAGCTGTAGGATGTAGTATATGTATCTCAAATACTTGTAACTTTCTGATATACATTTGTAACATTTGTAATAAAACTTGAGAAGCAATATACAGCATTCTTGAAAACCAATTACTTGTGTTTTTGATATCTTGTTCTGTCTCTTATTTACTTGTGTTCTTAGCATCTTTACTAAAGGTTAACTAGTTCCCTATTTGATCTGTTAAATGTTCTTAAACAACTCTCCTCATTGTGTTGTTATGTTGTAAGTGCATACCTTCAACGGTCCTGCATTTGGTATCAAAGCATTCCAGGCTCTTGATATAAGATCTCACCATCTTAAGATCCCTCACACACACAAAATACTTAACATCTCAAATGGAAGCTATCTCTAAATCTGATATGAAAACTAGAACCATGAAAAAGTCCACACTGATCACACTTGATGCCAAAGAATAGAAGGCTTTATCAAGTCTCTAGACTCAAGAATTTGGGAGTCTGTTGTAAACTGATTAAGAATGATTTGGTAACTGGAATGTCAAACAAAGAGTTTACAAGTGATGATCATTGTGTTGCATGCCTGAAAGGGAAGCAACATAAGGTATCTCATAAGCCTAAGGAAAGAACTCCATCACTACACCCCTACTCTTGTTACATATGGATCTCTTTGGCCCCACCAGTGTAATAAGTCTAGGAAGGACCTCTTATTTTTTGGTGATCACATATGACTTTACAAGATTCACTTGGGTCTTTTTCCTTAGAACTAAGGATGAGACCCCTGCGATTCTAATGAATCTCATCTTAAAGATTGAGAGTCAATGTGATCACAAGGTTAGAATCATAAGATGTGATCAGGGAACTAAATTCAAGAACCAAATCCTTGATGCATTTTGAGATGAAAAGGGTATTACAAGACAATACAGTGCTCCCAGGACTCCTCAGCAAAATGGTGTTTCTGAGAGGAGAAACAAGACACTGATTGAAGCTGCAAAAACCATGTTGTCTGACTCTAAACTGCCCATCACCTTATGGGCAGAGGCAGTCAACACTGCCTGCTATATGCAAAACAGAGTTTTAGTGGTTAAGACTCATGGCAAGACTCCTTATGAACTTGGCACAAGAAGAAACCTTTCATTGGTTTTCTCTGGTCATTTGGATGTTCTTGCACCATCTTAAATACCAAAGATCAAATTGCCAAATTTGCTGAGAAATCAGATGAAGGCATAAGTTTCTTCCAAAGATAGAATCTTGAACTTGAAGGCATAAGTTTTCTCTTGTTTTCTCTAGATATAAACTTGAAGAATTTCCTTCAAAGCAAATAACTGCCTAAGTAAATTTTTCTTCGGAAGAAATTTCTTAAATATCTTCTGAAGCTTAAAATCTCTCTTAGGTACTTATATGTTTTGAAGGACAATTTTTCTTCCAAAGCAAATTAACTCTCGGAAGCTTTGTTCTATTGAATAAAACAACCACGTCTTAATTTTCTTCCAAAGCAAAATTTTTCAAAACTCTTAGGAAATTCTTCCAAAGTCATTTTAGCTTCGGAAGCTTTTTCATTAAAACTTCCGAATACAATTTACCTTTGGAGCTTTTTGACTTCCAAGAAAACTACTTTTTCAGAGGTGCGAATGGCATAGAGATTTCAAAGTTTATCCTCTTTCATTAACTTTGTCTTAAATTCTTTTCATATATAAACCCAACAGTTCCCCCTCTTTCTATCATCTTCATCTTTCCTCCAAACCTAAATTCCCAAATTTCTCTCTGAAACTGCCTTCGTTCATATTTCCTTCTCCTTTAAGCTTTCTCACAATGGCCAACCTTAACCGAAGAAATGACCCAGATTTCTACATGCAATTACACAGGCAACACAACCAAGTTGCTTTGTTAAACTCTGAGAAAGATCCACATTTCTCAGAGGTTTGTTCTTTCTTGACTTTACCTAACTACTTCACCTCCTTACCATTGATCCTACTCTGTATGAGGATCATCTGCTTGAATTTTGGAAGACCTGCAACAGGTCGTTATGGATGGGGAGAAGGCACTGTCTGACACAGTGCTGGGGAGAACAATCTTCATCACTCCGGCCATCATCAACAATCATCTTCAGCTGGATGATGAAGAAGGTGAGGTGTTCTTCCCAAAAGAAGTCGTTAACCACTCCTTTGAGCAGATGGGCTATGAGGGAGATTTCTCTATAACGACCTTCAGGAAAGGGAAGGTCTCATCTAAGTGGAAATACCTACTTCATGTGGTTATCCGTAGCTTGTCAAACAAGCATGGATGGTGGGACCAGATTCCTGAAGATCTCTCCTTCATAGTGCATAGGATGGTTCAAGGAGTCAAGTTCAGGTACTCTCAATTTGTTTATACTAATCTGCTTGCTAACTTGGACTCCTTAGAATACATGTTTCCTAGATATGTTCAATACATTCTTAACTGCGAACTGGGCTCACAGTTAAGGGAAACAAGTAAGATTCTTAAATTGGGACAGATGAAGCCCAACATCTTTAATATCTTGAGAAAGCCAACTGTTGGCTTCTCAGGGGTAGAAGCAGCCCTTGTCCCAAAAATGTTAGAGCTCATTGCTCAAGGTGACAACCTAGCAGCACAAGCTAGTGTTGAACCCACACCTTCTACATCTCAACCACCACAAAAGCCCCAAATCACCCTCACCTACAAAAGAAAATCCAAACGAACCCCTGCTCAAACTATTCAGTCTATGCAGGTTCCCATATACCAACCCATACATGAGGAAGTGGATACTGGAGCTCCCACTTCTCCTGAGGAGCAAACCTATCCTATTACTTCAAAGGTCAGTGTTGAGGTTCCTCATGCTTAGCCTGATGAGCTCACAAGCCCAACTGCCTTAAGCCTTCACTTGAGTCTCAACACTCAAGTGAACAACATTCAGGGGATAGCTACCATCCCCAGCCTCTATACTTATACCAACCATTCCTAACCTTCACTTCTATACTGATGAAGACTTAGGTTTCAATGAGTACCATGACTCTCTTTTCTTTTCCACTTCTCAAAGAGAGATGAGTTCACCAGAGTCTCCTATGTCTAGCCCACATTAGTCACCCACAACTGAGGTGGATACTTCTAAACATGTTCATGATATCCATATAGAAGAGGATCTCACTTCTGCAAGTGATTACATCATTCAGACCTCAACCATGGCAACTCAGCCTATTAACACCTCAACTGAGGTTGTCAGTGGGAAGAGGAAATCCAGCAGCCAAGAACCTAAAGTTGGTGGTGAGAGAGAGGACTTTGGTCCAATCATCTCATCCCTCAATGATTCTTCTG
>CM046441.1:8347082-8441606 GCA_025506515.1 Flaveria trinervia
TGTCACTCACAGACCTTTGTGACTCAAGGTGGAGAGAGCTTTGGCCTTCATTTCTTGTTGCAGCATCTGAGCTCTAGCCAGAGAGAGGTTGATGAGCCCCTTCACCAGTAGGTGTCTCAATAGGAGTGTGGATCTCTGTAGCAGTTGATGATGATGAGACAGGGGTCTCAGGTTCTACCACTGGGCCTTCAGTTAAGGTTTCCCCTATGAAACTAATCTTAGGGTCTGCCTCAACATCCAATTGACCGATAGCATTGCCTTATTCCCTAAGTCTCCTTCTTAAGCTAAACTCTGCAGTGATCCTGTCTTGGATTCTTTGAGCCAGTCTGTCAGCTTGTCTTGATTTGCTTGGGTTGACAAGTGGCATGCTAACTAAATCCAGACCTTCATAGTAGTTCAAAGTCTAAAAATTGAAGACTTCTTGTTGTCCTTGAACTCTTATGATGATTAGGCTTTCTTGATATGTCATATCTCCACCCAATGATGTGATTTGAAGATGATGAAGATGACATAGCCCTTGGTATCCCATCCTCAAACTGACTTTGTATGAAGGAGTCTGTGTAGTCCACATCAATGTGAACTTGAGGAGGTTGCTGAGAACGCATAATTGCAAGTGAGGATGGTGAGTCCTCAATGTCCACTCTCTCTGAAGAACTCCCAGGTTCTGTAACTGTGATGACTTTCTCCCCCTTTTTGGTAGCATCACCCACTTGCATAGGTGAGCTGGAAGATAGGTCAATCACATCCACAGGTTCTTGTGTTCCTGGTTGAGCTTTCTTAAGGGTCTCCCAGCTAGTTTTCCTTAAGATATGAATCTCAAGTTCCTGATCATTGATCCTGTTGTGTAAGGTAGTTACCTAAGATTCAAGGTGACTGACCTTTGAGACTAAATAGGTGCATGGTTTAGTCAGTTTGTGCACCTTTAGTCTTAGATTCCCCTCATCTTCATCAGAAGATTCATTAGGGGATGAGATGATTGGACCAAAGTCCTCTCTCTCACCACCAGCTTCAGGTTCTTGGCTGCTGGTTTCCTCTGCTCATGGGCAATCTCAGTTGAGATGTCAGTGGGCTGAGTTGCCATGGTTGAGGTCTTAATGATGTAATCATTTTCAGAAGTGAGAGCCTCTTCATATGGACATTCTAAATAGGTTCAGAAGTGTCCACATCAGTTGTAGGTGACTGATGTGGGATAGATATAGGAGACTCAGGAGCATTCATCTCTTTTTGAGTAGGGGTAAAGAAGAGAGACTCATTATACTCATTGAAATCTAGATTTTCATCAGTATAGAAGTCAAGGTTGGGAATTGGTTGGTTGAGATCTATAGGTCGGGGATGGTAACTGTTCCCTGAAGGTTGATCACTAGAGTGTTGATACTTAGAGTGATGGCTTAAGGCAGTTGGGCTAATAAGCTCATCAGGCTGAGCATGAGGAACCTCAGCATTGATTCATAGAAAATGGGAGTGGTCTGCTCCTCAGGAGAGGTGGGAGCTCCAGTGTCCACTTCTTCCTGTATGGGTGAGTATATGGGAGCCTCTACAGACTGAATAGTCTAAGCAGGGGTTGGTTTGGATTTTCTTTGGTAAGTGATGGTGATTTGAGGTTGTGTGGGTGGTTGGGAGGTAGCAGGTGTGGGCTCAACACTAGCTTGTGCTGCTAGGTTGTCACCTTGAGCAATGAGCTCTAACATTTTGGGACAAGGGTTATTTCTACCCAGAGAAGCCAACAGTGGGCTTTCTCAGTATTTTAAAGATGTCGGGGTTCATCTGTCCCAATTTAAGATTGTTACTTGTTTCCCTCAACTGTAAGCCCAATTCACAGTTCAGAATGTACCGGACATATCTAGGAAACATGTAATATTCTAAGGAGTCTAAATTAGCAAGTAAATTGGTATAAACAAACTGAGAATACCTGAATTTGATCCCCTGAACCATTCCATGGATTATGAAGGAGAGATCCTTAGGAATCTGGTCCCATCCACCATGCTTGTCTGATAAGCTGTGGATGACCACATGGAGCAGGAATCTCCACTGGATGAGACCTTCCCTTTCCTAAAGGTCTTTACAGAGAAATCTCTCCCATATCCCATCTGCTCAAAGGAATGATTGACAGCTTCCTTTAGGAAGAACACCTCACCTTCTTCATCATCCAGCTGAAGATGTCTGTTGATGATGGCCGGAGTGATGAAGATTGTTCTCCCCTACACTGTGGCAGACAGTGCCTTCTTCCTATCCATAATGACCTCTTAGCAGGTCTTCCAAAATCAAACAGTTGATCCTTATAGAGACGAGGATCAATGGTTACGGAGGTGAAGTAGTTAGACAGAGCTAAAAATCGACAAACCTCTGAGAAATGAGGATCTTTCTCAGAGCTTAACAGAGCAACCTGATTATGTTGTCTGTGTAACTGCATGGTAAAGTTGGGATCATTTCTGTGAGTAAGGTTGGCCATTGTGAGGTAGCTTAAGGATAAAGAAAGAAGGAAGAAAGAAATTTTAGAGAGAAATTTGGGATTTTAGGGTTTGGAGAAAGAACAGATGATAGAAAGAGGGGGAAGCCGTTGGGTTTATATGTGAGAGGGATTTCAGATAAAGTTTAATGAAAGAGGATAAACTTTAAAATTCGGATGTCGATCCCACCTCTAAAAAAGTAGTTTTCTTGGAAGTCAAAAAGCTTCCGAAAGTTAATTATCTTCGGAAGTTTTAATTAAAAAGGCTTCTGAAGCTAAAATAACTATGGAAGAATTTCCTGAGAGTTTTGAGAATTTTGCTTCGAAAGAGGAATTAAAACTTGAGTGCTTTGTATATGAAACAACAAAGCTTCCGAGAGTTAATTTTGCTTCGGAAGTAAATGGTCCTTGAAAATAAGTAATTGTTTGAGACAAGTATTTAAGCTTCGGAAGATAGATCAAAGAACTCTTCCGAATGTAAATTTCTTAGACAGTTATTTAATTTAAAGGTGTGATTGGCTTCCGAAGTTAAAATCATAACTTCTGAAGTATAAGAAATTTTCAAAAATCTAAGGAAAGTCTTCAAAAAGAAATTTTCATCCAAAGAAAACATGAGCTTATGAAAGTGATGAACTAGACAACTTAGGACACACATATTTTAAGAAATAATAAGAATTAGTTTTAAGAAAAACCTATTCAAAATTAATCATCCCAATAGCTGATATAAGATATTTAAATCCTTGTTCATCAAAAGCCTTTATAAACATATCAGCATATTGTTCATCTATATGAACTTTGACTAGTTTAATTAATCCATTTTCATAGTTATCTCTTATTAAATGATACCTGATATTGATGTGATTTGTCCTTGAGTGCTGCATAGGGTTCTCTGTGATTAAGATAGCACTATTGTTGTCTATGTGAATGGGAGTCTCCTTGAAGTTTAACCCATAGTCCAGCATCTGATTTTGAACTTAAAGCACTTGAGAAGAGCAACTTGCAGCAGCAATGTATTCAGCTTTAGCAGTTGATGCAGAGACACAGGATTGTTTCTTGAATTGCCATGAGACAACCCTTCCACCAAGGAACTGACATCCCCCAGATGTAGACTTTGCAGTCATGTCGCAACCACCATAATCAATATCTGTATAGGCATACAGATTGAAGTTAGGATTCTTAGGGTACCATAAACCAAGTGTTGATGCACCTTTGAGGTATCTTAGAATCCTCTTGACAGTGATGACGTGAGACATCTTAGGGTTAGCTTGATATCTTGCACAGATGCATGTAACAAACATGATATCAGGCCTGCTAGCAGTAAGATACATAAGAGACCCAATCATAGCCCTGTATAAGTGCTCATCTACACACTCCCCCTCAAGATCAGGTCCAAGGGAGTGGTTTCTAGCTATGGGTGTCTTAGCAATCTTACAATCAGTCATGTTGAATCTCTTAAGTATGTCCTGAACATACTTTGACTGATTTATGAAGATGCCCTCTTCAACTTGCTTCACTTGAATTCCCAGAAAGAAATTGAGTTCCCCCATGGCACTCATTTCAAATCTGTCTTTCATCAGCTTCTCAAAGTCTTTGTAGAGCTTTGGATTAGTTGAACCAAAGATGATGTCATCCGCATACACTTGAACTAGCACTATGTCATTTCCCTGTCCTTTGATGAAGAGAGTTTCATCTATAGTACCTCTCCTGTATCCATGTTTACAAAGATTCTCAGACAGTGTCTCATACCATTTCCTGGGTGCTTGATGCAACCCATAGAGAGCTTTGTCAAGCTTGCAGACATAATCAGGATGATCAGGGTCTACAAAACCAGGTGGCTGTTTGACATATACCTCTTCATCAATCACTCC
The DNA here is from genome assembly GCA_025506515.1 of Flaveria trinervia. Lineage (NCBI taxonomy): Eukaryota > Viridiplantae > Streptophyta > Magnoliopsida > Asterales > Asteraceae > Flaveria > Flaveria trinervia. Next base: position 8,351,397 of record CM046441.1, read on the forward strand.
ATACAAAAAGGCACACTTCACATCAAGCTGAAAGACCTTGAAGTTCTTGGATGCAGCAAATGCCAGGAATATCCTAACAGCTTCTAATCTTGCTACTAGAGCAAAGACATCAGTGTAGTTAATCCCTTCTTCTTGTGTGTATCCTTGAACAACCAGTCTAGCTTTGTTCTTGATGATGATGCCTCTATCATCTTTCTTGTTCCTAAACACCCATTTGGTTCCAATGGTACTCTTCCCATAAGGAAGAGGATAAGGTTCCAAACTTTCTGCCTTTTGAATTGAAGCAGCTCTTGTTGCATAGCTTCAACCCAACTTCCATCCTTAGAGCCTCATCAACTTAGTTCTAAGGAAGAAAACCCAAGTGAATCTTGTAAAGTCATCTGTGATCACTAAACAGTAAGAGGTCATTCCTAAACTCATTACACTGGTGGGGCCAAAGAGATCCATATGTAACAAGTGTAGGGGTGTAGTGATGGAATTCCTTTCCTTAGGCCTGTGAGATACCTTGTGTTGCTTCCCTTTCAGGCATGCAACACAATGATCATCACTTGTAAACTCTTTCTTTGGTATTCCAGTTACCAAATCATTCTTAATTAATTTGTTCATGTTTTTAAAGTTTACATGGCACATTCTTTTATGCCATAGGAAAGACTCATCACTATTGGCTTTAGACAGAAAGCATAAAACTTCTCCAGAGGGAGATGTTTCTTGCAAATCCATCTTGTACATGTTCCCTTTCCTGTGGGCTCTAAGCAGGATATACTCATGAGGAATGACCACACCAGGCTTGAGAACAATGCATTCATGCTCAGTAAATAGCATGTTACGACTCTGATCACAAAATTGAGATACACTCAGAAGATTGTACCCAAGCTCTTTGACAAAGTTTACCTTATCAATGTTGAGCTTACCATTTGTGACCTTGCCCCTTCCAGAAATGTAACCACCTTCATCTCCTCCAAAGGTAACTGGTCCTCCATCAATTCTTTCAAAGTTTTGGAGTAGTGACCTATTGCCTGTCATGTGCCTGGAACAGCCACTATCAATGATCCAGACATTTTTGTTTGTCTTCAGTTGTCCCTGAACAAAGAAAATGATTAGTTACATTTGGAAACCCAAGCCTTGCTTGTCTTGGCTCAATAACAGAAGGTAATTCAACGGTAATAGATCCTATGGTTGTGCTAAGGGGATCTTGAGTTTTGTTGATGTAGAATTCTTAGTCACTTGGTCTTTCTTAGACTCCACACCACCTTTGAGTCTTGGACTTGACCTTCAAAACTTTGGAGCTTTTGGAACTTGGAAGTTTTGATGACTGAACCTTCGGAAGATTCTGCAGACACTGCAACAGACTTCAGTGCTTCAGAAGAACTCCTTTCTTCTGAGACCAACTTTTCTTCCGAGGGTAATTTTCCACTTCCCTTCTTTTTAGACTTGGAGCTTTCGAAAAAATAGTTTTCCTCTGGAAGCTTGAATCTTCTTAGAACTCTTTGAAGTCTTTGTACTGGTCATATGGACAGTACCTTTAGGATTGTATGGACAATCCTTAGCAATGTGAGAGGTACTTTCACACATGACACACCCATTTTCTTCTTCACAAGAGTCTTTTGCTGGAACAAGACTTTCTTTGGTCCATCCCTTCTCCACCTTCATCTTTGCAGATGCTGAGACAGTTCCTTTGGGCTGGGAACTATTCTTGGAGTTTGATGGTCCAAGCTGTGCAGCAGTGGTACACAGCAGATCAGTCTTCTTCTTGTTACTGAGATGAGTTGAATAAGAACCAGAACTCTTAGCAGAAGAGTTTTGGTTTATGTCTTCAGTCCCTACCACTTTAAACCCTACAGAGATGAAACTATTTCTGCTTAGAGTCAAAAGTAGCTTGATCTCTTGAGCCTTTCTTGCCTTTCTTTTGCTCTTTCTGATCAAGTTCTTTCTCATGGACTTGGTCATCACAGTCTTCTTCTTCTCCTCAGAAGGATAGTGGCCCTTCTTAGAATCCTCCTCTTCACTCTTTTCAGAGGAATTCTTCACTATCTCTTCTTCATCCTCTTCACTTATAGGATCTATGAGAGGAAGCTCATCTTCATAAGTTCCACACCTAGGAGATCTTACAGACAAGATTGTGTGTGAAGGAGCTATATCATTGGATCTCACTCCCTGCCTGTTTTGATAGCACACTTTGTTGTTCAGGTTAGGATATCATGTTCTTGAAGGTCTCTTCTTCAAGAACACTCTTTTCTGCCCTGGCTTGCTGATCATAAGCTCAGCCTGGCACTCAGTTAACTTGATTATGATCTCTTTGATTTGAGTCCTAAATCTGTGTGTTCATATTTTAGAACTGAAATGGTTTTCTCAAGGTCCTCTATCTTCAGTTATAATCATTTTTAGACTTTCTAAAATCAGATTTTTAAATGTTTAAGGACTCAAGGTCAGATCTCATCTCCAGGTTATAGGACCTGTATCTATTAACTTTAGCAATGCATTCAGGAGTACAGAGATGTCCAATACCTTGGCTTCATCATGATCTGCCATCAATGCTTGGTTAGGAGAAGCATCTCCACCTGAAAGCTCCAGTCAAAGCCTCCTTCTTCAATAGCAACAGCAGCCTGCTGCTTTGACTTCTCATTCTGAGAGCTTTGTCAGTGTAGTTTGGTCTGGACTGTGTTTGGCCACCATTTGTTTAGGTGCCTTACACTCTCTGGCAAAGTGGCCCATCAGTTACAGTTGTAACACTTGACTTTGCCTTTGTCCAGGCCAACTTTCCACTGGTTGCATTGCTTGGAAACTTCCTTCCAGTCCTCTTGTAGAACTTCTTGGCTCTGTGAGTGAGAAGAGCCATCTGATGACTATTTCCATGTATTCCAGATCATCTGATGAATACAGTCCAAGTCTTCAAGGTGAAAAAGAGTTGCCACAGCTTTCATCAAAAGACACAAAAGCTTGAGAAGAGCTTGTCTCTTGGAATGGGCTTCCTTGAGTGTAGTTCTCCCTTGGTGTCTCTAGGAAGGTGATGAAAGGATCCTTTGGTGAGTTGTCAGGGTAGCATATGAGATGATGTTTAGGTTCTATGCTATCCCTTTCAACCACATGTAGGGCTGAACCCATTTGATTGTTGGAGTTGCCAGATGAACTTTGCATGTTCATCTCCATCTGGTAGCCACTGAGAATCCCATATAACTTTTTCAGAGTAAGAGTTTTGAGATTTTCAGTTCTCTTGATCACCACACAGTAGTGTGTCCATTGCCTAGGAAGTGAGGACATGAACTTCGTTACAATGTCTCTGTTCTCAAGAGAGACTCCTCCATCCACTAGGGTATCCACAATCTCAACATACCTGAAGTACTTCTAAGTCATGGTTTCACCTGTTTTGAAGGTGTGTTTTCAAACTGCTACTTCAGGAGATCCTTCTTGTTCTCCTTGGCTTCAGAGGAACCCTCATACATCAGTTTCAGTGCATCCCACAGCTGCTTGGCTGTTTTGCACTTCTTGAAATATCTGTACACAGAGTTTGGAAGGGCAGTTTGAAGGGCTGTCATGGCTAGTCTGTCAATCTCTACTCTCTTCCTATCTTCATCAGAGTAGTTAGCCACATCTTTGGGGATCATACCAGCACCAGTAGCAGAAGGGGTGCTAGGTATGAAAGGTCCATTCTCAATAGACTCCCACATTCTTGAATCAAGAGACCTGATGAAACCTTCCATTCTTAAACACCAGGTATCAAACTCATCAAGAGTGATCAGTGGGGACTTATTTATGGTTCCATTTTCCATATCAGTCTTGGAAATGGCTGCCATTTGAAGAGTTTAGTATTTGTATGTGTGAGGGATCTTAAAATGGTGAGATCTTATATCAAGAGCCTGAAATGCTCTGATACCAAATGCAGGATTGTTGAAGGGTGTTGAGTTACAACACAACAACACAAAGAGGAGATTAACTAAACTTAATCAAACAGTATGACTGGATTAACCAAGGTAAGACACTAAGAACACAAGTAATGTAAGAGACAGAACACAAAGAACACAAGTATATAGTTTTCAAGAATGCAGTATATTGTTTTCTCTATGCTCTATTACAAGTGTTACAAAAGCATGATTCAAAGATACAAGAACATGAGATACTTATACTACATCCTACAGCCGGCTTGAAAGCCAGCTGGATACAATTGATTAGATACAAAACAAAATCAATTGTAGAGTCAAAAGGCAGATTGCCTTTTGACTAGTGATTATGACATGCCATAGCTCACATCCTTATCTATTACAAAAAGGATAAAGTACATGAAATAGAAAGTTACAGACTCAAGGCCTCAATGTATAGTTACCAAAAGCATAGACCTTTTCACGAACTCATGTAAGTTAGTGACCTTACAGAGGTGCAGCGGAAAGGTGTCCAGCTTTATGGAAAAGTACATTAGATAAAGCATGTGTTAAAAGTCTTCGGAAGAAATCTGTCTTCATGAGTTGAAGCTTCGAAAGACTTTGTCTCTGAGGCTTTGGAAGAATTCATATTTGGCTTCGGAAGATTTCACACCTAGAATATTTATGTTGCATGTGCGAAACTTCCTAAGCATTCTTCTTCATGGTACTTGTGCGGCATGCATGATAGACATTGGATGTTTAGGTTGCATCAGCCTCTTCATTAATCTCTACATATATATATATATATATATATATATATATATGTGTGTGTGTGTGTGTGTGTGTGTGTGTGTGTGTGTGTGTGTGTGTGGATGCATTCTATTGAGAACAAAAAATTGTAAAAAACAAAAAAAAAACATTTTTAGCCATTTATTTTTCCTTTCTAGTTTCAAGTTTTTTATTTGTAGGGCATTATGGTAATTTTGTCAGTTAATTTAGTTACTTTTTACGTGAAAATCCACAGGAAATAAATTTTCTGATAATTTGACTATCATATGTGTTCGTAAGTGGAAAAAATATGCATATATGCATATGTTCATCTATGTATACATGCGTATGTGCATCTGTGCATATAATTCAATACAAAATAAGCATTGAAGTGTATTTTTTAAATACAAAAGAACCTTGATAGGAAAGCAAAACATAAACGGACAACTTCATAATGTGAATCAAAACCTAAATGGTGTATAAGTCTTTTGATTTAAAATAACTGGTAATTTTATGGGCAAAAAATATTATAAACAAATGGGCTTTAAGAAAACTATTTTATTTAAAACAAAACTCGAGAACAATAACAATGATTAACGATAATAATTACGACCATAATCAATGATTGAATGATAAGATTTACATAGTTTTGTTGTTTAGTTAATTGATGTTGTTTCATCGAATTATGGCTTTCTAGTGTGTTTCTTTGGTAAAGGGTGTTAAGGTGGAACAAAATCGAAAACGTGTTTAAATGTTACAGAGGTTGAATTTTTTATAAACAAAAAATAAACAACTTAAATTTGCACAAAGGAGACAAAATTTTCAACCGAAATAAAACTTTCTTCCAACATTATTTACAATCAATGCATGATTTTATTTGATGAGATATGGGCGCAAGACAAACATGCACACGTCAATGTCATCAGGATCAAGTGGTAGTTCAACTAGGGACCCGATTCTATTCATTATAGAGTGTGACTTATTAACCGTATAAGCTTCTATGATTGCTTTGGAGTTAGTACGTGAAGATATGTGTTTGTTTAAAAAATCACTTGGACACAATAGTCAACAAATTATATACAAGCTCAAACAAGTCTCGAAGATAAAATATTACTTGAAACAAAAGCACACAATGAAAAGGTCAATAACGATCTTTATCGACGAAAAACTCGCTTACGTTGCAACGACAACATGAGTTGTGGTAAGAAGAGCTAGCGTGGCGAGCTATAACTGTAGTGACTCGACAACTTGAGAAAATAAACAGAGCTCTAATCTTCCTCTATATACACGATGCTTCCCATGTTAGAATGATAGAGAACAGAAAAAAAAACGGTAAAATCTACCTAATATGAGTAGCTAGTGTAGGATTTAAATACATGATAGTTAAAGGATATAACACCTATTACACATCCGAATACCATTGTTCAGATACCATTAATATTTTGTCACCTATTTTTAAAAGTTGAAACTCTAAAGTGTGAACAGATGGACACAAATAACACCGCAAGGAAGCGTCAACACCATCTCAGCCTTTGGGTTTCAGCTAGAATCTTTAGTACAAATCTTTGAACATGCAGCTTTTGATGTTAACTTCTTATCAACCAAAATCTTATTCTTCTTTTCATTATGGAATCACAGACTCGAAAGTTTTAACTTTGTGATAATGATTTAAACTTTAAAACATGTTGCGTATGTTAGAAGCATGGTCGAATCGTAGTTCAGAACTGGGATGTGGTTCAATCAGTCCATCTCAAGCTGTATCCAAGATTACACCAGTCGATCTTGTGATAGATGTGTTTAAATCTAACTCTTGCCAATGGACTCGGTCCAAAGATCTTTAAGTTGTAACTCAAGCCGTACCCAATGTTACACCGTCTAGTGAAACACATGTTTCTAGTCCAATGAGCCAACGCTACAAACCTAACAAGCATTAGCGATGAAATATACTGATGAATAGCATTCGTCAGTAGTTACCAACAACAGTAGGAGAAATTAATAAAAGCCATATATGGACATTCAAGATTATGAATGCATGTACCATGACATGGATGTTTCATGCTATGAATTAAGTCGTACGTCTTATGGGTGTCGTATGTCGGTCGTGCAACTAATGTTTCTTGTTTTCTTTTCAAATTTGGATTACTATCAACCTTCAATTAGTAGGGCCAACTGAGCATTGTATCTAATAAACATACAAAATAGCTTATCTGATAGGTCCATGTTATAATGAACACAAAGAAACATTAAGAGCCGTTTGGTTCACAGAATTCTCAGAAATTAGAATTGAAATTGAAAAAATTTTCATCTAAAATCTTGTTTTGTTGGTTAACAGATGGAATTGAAATTGAGAAATTTTTCTTCGTTCACATTCCTTTCACTTACCCATAGTATGTTAACAATCTAATGAAATGTTCAAAATTAAAATTCCAATTTCATTTAAAATTAACCAACCAAAGACGTTATCAGTTTTAACAAGATTGCAATTTTATTTTTTATTTTTTTGCAAAATATTCTGCGAACCAAACAGCCCTTAATATTGGTATAGAAATATATCAAATATCAAAACTACTCTATATTTACATACTATGTTTAACGATATAAATATCCAGGAAATTATAGAATAATTTATGTTTATGATTTAACATTTTTTCATAATCATATTGCTATAATGTATTATACGTTATTAAACTTTTCATTTGATTATTTACATTTATTTCAACTTGGAACTTAACCAAAATTTAGCAAAACCAACCCATGAACGATGGTTAACCAACCTTGTCTTAACCCTATCAATAGGTTATGGTTATGGTTATGAAAGAAACCATAAATCCATAATCGACCATGCGGTTATGATTATTAGGCCATCATCGACTTTGTACACCCCTAAAAAATAAAGGATGATTAAAAGTAATTGTATACTTTTGGTTGGTTCATGTGTCGGTCCCTAAGTGGTCCATGTGGTTGACCTGCTTTTTTTATATTTTTTATTTGTTCGATATATGTTATATATATTTTTCTCCCAAAAGGACATGCTCATTTGCATAGGGTGTTCATATACATACCGCTTTTTATCTAATTTTTTATTTGTTACTTGTTATACCCCCTCCTTAAGTTCTTAAAGAAATACAATTCAACTTCTTTTTTTCATTTTATCCGTCTTGACTCTTATCGTGATAATAATTAATACATTTTCATAATATTTTTAAATTTTTTTTCTAATGGCCTGTGATTCATTTTTTCAAAAAAATTCTAGACATGTGTTGTAATATTTTTCTTGCTAAACTACATCTTTGTTAATATAATGTTTTTAATCAATTTCGTTTTAAATGCGAATCGAATTTCAAGCCATGTTGTAATTTAACTTTATTTAAGCAAGGGTTTTGATATCTTCATTTTAATAAATAATTGACTTTATCAAACTATAATATTGTAAATTATTTTAAAATTAAATTCCATATAAATATTAAATTCAGTTTGATTGTTAAACTTATCAATAAAGACATTTGCAGCCCCTTTGTATCGACTAGCGAGCAAGAACAACGAACGGCTACAAAATGAAACATCTAAAGTGAAAACTAACCAAGTAACAGGTCTTCATTCAAGTTAGTCAATCTATCTCATACATTTGTATTAACTAGTAGTTAGACCCGCGCGTTACTACTGGTTTTTCTTGCTACATCCATATTTATGACTAAACATTTTTTTTGCTACATCTATTATGACAAAACATCTTTTGTATATTGTTGTTTCTTTCTAAATAACTGTATATTTAATCATGTATGGACTCGTAAAAAATATATAGTTAATCATATATGAGGTTGGAATATAAAAAGTCATATGACATTGCTATTGAAACATTATTTAAAAGGTTTTACTTTGAAATATGATTGTAATAAATTTATTAATATAAATTAAAATATATTCAAATAATATTTTTTGTATATAACACTTATAAATCATTGTTGTCAATATTTTTGAAATTAATTAAAGTTTGAAAAATTATTTTTTGTCTCATTAATATATGCATTTGATTTAACTATCAAGAATGATTATTATGCTTAGACTATTCAAACACCATCTTAAAGGGTATTTTTAGTATTATAGAAAAGTTTATAAATACATTCAATGCTAAATACATTCAAGAGAGAATTAGAACTTTTTATAGGATAGAACAGATAAGCTCAAAACTATAAAAGTATAAGTAAATAATGAATTGCAAATTTTAGTCTAGCTGAGTCCAACCCGGTTCAACCAGACAATTATACAAAAAAAATTGCTTAAGTCCTTATTTTTTCACCGGTTCAACCCAGACAATTATACAAAAATTGCTTAAGTCCTTATTTTTTGAAGTACGTGAAAAAATGAGGCTAATTTTAAAAATTGTAGTAATATTTGACCCATGACGAGGGGAGTATCAGTAGCACTTATATTAAAATGACCATGCAAAATTTAATGTTATTTTTTTGGTGAAAAGAGATCAACAAGTTATGATAAAAAGCATTTCTACAATAACTCATGCGAAGTACTTAAAGTATATTCATCTGGGCTACCCATCAACTCATCAAGCATGCGGAGTGCAACTCATCAAGAATGAACAAAACGCCCAAACACGAGTTCATTTGTTATTAAAACATGTATGGTTAACGATGAAAAGTGTTACCTAAAGGGTCTACGAATGAGACATGAAAGATTAAGGTTGAAAAGACACCATAGAAGAAAATAAAGGCAACATGCAACATCACAACGTAACTTTGGTTCTAATGCTTTCCTCCTCGAGACCCTTCTACAAACCAGTATATCGGTATTGTTTTAGTTTACTTAAATGTTCCCTTTTCAATTACCTTATAGAAACATCAAGAATATAACACCATTTATTAGTGAATATACTAATTTGACTTTTAGTAATAGGTCCAAACAAATTTTTTGGTTAGTTTTGTTAATTCTGATTGTAAAAACAATGTAATTGTGATGCTATTTTAAATAAAGTCAACTAAAAAATATTGTAGGCATTAACTTTAATCTTTTGGCGACCCGACACTATCAACCCAATTGAGTCGTTTTCTTTTTAACTATCTATATACTTGACTCATTTGTGATAAAAACAATCCAATTCAACCACTTCATAGAAACGGGTCGAGTTTATAAGTCTTCATTATGCCTTAAGAAAACCAGTTCATAATTATGTTGGATAACATATTTTGGGAAGCTTATGTACAACAACTTTGTGTTCTTTTGAGTTAAGCTCAAGTTAAGTTTCTTGAAGTTAATAATAGTGACAGAAACTTTTTTTGCCTCTACCATGACTACAACATTTACTAATAGCACAAGTAGATCCTAAAACCTATGGGAATGTGATGTGGATCGATTGGTTTTGAACTGTAATGAAGAGAAGCAAAAAGGAAGAGATGATTGGAAATTTTCTGTATAACCCTAAACATAAAATAGGTCTCCTTATAAGGAGTTTCAAATAAACGTTCCAATATCTAGCTCCTATTCTAATGAGTACGTGGAAGGTGGCATGAGCTGGCATGAGCTGGCATGACCACTTCTCCCCTTTATTTCAGCACAAGAATTTGAAAATATCAAATAACAAAAATAAATACGTTAAACACCGAATACATGCATGGCCTGCATGTTTACTGAACTTCTAGTTGGCTGCATGACGGGTTGGGCTTGCTGATCATTGGGTTTGGATTCACGAGACCGTAACAATCCACCCCACTCGGAATCACCTTGTCCTCAAGGTGAAAATCAGGGTAAGCTCGAGCAAAACGCCAATTAGTCTCCCAAGTGGCCTCCTCCCGTGACCGACCCTTCCATTTGACAAGAAACTCAGTTCTGGGACGAAATTTACCTCGCTGAATAACTCGTCGGTCTAAAATCTCTCTGGTTGCAAAAGGGACGGTGACACAATTGGTTCATCTTGGACCACTGGAACAGGGCCTGGTTTATCTCCCACAAAACGCCTAAGAAGACTCACATGGAATACATCAGTATAAGAGATCCCGCTGGTAGCTCAACCCGATATGCAACAGGTCCAATCCTCTCTAAAACCTTGTAGGGGCCAAAAAAACGTGGACTGAGTTTCGCGGATGTTCGACAAGACATAGAGGTTTGTCGATAGGGTTGGAGCTTAATATAAACATAATCGCCCACACTAAAATTCAACTCTCGACGATGTGGATTGGCTTGAGTTGTCATACGATTCTGTGCAATCACCAAATTAGCCCTGAGTCGTCTCAAAAGTTCATCCCGGTCACACAAAAAATCCTCGACCTCCCGAACCTGAGTTGTTCCGGGTACATAAGCAACCAACTTAGGTGGCATACGACCATAAACTACCTGAAACGGAATCAACTTTGTAGACGAATGGAGCGAGGTATTGTAACTATATTCTGCCCATGGCAACCACTCGACCCACTTCTTTGGTTTATCCCCAGTAAAGCATCTTAAGTATTGCTCGAGAATCCGATTAACGACCTCCGTTTGGCCATCCGTCTGCGGGTGATAACTCGAACTCATACACAAGGCAGTACCGTGTAATTTAAAAAGAGACTGCCAAAACGAACTGATGAATACTTTGTCCCGATCGCTAACGATAGTTAGAGGAAAACCATGCAGCTTGACAACTGAATTGACGAACTCTCGAGCCACTGTTGCTGCCGTGAATGGGTGTCGGAGGGGAATAAAATGAGCATATTTTGATAAACGGTCGACCACCACCATGATAGAAGAAAACCCGTTAGAAACCGGTAACCCTTCAACAAAATCCATGCTTATGTCTTCCCAAATTCGCTTTGGTATCGGCAAGGGCTGTAAGAGACCAGCGGGTTCATGCTATCCGTCTTAAACCGTTGGCATATTTGACAACCTTGCAAATATTTTTGAACGGTGGACTTCAAACCCACCCACCAAAAATTACTTCTAATCTTAGATAATGTTTTGTGTAAACCAAAATGGCCCCCTTCAGGAGAGGCATGACCCATGTGCAAAACAGTAGGCAGTAATGGAGAAGTAGGACTTAACACAATCGCACGACCACGAAACCATACGCCATCTCGTTTAAAAATCCGACTTGTGGAATGCCCCTGCAATGAAGTGGGTAAGGTAGTATAATAAGGATCAAGTGTCACCTCCTTCTGGATGTCAGACCACAATGTAGTGCAGGAACGTGAAATAGCCATGAGTTGAGACTCTCCACAGCGAGACAAGGCGTCGGCACCCCGGTTACTTGCACCCTTTTTATACTCGATCCGATAGTCGTAACCTAAGAGTTTAGGCAACCACCGTGCTTGAGCCGGAGTCGAAATACGTTGCTCGAGGAGATACTTTAGACTCATGTGATCGGTCTTAACGACAAATGGTCGGCCCAACAAATAAGGTCGCCACTTACGAACCGCCTTAACAACCGCAAGCATTTCCTTTTCATATGTAGACCAAGATAACATGGAGCCTTTCAAAGGAGCACTGAAATAAGCGAGTGGTTTACCATTTTGAGTTAACACAGCTCCCACACCCGTACCACAAGCATCACATTCGACAGTAAAAGGTTGCGTCCAATCTGGTAGACCTAAGGTGGGAGTTGTAGTCAGCGCAATTTTTAATGTCTCGAAGGCCCCCAGCAGCAGCCGCATCCCAAACGAATGGTCCGTTCCCAACGAGCTTATGCAACGGAGCGGCTATGCTCCCAAAACCTTTAATAAACTTTCGGTAGTACCCCGCTAGCCCCAAAAACCCACGCACCCCCTTGGCATTAACCGGAACCGGCCATGACAAAACAGCCTCCACCTTGGCAGCTTCAACCGAAACCCCATTGGAATCAATTACATGACCCAAATAATTCACTTGATGAACCCCAAAAAACAAACTTTGAATACTTTGCAAACAGGTGGTTAGCATGAAGAATTCCCAGAACCACGCGCAAGTGCTCAGCATGTTCATCAAGCGTCCGTGAATAAACTAATATATCATCAAAAAATACTAAAATGAACTTACGGAGATAGGGGCGGAAGAGGTCATTCATTAGACACTGAAATGTAGCCGGGGCGTTGGTGAGCCCGAATGGCATAACAACAAATTCATAATGTCCCTCGTGAGTGCGAAATGCCGTCTTATGAATGTCTGCATCCCGTACTCGAATTTGATGGTACCCTGAACGGAGATCGAGCTTAGAAAAAATCTTTGCACCATAGAGCTCGTCTAACAATTCATCGATCATGGGAATAGGGTATTTGTCTTTGACTGTGATGTCTTTAGCGCCCGGTAATCCACACAAAAACGCCAACTACCATCCGACTTCTTAACCAATAGAACCGGTGAAGAGAAAGGGCTGTGGCTAGGACGAATCAACCCCTGTTGCAGTAGTTCTCGGACTTGCCTTTCGATCTCTGTTTTCTGGTAATACGGTTGTCTATACGGCCTGGAGCTAACGGGTCGTGAAGCTGGTAATACAGGAATGCCATGATCATGAAAACGCCTTGGTGGTAACCCGCTAGGCTCCTCAAAAACACCGGCGAACTCATCCAAAACGGCCTGAACAACAGCAGGTGCAGGGGCATGAACTTTGGAAATTTCCGTGGGAATGGTGCTGATTTGAAAAAACAGAACTGAGCCTTCCAAACCCATGCACTCATTGGGTTTAAGTGCTGCCAAATCCCCGCGCTTTAACCTTGTAGTTTATGATATGAGCGGCAAGGTGGAACCCGATCGTGAGGTTCTGAAAATCTATCTCGACTGGCCCTAGCGTCTTTAACCATGCACTCCCAAACAATAGGGGACGCCGCTACCGGAAGGACAAAAAGATCTGTAGTAATCGTGTAACCTTGGATGACCATAGTGAGGTCTTTCACCCGACTTTTGCACGTCAATTTCTCACGGTTAGCCACAATAACTTCAAAATTAACATCCTTGTCCACCATAAGCCCGAACCGATCCACGAGAGCCTGATCAATAAAATTGTGAGTGCTCCCTCCATCCACCAAGACCACGACCTCTTTGTTTTTTATCTTACCAGACAACCTTAAGGTTTGAGGGAGGATTGTTCCCGTGATGGCATGAAACGATACCTCTCCTTGTGTCTCTCCCGGGTTATCGGCTGAGTCATCCTCAACAGTCACATCGACCTCTGTCTCAGGCACCTCTTCGATCATGAACATTTGAGGATTGCTGCACTTATGCCCCGGAACGTAACGCTCGTCACAATAATAACATAGCCCTTTCTCTCGCCGTTCCCGAGCCTCAGTTGCAGAGAGTCGTCGTATTGGGTTTGGGGCTGGTAAGGCAAGGCGTGGAGTAGGACCCGGGCCCAAAAGACCAGCGCTGGAACTGGAACTGGTTTGCTTGACGAAAAACTCAAACTGCTGGTCTGGAGTACAAGGGAACCTTACGTTGTAGGTTTTGCTTATCTTCCACAAGCCTGGAAATTCCAATTGCTTCTACCAAGCTACGTGGCTTCTTAAGCTTCACTTCCAACCGAATCTCTTCCTTCAACCCCCCAACGAAACATCCTAATAGAAAAGGTTCTGGTAACCCGTCAACGCGGTGCGAGAGACGCTCAAAAGCTTCAACATAGGCGGCGACCGTGGTTTGCTGTTTGAGACGATGTAGCGACTCATTCGGGTCGTCATAGTCGGTGGGTCCGAAACGACTGAGTAGAGCGGTGGAGAACTCGCCCATGACATGGGACCCCGGGTCTTAGCATACCATCGATGCCATTGTAGTGCCAGGCCATCCAAATGGAACGAAGCTAGATTAACCTTGTCATCGTTCGCCACTTTTTGAAAGTCAAAATATTGCTCCGCTTGATAGAGCCAACCCGTAGGATCATCGCCGCTGAATCGTGGGAAGTGTAGTTTAAATACGGTTTGACCTCCCCTCCGGTAACCACCATCATACCACCACCCGGACTTGGATTTTTCTTTGATTGTTTGAAATTCGGTCATCAAGCGATCGAACATAGCCGTGACCTTGTCGAAGTTCTCTGCCGTTTCCTGTTGGAATGTTCGAGTGATTTCTTTCGGGTATCCATTGGATCAAGACCGCTCTGATACACTGATGTGGATCGATTGGTTTTGAACTGTAATGAAGAGAAGCAAATAAGGAAGAAGATGAATTGGAAATTTTCTGTATAACCCTTAAACATAAAATAGGTCTCCTTATAAGGAGTTTCAAATAAACGTTCCAATATCTAGCTCCTACTTCTAATGAGTACGTGGAAGGTGGCATGAGCTGGCATGACCACTTCTCCCCTTTATTTCAGCACAAGATTTGAAAATATCAAATAACAAAAATAAATACGTTAAACACCGAATACATGCATGGCCTGCATGTTTACTGAACTTCTAGTTGGGCTGCATGACGGGTTGGGCTTGCTGATCATTGGGTTTGGATTCACGAGACCCGTAACAGAATGTAAATCTGTAATCAAGAAAGCATCCTTGCCACTCATAAATCAGGTTTGTAGTTCAATCAACTTCCTTTAGATCTGCAAAAAACAACAAACATCTGTATTGTGCATACCTCTGATATGAACTTATGGTAATATGGGCTATCTTCGCACAACTTTTATTAAAACGGGGAGACGGTTTAAGATGTTAAAATGCACATAAACCACACCTTCGTCAGATTTACAGTTGATTTTCTGTCATTTTTTTACAAAAACCGGCCAACCATATTATTTTTCGCAACAGTTTTTTGCGGGATTTTTTGTAGCCCCGAAAACCACCTATTTTGACCCATTTAACAATCGAACCCATTTTGACTCGTTTAACAATCGACCCACATTTTAATATCCACATATATAAGATGTAGCATACGGAGGGCCTATATAAGCATCATAACTCTAACTAGTTTTTTCTGCTACGCGTTGCCGCAGCTATGCGAGTTTTAACATAACCCTAAACAAAATCGAAATGAAGGTTCGAAACCATAAAATCAGCAAAACACTCCAAACCTAAATCTATAACACACAAGAATATTTAGAACCCAAAACTAAATCAAAACCAACAACATACACAAAACAAACGAAAATCAAAACCGCAAGAATGCGACAGTCAAAAATAGAAAACGACAAAAACCAAAACCCCAAAAAAGCAAACAAAAGGAAAACACTAACTTTAATAGCGAAGATTGTCAGGGTATCAATACAAAATAAAGAAAGTAGAAACCCAGAGAAAGACAACGACAACGAACATAATCGAAACACACATCAAAGAGACGTGCCCGGACACAAAAAACCAACAAGAAAAACCTCACCCCTAAACCTCGAACGCACACCCAAAACAAACTGTATAAAAACACATACAAATACAAAACAAAACAAAATAAAAAAAAAACCATCACCGACCAAATGATTTAATTAGAATAGTAATATGACACCTATGTGGACTGCCACATAGGCAAAAAGCATTTGAGATGTCCACATCAGGTAAAAAGAATTGTTCTTATAAAGAACTAACAATCATGTTTAAGTTAAACTTCCAATCCTGTTAATGCAAGAGAATACTTAGGCAGCCGGCTGGCTACATTAGAAACTATCATCCTATGTTACTTTGTTTTGAAATTTTCTCTATGTTAAATAAAACTAATTAACAGGTTTAATGCATTTAGAATCCATTTGTCATTTTATTTTCATTAAATCTTTTAGCTTAACCCAACTGACAAGAGAAAAAGCATAAATCAAGTCGAATGCATCTTGAACATGTATGATAAGTTTTCGTTTTGTTGAACCTTTTTCATAACCCCATTTACCTATTATAAGAATAATGTAACCCAAGAAACCCGTTTATAGATAGATGGATTGAAATTGCCACATCTAAAAAAAGTAAATATTATCACACAACATTATCAGGTGCAACCAATTTCCATCATCAATAGTATCACAACAAGAGCACAGTTTAGAAAAGTCACACCTCATGATTTCAAAATACTTGCTGGTAGATGGCTTCTACTTATAATCTTTGAAATCTTGAAATATACACTAATGATATAAATACAAATAATCACATACAGCTTCTTAGGAACTTAATATTCAACTTTAACGTAGCATATAACTCAATAAGTTCTTTACCTAAGTAACAGGGTAGTCGACCTATCTAAGATTAAGGGAGAGATCCTCAATAGTAACTTTTCCATAAACTAATACATGTTCCAAATGCTCATACGGGATAGAATGTAGCATATTTTTTAGGCATACTGCAAATGTATATGTTATTTATAGTATATCAAATAGGTTATATGTTGAGATGTGTTATTAAAATAAGTAGATGTTTTAATAGAAATATACATGGAAACTTATGGGCATTAGAAGCAAATATAATGATATAGTAGCAGAAAATTATTTGATTAAAACAGATGGGTTTATGAACAGCTGAATATGTTACACCGTATGTGTCATAGAATACGTATGAAATAATGTTGCACTAACAATAACCTAGAAAAATGACCTGAATTCTACCATGAAATCTGAGCTCTACACTAACAACAGCTCCGTAAAGCATCAATCATTCAGTCTGTTAATGGGAGCCTCTAACGTCATTTAATTTTTCTACTATCACTTCTTTTCCTAATACCTAAAGTAAAAAACAACTAAAATTATGGGCAAGGCACTTATTTTTTAGGTTTAGTATACATTATGTTAGCTGTGATCCCTCATCTGAACCTCCAAACTTGTTATAAAACTTGCATCAAATTTAACCACTCCTTAATTTTCACTAAAATTATGGGCAAAGCAATTAAATTTTTGGTTTAGTGTCCATTATATTAGCTGTGACACATCATCTAGACCTCCAAACTCGTTAAAAAAACTTGCATCAAATTTAACCACTCCATTTTTAGATTAGTTAGATCCATACATCTAACAAAAAATGGAACGAAATAAAGAACCCATGCTACCAGCAACTTTTAAAGAAACAATGTCGTATGATGATTTGTCAATTAAAAACAGTTTTGCTATTTGACAAAGCATGGAATTAAATAAACAACCCGAGCCGCTTGCGTTTATAGCTTTTCTTACAAACTCCTTCATTGTGGACCAGCTTTCTAACTTCAAAGGAATGTATCAAAATGGATGTATTCAAGCATGCATAAAACAAATGGTCAAGTCGGGCCAGCTAATAGGTTGTTTTTTAATAAAGTATCAAAATGGGTTCACCTGTTATAACTGTCTTATAGCATCTAATGGCTGTGATGTTAGTCAATGGCGGCTGTGATGGCGACAGGTAGGTTGCTGTACACAGTGATGGTGATGGCGTTGACCCATATCCATATGGACTCATTAAAAGTAGCAAATTTCTTAGGAGTGACCCATTTTGATTTTTGACCATTATAATATGTATCACCCAAATCAGTCACTTAAAAAGGAAAAAACTTACCCAAACCAAGTTTTTGGAAAAAAAAGGATCATGATTATGTAGGTGTATAATATGTATAAATATATACATATATACTGATATGCATACATACCTGCACTGAAATAGAACACTGCAACTATGGTGGATATCATTCATAAGTTCTCTAAGTTTTTGTAGCTTGTCCTCCTCACTGTAAAACAATCCCAAAGTTACCTTACAAGTTCTACGCTTAAAAGTAAATATAAAAAATAAGCTCAGCAAACACAGTTTTGATCACAATAGATTGCCTAGTTCAACTAACACACATAGTTAAATTATAACCATTAAATTAAAAGAAAATGTAATTAATCAACATAGTAATTTCATTACATATATACTTGGTCCAACCCACCAGATTGTATCCCAATGTGTCTTTTACATTTACATGTTAGCTGGGCAAGTTCTTTCTGCATAGAGAAATACATATTTCTATCAAACATAACATTTTGAAAGAATGCCATATTACTTACTTTTAACATGAATAATATCATAAAGAAGTGTCAAATAGACATCATAGATAATAAGCAATAACCGTCAGAAACTTAGATATATTGTAACTTAATATAACCAATATTTATAAATTTCATGGGATAATGAAAAACCTTAGGAAGATTGACATTGTGGGCAACCACTATGGCAATTGTGGAAGAAAACACAAAAGCAGCAGAGCATGATAGCCCAGACCTTGTATGAGAAAAATATAATTTCTTACCTGTAGGAACTGTTCCAACAACCACTTTGATGCTAACATGAATTAGTAAAAAGGATAAATGAATTAGGCAAAAGGAATATAAAAAATAAAAGCATTAATTAGCCAAAACAAATATAAAACGTAGTAGCCTTACCCAAACAAAAAAAAGTGAAATGTCAACGGACAAAAACCTACATGAATATTACAATCAAAACAACCAAAAGACCCAAAACTTCAACAACGTAAAATAAGAGGAAAATTGAAGTTCTTAAAAATCATTAAATTGAGTAACTTTGATTAACCCCTCCAATGTATCAAATTAAACTCGGTAGTAAACCATAAAAAACCCTACGCGTTAGTCGATTAAATATATAGTTAATGCTAAAAACTCTACTACACTATGATTCGTATAATTGGAAATCATGAAAAATAACTCCCAATGAAATTTATAATAATAATATAAACCTTCAAATGATTAATCCAATACCAACCACAATTTCTCTTGGTTTCCCATTTTTGCAGCACTATTGACTGCAATTATATCAACCCCAAAGTTGAACACAATGATAATTAACATTCAAAAACACGATCAAACATTCAAAATACTAAAGCCCTATTCACCTAAAAATCAATTTTGAATTTTCCCTAGGTCATATGAGATCAGCCCCCACAAATTCTTATTCAATGTAAAGCATACTCTGTTTCAGCATCAAACAATGAACACCAAACAAAAAAGAAAACTTGGGAATTGGGTATCAACCATAAAATTAAGAAGTACTTCCATCGAAATGACCAAGAAACACAATGTTCATAAACAAGTAATATTTCTACTTATCATCACTGCCCCCTGGAGCTCATTATGTTAATGTACCTGGAATATGATGTTGACGGTGGAAGGTGTTGGTTGCGAGTTGACCTAATTGATGAAATCGAATGGTAGGAACTCCATTTCTCCTTTTGTGGCCCTGATTCACAATGACAATTCCACTCAGAATCAATGGCAAACTCAAATCAACAAATGACAAGAAGAAGACACCAATAATAGGAACAAGAGTCCAAATAAAAAAATTTAATCAAGACAAACAAAGGTAAGACTGGAATCAAAACATCACCTTGAAATCGGTAGAAAGGATTGCCCTCGGTTATACTCGCAGCTATTGCAAAAGCCTCTTTATTGCTTGCATTGAAGAGATATAATTATATAGAATGGAATGTAGAAATTATTAGAGAAAAAACATCAAATTAGATTTATTGTTTTAGACTTCAAAAATTAATTTAATTTAATTTAATTTGAATGTAAAAATAAAATAGCTAATACGAAAGTTTTTTATATAATAATCGTACAAGGGGGCAAATGAGAATTTTTAAAACACGGGTTCAAAGTTTAGCCTCCGCAAAAATTTGTTTTTTTTATTTTTTTATGTTTTTTTCTTCTTAAATAGTTATTCTTTTATTATTTAACTTAAAAAATAACTCAATTTTTTAACTTAGATTTCTTTTACATTTGGTTGGTGTTATTGTAAAAATCGAGTAAAAACTAAGAATGATAAAAATAATTATATACATTAGATCTTAGATACAAGTGCTAAAAAATTCGGTGACATAATGATAAATAATTAAAACTTTAAACAATAGAACAATGGAATTTTAATATTAACCACATTTTCAAGTTTTATCATTTTCTTTAAACGCTCGTAACTTTTACATATTATATTATTTTTATTAAAAATTACATCATAAAAACAAACGTGTCTTAATCTTTAAAATTCCTATAATTTAATACATAATAAACCATTTTTTTATCTTATATTATTCAGCTTATTGTGTAATATTCTTCAGCTTATTATGTAATATCAGGTTAATATATAATATTTATCAAATCATTGTGTATATTGTTAACTATTTTGTTATGCATCGTGTTTTTTAGAAATGATGATTTTCAAATAACATAATGCTAAAATATAATTCTTTTATTGTTTTTCAATTAAATGTGTAATCTTGATCATGTATTTTGTAATGCACATCAAGTAGCTCATCATGTCTATTGCTAATTATCGAGTCTAATGCTAATCATTGTAATACTCATTGTGTCTAATATTAACCATTATGTTTTTTAAAGTAATGATTTTCAAATAACACAATGCTAAAAATCTAAATTTTTTATATTTTTAGTAGTTTATTATGTAATCTTGATTAGGTAATTGTGTAATACTTGTCAAACTGCTCATTGTGACTATTGCTAATTATCGAGTCTAGTTTTGTTTATTGTGATACCTATTGTATCTAATATTAACTATTGTGTTATACATTGTGTTTTCTAAAATGATCATTTTCAAATAATATAATACTTAAAATTAAGTTTTTTTATGTTTTTCAATTCATTATGTAATCCTAATCATGTAATCGTGTAATGCTCGTCAAGTAACTCATTGTGTCTATTGCTAATCATCGAGTCTAATGTTGTTATTGTGTTACCCATTATATCTAATTTTGATCGTTATGTTATGCATTGTGTCTTTTTGAATGATGATTTTCAAATAACACAATAATAAGAAATGCAAATTTTTTATGTTTCAAGTTCATTATGTGTTACTCGTAAGATAATTGTGTAATACTCATTAATTCAAAAGGATTGGACAATAATCTGACCAAATTACACAATGAGTTAAAAACATAAAAAAAACTTGTTTTTTTTTTCATATCAACACTATATGCGTTTAAAAATTAAAAAATTCTCGTTTTTATGGTGTAATGTAAAAAAAATAATATAGTATGCAAATATTATGAATGTTTGAAAAATGTACAACTTCAGAAAGGGGAACAGATTTAATTTTACCACCAACCTAATTTTGATCAAAATGGCATGTTTTATAACATTACCAACTTCCTTTTTTTGTTATTGTGCGATGTTTTTCTAAAGTTTGAGCATGTAGTTATTACACTCTTAATTCCATTTGCGTTCCTGAAATGTTATTTAGTTAATATGTAGAGTCGGCTCAACGTTTTATGGGCCCCTAATCGAACTAAAAATATAGGGCCCTTTAAAAAATTGTTAAAACCCTCTACCTTATCGTTCTTGGACCGAAAATAATAAACTAAGACATTTATAGTTGCTGGAGTTAAAAATTTTAGAGGAAGATAAATTCGGTAAGTAAATTAAAACAACAAACAACAACTTGCAAACTTCTGCTAAACAAGTAAAAAAGCAATCTTCACTAAACAAATGAGTTGGAGCATAGCACTTACAAACAACAAATACTAACATTTAGGTTAAAACTTAAAGCATACACAATCTAGTTGCAAACTTCTACGAAACAACAAACACAAATACGTAATATAAACGACTCACCAACACAAAATTAGAATAAAACTAAAAAAATTTAAAATCAAAATCAAAAAAGAAACTGACCTTGAGAATTAGATTTAGAGAACATTTACAAATATTTGTTTGCAATTAGATTTCTTTGTTCACAATCCGCAACCGGCAAGTCGCAAAACAAAGTCAAGAACAACATAACTAGAATTCAGACTTAATAACATTCGCAACATGCAAGTTGCAACTCACAAAAGCTTTCATTTGGTGTTAATCATATAAAATTGCGGCTTGATTAAGATGAGTGTTCTGATTGAGGATCCAATCGATTTTATTATAGGAATTATGGTATCGTTTCAGTTGCCGAAATTGCTGCATCATGCAACCAATTACAGTTGCATTCTTTTTTTAGTTAAGGGAGATAGAAAATTAGAACGCAGTCAATTATTATTTATCTTTTTATTAATGAAGTTAAATGCCCAACTCATCATAACTATTGTCCAGCCCAACAATTTTTTATCCATATAAATCCATTTTACTAAATTTTGAGGGCTTCAAATTTTAGGGCCCAAAACTCTAGCTTTATTAGCTTTGGGCTTGGGCCGGCTCTAGTTACATGTTATCGTGTTCTCCAAAATAAAAAAAAACCATTATCACACATAGTAGTGTGGGTATAATCCTAGTTTTTCAAAACCTATCACATGATTATTTTTTGCTAGTTTTGAAAAACTTGGTTTGTCTTTCTTTTTTGGAGGCAAACAATTTTTTTTTCAATAATAATAAGGAAGAGTTTAAACAAAAAAGTTTTGATGTAAACATAGAATAAGTAATCACAACCATAAATATTTTTAATTAATGATTGAGATTAATTAAATAAATTTGTCATAATGGTATTCTAGGTATAACCATTTTTGTTAACTTCTTGTAATTTCTCCTATTTTTTAAAGGTTTATAACTTTTATATATGACATTAATTTTTTAATTATAAAAATTACATCATAAAAAATAAGTGTTTGTTATTTTTAAAATGAGTACAATATCATCATGTAAAAGATAATAGTTTCTTTTTTTAAGCTCATATGATATCTGCTCGTCATTTTGTATTTAATGCAGTTTATTAAAAATAATGTCAAAATAACACAAACTGATATAGAACATTAAACATAATGATAAAATGTCTTGTTGTGTATTCGGATCATTATTATGTTATCTTAAACGCTATGACTTTTAAAAGAATTAATGAAATAATATCATTGTACTTTATATTGTTAAGCACAATATAAATAACAAAAAGTTTATATAATGTATAAATAACAATGATGAAATTAATAAATTGTGTTATACCGGACACTATAAGTTGGAAAAATATGATGGTGAAATGACACTTTCTTATAATTATTTTCGTTTCATTAGAAAATAACCTTTAAAATGCAAGCCTGAAAATATTTAGTATATTTGAAAATTTAATGTTTTAGAGAAAAATCTTTTTTTTTATAAAAAAATTATTTCTTTAGAATTGCATTTAAATAAAGATCACTTTCTTTATTTATTAAAAAATATTATAATATAAAAAAATAAATAATATCATTAATTAGTAGTTAATGTAAATATTTCATAGGAGAAAGAAATGAAAAAGTTGGATTTAGGTAATCTAGAATTGGGTCATATGTTTATAAAAAAAACTTAATTTTATTAGTATAGATGGATTTAGCTAGTAAAATAGGTAATATTAAATGTTTGCAGGTGAAATTGAAAGCGATTAGAATTATAAAGTTGTCTTGTGCATTAAAAATGCGTAGACATCCTAACATATTTGATGACAATAATTACACTAACAATACGAGAATAATTTAGGGGTTGTTTGACAGATCTGAATCAGACTCTTAATGGTTTAGATGTCTGAACTTTTTAACACTTATGATTTAGACTGTTTGTTTCACGAGTAAATATCTAAATAGTTCAGACATTTGCTTCTAATTGGTTAATCATTATACTAATGTTGAATGGTTAAAAGGTCTAATATTGGATGGTTAAGAGGTGTAATGCTGAATGGTTAAAACCTCTTATTTGAATTCGTTAGGCATTTGTATTTGAATAATTAAGTGATATACTAGCTCTTAATGGATAAGACATCTTAATGGTTTAACACTTAATGGTTCAGACCTCTTATTGATTCAACATTTAATCATTCAAAAATTACCAAATAGCCCCTTTGTTATTTCGTTGTTAACCCACAAACCAGTACCACTACTACTTTAATTTATAATTTATTAAGATAATGATAAGAAAACCCCACCCCAACCCTCCCCTTCCCTCTCAAACTTAGAGCACCCATAATAACCCTTTTGTGGGTTGCTTTTTGTAACATCCGGTTGTTTTAAAAAGACAAGAAATAAAGAATAAAAGAAAGGAAAGCAATAACGTCCAAGTAGAGGGACTAAAAGTGTTCAAAAAGGACAAATCTTTCAAAAGTTGGTGTAAAGGTGGGCATGGCCGCCCACCCTCCCTTCACATCACACTTTCTTTCGGTTTTAGAGAGACAGAGAGAGCAGAACTTCGAGTTTTGAAGAAAAGAAGAAGAAGAGAAGTCGAATTCAGGGTAAGAATTCTTGGCTTTAAAGTGTTTATGATGGGTTTTATCCCGGTTATATGCTTATGTGCTTATGTGTTTATGTTTGTGCTCGAGTGTGTGTTTGGTGTTGTTTTTAGGTGTTTGAACTCAGTTGCAAAGGGTTAGAAAGGAAGAAACCCCCAAGTTGCATCATGTGAGTTCTAGACCCTGGTTTTTACTTGTTTTAAACATCTTTGGGGCTGAAAACGTATTAAAACGATTTTCAAAGCTTATGTATGTTTACCCGTATGTATTATGCATGTTGGATATTGATTCTTGAATGCTTATAGGTTTTATATGTTTAGAATAGCCATATTAAGCTTAGAACAGATGGGTTTGATGATTGGGTTTGAAAACATACTAGAAACATGTTACACAGAAAGTCCATGCGCCTAGATAAGGCTCATGTGCCTGAAAATGCCTTAGAAGAATTTAAGTGTAATCCATGCGCCTAAACCGTAGCCCATGCGCCTAAGATTACCTTAGAAATGTTTAAGTATAGCCCATACACCTTACAGTGGTCCATGCGCCTAGAAATATTAGTTGGATGACTAAGTATAGGGCCATGCGCCCCAATAGTGCCCATGCGCCTAAGTGTTCATACGCCCAAATAGTGCCCATGCACCTGAATAGTTCATGCGCCTAAGTGATAAAATGATAAGTGTTGGCTGATGCGCCAACATAGTGATGAAACGCCCAAACAGGACTCATGCGCCCAAATAGTGTCAAAGCGCCTAAAACTTTTACAGAATTTTTGGAGGTCTGTGCTTTTAGGGTTTTGACTGAGGGTTGACTGGGGCTTATTTATGATGATGTTTCATGTATGGTTATGATTGTTCCTTATTATTATTATTGCTAATATTATTATTACTTATAGTATGTGACTTTACATGGTATGTTTATTATCGTAACGTAAAGTATATCGTAATAATAAAGAGAAAGAGCAATAAAGAAAAAAAGAGGAACATTAATAAAAATGTTAACAAGTCTTGCAAGCTTACAGGAGGTACACGACCATGTTGTCGTTAGCTTAACTGTGTTGCGGGTTAGCTATCCTATTATGCACACAGGGCCAATCAATTGAGATTGGAAGGACCTTTGCAGCATGTCCTGGGTGATTGGTCGGCCTTGTATACAGTACACAGAACCCATTCGAGGGATATAGTTGACCATTTCGAGGGATATAGTTGACCATTTCGAGGGATATAGATGGCCCATCACCTGTTTTTCATCGCGCATACAGTTGGGGTATTGCTCATTGGTCCATACAGAAAGTGAAAGATAAAGATAAAAGTTACAGAACAGATAAGGCATACAGTAAAGAGAATGAGCCGTATCTGTTCATATAGTTAATGTGTGCTCGTATATACAGTAAAGAGTTGTATTTTTACAGAAAAGAGTATTTTCATACAACATACAGAAAGTATTTTATTACTTTTAAAACTAGAACTCACTCAGCAACGCTGACTTTTATACATTTTCAATTGGCAGGTTATTATTGCTGAGGATGGCACGAAGGTGAAGCAACTCGGCAGGGAAAGACTGACATCCATTCGTATTTTATGATGTTGTTTTGTAATGCAGTAAAACAATTCTTTTGTAAACAGTTAAACGATGATGTATTGCTCAACAACAGTGGTTTAAATGAAATGAATGGTTTTTTGACAAATTATTTCCGCTACTTAAGTTTGTGTAATTATAATGTTTAATGTTTTAGCTGCTGTGATTGATCAACTGTGAGGTCTCCGGGAACGGGGCCTTACAAGTTGGTATCAGAGCCAAAGTTTAAGAGAATTGGGTTAAATAAACTTTTAAAACCTAAACTGAAAATGGGACAAATGGATGGATGTCAGCCCGAGTAACTACGTGCCATCAGGTATATCTTTTCTTAATGTTAATCGGTATTATGTGCGCATGTTATGTGACTTATGTGCTCTTAGTAGATTTAGATACTGATTAAGTCAGGATAGGAGATGCTTGGGGTATGAAGAGTAAAGTAAGTGGCTAATCACAACTAGCCACTATAATTAGGTACTTACTATACTTGACATAAACTGAATGTTACCTTGAATGACCGCGTTAGTGTTTGAATCTTATAGTGTGCTTTTAGAGGATGGCGGGCGGTAGATCTTCGAAAGCCTCTCGTGGTGGTGGTCACGGTGCTGCTCCACAACCTAAGAGAGGGAGACCCAGAGTCGAGAAAGTGGTTCATGAAGAACCAGAGACCCCTCATCCAGAGGGTGGCGACGAGAGCACCAATCTGAGAGCCTCAGTAAGGGAGGTTGTGGTGGAAGAGGTTCATCAGGTCATGCAGACGATTCTACCATCTGTGGTGACCGAAGTGATCAAGGCAGTAAGGGAAGGGGAAAGAAAGGAAAGAAACAGGTCCTCGGGAGGACGGGAACAACCAGAGCCGGAAACGGTTCTCTTTGATGATGAGGAGGAGGAAGAAGAAGAGCCTGTGCCGGAGGCGGCCCGAGGCTGTAACTATGGGGCGTTTATGAGATGCAAGCCCCCTACTTTCGATGGAAATGACACAGCTGCAGCTGCTCACCGGTGGGTGAGGGAAATGGAGGTTATCCTCGATATTAGTGAATGTCGTGAAGATCAGAAGGTGAAATTAGCTACCCACTCTTTTGTGGACTTGGCTTTGTGCTGGTGGGACAACATTGTCCCAGCCGAGGGTAGCAGGGCCAATGGGAGAATGAGATGGCCTGAACTGAAGAAGTTAGTGATTGAGGAATTTTGTCCTCACAGAGAGATGGACAAGGTAGAAAGAGATTTCCAGTAGCTGGAGGCGGGAACGATGACACACCAGCAGTACACTAATAAATTTAATGAAATGGCGCGGCTGGTGCCTGATCAAGTGACACCACTATCACAAAAGATTAAAAGATACATCCAAGGGCTGCCGGTGGATATCCGTAGGCATATGATCGCCGCTCGGCCGAATACTTTTAGGTCGGTGATTGATTTGGCTGGTAGATTATATGATGAGCGCGAGGTGGTGGTGGCTGAGGTGAAGTGTAACACCCGGTTATTTAAAAAAAAGAAAAGACGTGAAGAATAAAAGAAAGAAAAGCAATAAAATCCAAGTGGAGGGACTAAAAGTGTCCAAAAGAACAAAACTTTTAAAAAAGTTGGTGTAAAGGTGGGTATGGCCGCCCACCCTCACTTCACATCACCATCTTCTTCGGTTTTAGAGAGAGAGAGAGTAGAGGAACTCTCGGTTGAAGATAAGAGGAAGAAAAGGAATCGAATTCAAGGTAAGAATTCGTGGTTTTTAAGTATTTATGACGGGTTTTATCCGTGTTATATGCTTACGTGCTTATGTGTTTGTGTATGTGCTCGGGTGTGTGTGTGTTTGGTGTTGTTTTTAGGTGTTTGAACTCATTACAAGCGGGTTAGAAAGGAAGAAATACCCAAGTTGCATAAGGTGAGTTCTAGACCCCGGTGTTTACTTGTTTAGCATCTTTGGGGCTGAAAATGTATTAAAACGATTTTCAAAGCTTTTGTATGTTTACCCGTATGTAATGTGCATGATTTGATGTTTATTCTTGAATGCTTATAGGATATCTTGTTAAAATAGCCATGTTAAGCTTAGAACAGATAGGATCGATGATTGGGTTTGAAAACATACTGGGAACATGTTACACAGAAGGTCCATGCGCCTAGATAAGGCTTATGTGCCTGAAAATGCGTTAGAAGAATTTAACTCCTAAATAGTAGCCCATGCGCCTAAGATTACCTTAGAAATGTATAAGTATAGCCCATGCGCCTGAACAGTGGTCCATGCACCTAGAAATGTTAGCCGGACGACTAAGCATAGGGCAATGCGCCCCAATAGTGCCCATGCGCCCCAATAGTGCCCATGCGCCCCAATAGTGCCCATGCGCCCCAATAGTGCCCATGCCCCAAGTGGCTCATGCGCCTAAGTGTCCATGCGTCCGAATAATCCATACGCCAAAGTGTTCATACGCACGAATAGTACCCATGCGCCTGAATAGTTCATGCACCTAAGGGATAAAATGATAAGTGTTGGCTGATGCACCTACATAGTGATGAAACGCCCAAACAGGGCTCATGCGCCCAAATAGTGACAAAGCGCCTAAGCACTTAGAAATTTTTACAGAATTTTCTGGGAGTTTGTGCTTTTAGGTTTTTAACCGAGGTTGACTAGGGCTTATTTATGATGATGTTTCATGCATGTTATGATTGTTCCTTATTATTGTTATTGCTATTATTATTATTACTTATTGTATGTGACTTTACGTGGTATGTTTATTATCGTAACGTAAAGCATATCGTAATAATAAAGAGAAAGAGCAATAAAGAAAAGAAAAGGAACATCAATAAAAATGTTAACAAGTCTTGCAAGCTTACAGGAGGTACACGACCATGTTGTCGTTAGCTTAACTGTGTTGCGGGTTAGCCACCCTATTATGCACACAGGGCCAATCATTTGAGATTGGCAGGACCTTTGCAGCATGTCCTGGGTGATTGGTCGGCCTTGTATACAGTACACAGAACCCATTCGAGGGATATAGTTGACCATTTCGAGGGATATAGTTGACCCTTTCGAGGGATATAGATGGCCCATCACCCGTTTTCCATCGCGCATACAGTTGGGGTATTGCTCATTGGTCCATACAGAAAGTGAAAGATAAAGATAAAAGTTACAGAACAGACAAGGCATACAGTAAAGAGAACGAGCCGTATCTGTTCATATAGTTAATGCGTGCTCGCATATACAGTAAAGAGTTGTATTTTTACAGAAAAGAGTATTTTCATACGACATGCAGAAAGTATTTTGTTACTTTTAAAACTAGAACTCACTCAGCAACGCTGACTTTTATACATTTTCAATTGGCAGGTAATTATTGCTGAGGATGGCACGTGGGTGAAGCTACTCGGCAGGAAAAGACTAACATCCATTCGTATTTTATGTTGTTGTTGTTTTGTAATGCAGTAAAACAATTCTTTTGTAAACAGTTAAACGACGATGTATTGCTCAACAACAGTGGTTTAAATAAAATGAATGGTTTTTTGACAAATTATTTCCGCTGCTTAAGTTTGTGTAATTATAATGTTTAATGTTTTAGCTGCTGTGATTGACCAACTGTGAGGTCTCCGGGAACGGGGCCTTACAAGTTGGTATCAGAGCCAAAGTTTAAGAGAATTGGGTTAAATAAACTTTTAAAATCTAAACTTAAACTGAAAATGGGACAAATGGATGGATGTCAGCCCGAGTAACTACGTGCCATCAGGTATGTCTTTTCTTAATGTTAATTGGTATTATGTGCGCATGTTATGTGACTTATGTGCTCTTAGTAGATTTAGATACTGATTAAGTCAGGATAGGAGATGCTTGGGGTATGAAGAGTAAAGTAAGTGGCTAATCACAACTAGCCACTGTAATTAGGTACTTACTATACTTGACATAAACTGAATGTTACCTTGAATGACCGCGCTAGTGTTTGAATCTTATAGTGTGCTTTTAGAGGATGGTGGGCGGTAGATCTTTGAAAGCCTCTCGTGGTGGAGGTCACGGTGCTGCTCCGCGACCTAAGAGAGGGAGACCTAGAGTCTAGAAAGTGGTTCATGAAGAACCAGAGACCCCTCATCCGGAGGGTGGCGACGAGAGCACCAATCTGAGAGCCTCAGTAAGGGAGGCTGTGGTGGAAGAGGTTCATCAGGTCATGCAGACGATTCTACCATCTGTGGTGACCGAAGTGATCAAGGCAGTAAGGGATGGGGAAAGAAAGGAAAGAAACAGGTCCTCGGGAGGACGGGAACAACCAGAGCGGAAACGGTTCTCTTTGATGATGAGGAGGAGGAAGAAGAAGAGCCTGTGCCGGAGGTGGCTCGAGGCTGTAACTATGGGGCGTTTATGAGATGCAATCCTCCTACTTTCGATGGAAATGACACTGATGCAGCTGCTCACCGGTGGGTGAGGGAAATGGAGGCTATCCTCGATATTAGTGAATGTCGTGAAGATCAGAAGGTGAAATTAGCTACCCACTCTTTTGTGGACTAGGCTTTGTGCTGGTGGGACAACATTGTCCCAGCCGAGGGTAGCAGGGCCATTGGGAGAATGAGATGTCCTGAACTGAAGAAGTTAGTGATTGAGGAATTCTGTCCTCACAGAGAGATGGACAAGGTAGAAAGAGATTTCCTGCAGCTAGAGGGGGAACGATGACACACCAGTAGTACACCACTAAATTTAATGAAATGGCGCGGCTGGTGCCTGATCAAGTGACACCACTATCACGAAAGATTAAAAGATACATCCAGGGGCTGCCGGTGGATATCCGTAGGCATATGATCGCCGCTCGGCCGAATACTTTTAGGTCGGCGGTTGATTTGGCTGGTAGATTATATGATGTGCGCGAGGTGGTGGTGGCTGAGGTGAAGTGTAACACCCGGTTATTTAAAAAAAATAAAAGACGTGAAGAATAAAAGAAAGAAAAGCAATAAAATCCAAATGGAGGGACTATAAGTGTCCAAAAGGACAAAACTTTGAAAAAAGTTGGTGTAAAGGTGGGCATGGCCGCCCACCCTCACTTCACATCACCATCTTCTTCGGTTTTAGAGAGAGAGAGTAGAGGAACTCTCGGTTGAAGATAAGAGGAAGAAAAGGAATCGAATTCAAGGTACGAATTCGTGGTTTTTAAGTGTTTATGACGGGTTTTATCCGTGTTATATGCTTACGTGCTTATCTGTTTGTGTATGTGCTCGGGTGTGTGTGTGTGTTTGGTGTTGTTTTTAGGTCTTTGAACTCATTACAAGCGGGTTAGAAAGGAATAAATACCCAAGTTGCATAAGGTGAGTTCTAGACCCCGGTGTTCACTTGTTTAACATCTTTGGGGCTGAAAATGTATTAAAACGATTTTCAAAGCTTTTGTATGTTTACCCGTATGTAATGTGCATGATTGGATGTTTATTCTTGAATGCTTATAGGATATTCCTGTTAAAATAGCCATGTTAAGCTTAGAACAGATAGGATCGATGATTGGGTTTGAAAACATACTGGGAACATGTTACACAGAAGGTCCATGCGCCTAGATAAGGCTCATGTGCCTGAAAATGCCTTAGAAGAGTTTAAGTGTAATCCATGCTCCTAAATAGTAGCCCATGCGCCTAAGATTACCTTAGAAATGTATAAGTATAGCCCATGCGCCTGAATAGTGGTCCGTGCACCTAGAAATGTTACCCGGACGACTAAGTATAGGGCCATGCTCCCTAATAGTGCCCATGCGCCCCAATAGTGCCCATGCCCCAAGTGGCTCATGCGCCTAAGTGTCCATGCGTCCGAATAATCCATACGCCTAAGTGTTCATACGCACAAATAGTACCCATGCGCCTGAATAGTTCATGCACCTAAGGGATAAAATGATAAGTGTTGGCTGATGCACCTACATAGTGATGAAACGCGCAAACAGGGCTCATGCGCCCAAATAGTGACAAAGCGCCTAAGCACTTAGAAATTTTTACAGAATTTTCTAGGAGTCTGTGCTTTTAGGGTTTTGACCGAGGTTGACTAGGGCTTATTTATGATGATGTTTCATGCATGTTATGATTGTTCTTATTATTGTTATTGCTATTATTATTATTACTTATAGTATGTGACTTTACGTGGTATGTTTATTATCGTAACGTAAAGTATATCGTAATAATAAAGAGAAAGAGAAATAAAGAAAAGAAGAGGAACATCAATAAAAATGTTAACAAGTCTTGCAAGCTTACAGGAGGTACACGACCATGTTGTCGTTAGCTTAACTGTGTTGCGGGTTAACTACCCTATTATGCACACAGGGCCAATCAATTGAGATTGGCAGGACCTTTGCAGCATGTCCTGGGTGATTGGTCGGCCTTGTATACAGTACACAGAACCCATTCGAGGGATATAGTTGACCATTTCGAGGGATATAGTTGACCCTTTCGAGGGATATAGATGGCCCATCACCCGTTTTCCATCGCGCATATAGTTGGGGTATTGCTCATTGGTCCATACAGAAAGTGAAAGATAAAGATAAAAGTTACAGAACAGACAAGGCATACAGTAAAGAGAACGAGCCGTATCTGTTCATATAGTTAATGCGTGCTCGCATATACAGTAAAGAGTTGTATTTTTTACAGAAAAGAGTATTTTCATATGACATACAGAAAGTATTTTGTTACTTTTAAAACTAGAACTCACTCAGCAACGCTGACTTTTATATATTTTCAATTGGCAGGTAATTATTGCTGAGGATGGCACGAGGGTGAAGCAACGCGGCAGGGAAAGACTGACATCTATTCGTATTTTATGTTGTTGTTTTGTAATGCAGTAAAACAATTCTTTTGGAAACAGTTAAACGATGATGTATTGGTCAACAACAGTGGTTTAAATGAAATGAATGGTTTTTGACAAATTATTTCCGCTGCTTAAGTTTGTGTAATTATAATGTTTAATGTTTTAGCTGCTGTGATTGACCAACTGTGAGGTCTCCGGGAACGGGGCCTTACAAGTTGGTATCAGAGCCAAAGTTTAAGAGAATTGGGTTAAATAAACTTTTAAAATCTAAACTTAAACTGAAAATGGGACAAATGGATGGATGTCAGCCCGAGTAACTACGTGCCATCAGGTATGTCTTTTCTTAATGTTAATTGGTATTATGTGCGCATGTTATGTGACTTATGTGCTCTTAGTAGATTTAGATACTGATTAAGTCAGGATAGGAGATGCTTGGGGTATGAAGAGTAAAGTAAGTGGCTAATCACAACTAGCCACTGTAATTAGGTACTTACTATACTTGACATAAACTGAATGTTACCTTGAATGACAGCGTTAGTGTTTGAATCTTATAGTGTGCTTTTAGAGGATGGCGGGCGGTAGATCTTCGAAAGCCTCTCGTGGTGGTGGTCACGGTGCTACTCCACAACCTAAGAGAGGGAGACCCAGAGTCGAGAAAGTGGTTCATGAAGAACCAGAGACCCCTCATCCAGAGGGTGGCGACGAGAGCACCAATCTGAGAGCCTCAGTAAGGGAGGTTGTGGTGGAAGAGGTTCATCAGGTCATGCAGACGATTCTACCATCTGTGGTGACCGAAGTGATCAAGGCAGTAAGGGAAGGGGAAAGAAAGGAAAGAAACAGGTCCTCGGGAAGACGGGAACAACCAGAGCTGGAAACGGTTCTCTTTGATGATGAGGAGGAGGAAGAAGAAGAGCCTGTGCCGGAGGCGGCCGAGGCTGTAACTATGGGGCGTTTATGAGATGCAAGCCCCTACTTTCGATGGAAATGACACAGCTGCAGCTGCTCACCGGTGGGTGAGGGAAATGGAGGTTATCCTCGATATTAGTGAATGTCGTGAAGATCAGAAGGTGAAATTAGTTACCCACTCTTTTGTGGACTTGGCTTTGTGCTGGTGGGACAACATTGTCCCAGCCGAGGGTAGCAGGGCCATTGGGAGAATGAGATGGCCTGAACTGAAGAAGTTAGTGATTGAGGAATTTTGTCCTCACAGAGAGATGGACAAGGTAGAAAGAGATTTCCAGCAGCTGGAGGCGGGAACGATGACACACCAGCAGTACACTAATAAATTTACTGAAATGGCGCGGCTGGTGCCTGATCAAGTGACACCACTGTCACAAAAGATTAAAAGATACATCCAGGGGCTGCCGGTGGATATCCGTAGGCATATGATCGCCGCTCGGCCGAATACTTTTAGGTGGGCGGTTGATTTGGCTGGTTGATTATATGATGAGCGCGAGGTGGTGGTGGCTGAGGTGAAGTGTAACACCCGGTTATTTAAAAAAAAGAAAAGACGTGAAGAATAAAAGAAAGAAAAACAATAAAATCCAAGTGGAGGGACTAAAAGTGTCCAAAAGGACAAAACTTTGAAAAAAGTTGGTGTAAAGGTGGGCATGGCCGCCCACCCTCACTTCACATCACCATCTTCTTCGGTTTTAGAGAGAGAGAGCAAAGGAACTCTCGGTTGAAGATAAGAGGAAGAAAAGGAATCGAATTCAAGGTAAGAATTCGTGGTTTTTAAGTATTTATGACGGGTTTTATCCGTGTTATATGCTTACGTGCTTATGTGTTTGTGTATGTGCTCGGGTGTGTGTGTGTATGGTGTTGTTTTTAGGTGTTTGAACTCATTACAAGCGGGTTAGAAAGGAAGAAATACCCAAGTTGCATAAGGTGAGTTCTAGACCCCGGTGTTTACTTGTTTAACATCTTTGGGGCTGAAAATGTATTAAAACGATTTTCAAAGCTTTTGTATGTTTACCCGTATGTAATGTGCATGATTGGATGTTTATTCTTGAATGCTTATAGGATATTCCTGTTAAAATAGCCATGTTAAGCTTAGAACAGATAGGATCGATGATTGGGTTTGAAAACATACTGGGAACATGTTACACAGAAGGTCCATGCGCCTAGATAAGGCTCATGTGCCTGAAAATACCTTAGAAGAGTTTAAGTGTAATCCATGCTCCTAAATAGTAGCCCATGCGCCTAAGATTACCTTAGAAATGTATAAGTATAGCCCATGCGCCTGAATAGTGGTCCGTGCGCCTAGAAATGTTAGCCGGACGACTAAGTATAGGGCCATGCGCCCCAATAGTGCCCATGCGCCCCAATAGTGCCCATTCCCCAAGTGGCTCATGCACCTAAGTGTCCATGCATCCGAATAATCCATACGCCTAAGTGTTCATACGCACAAATAGTGCCCATGCGCCTGAATAGTTCATGCGCCTAAGGGATAAAATGATAAGTGTTAGTTGATGCACCTACATAGTGATGAAACGTCCAAACAGGGCTCATGCGCCCAAATAGTGACAAAGCGCCTAAGCACATAGAAATTTTTACAGAATTTTCTGGGAGTCTGTGCTTTTAGGGTTTTGACCGAGGTTGACTAGGGCTTATTTATGATGATGTTTCATGCATGTTATGATTGTTCCTTATTATTGTTATTGCTATTATTATTATTACTTATAGTATGTGACTTTACGTGGTATGTTTATTATCGTAACGTAAAGTATATCGTAATAATAAAGAGAAAGAGCAATAAAGAAAAGAAAAGGAACATCAATAAAAATGTTAACAAGTCTTGCAAGCTTACAGGAGGTACACGACCATGTTGTCATTAGCTTAACTGTGTTGCGGGTTAGCTACCCTATTATGCACACAGGGCCAATAAATTGAGATTGGCAGGACCTTTGCAGCATGCCCTGGGTGATTGGCCGGCCTTGTATACAGTACACAGAACCCATTCGAGGGATATAGTTGACCATTTCGAGGGATATAGTTGACCCTTTCGAGGGATATAGATGGCCCGTCACCCGTTTTCCATCGCGCATACAGTTGGGGTATTGCTCATTGGTCCATACAAAAAGTGAAAGATAAAGATAAAAGTTACAGAACAGATAAGGCATACAGTAAAGAGAATGAGCCGTATCTGTTCATATAGTTAATGCGTGCTCGCATATACAGTAAAGAGTTGTAGTTTTACAGAAAAGAGTATTTTCATACAACATACAGAAAGTATTTTATTACTTTTAAAACTAGAACTCACTCAGCAGTGCTGACTTTTATACATTTTCAATTGACAGGTAGTTATTGCTGAGGATGGCACGAGGGTGAAGCAACTCGACAGGGAAAGACTGACATCCATTCGTATTTATGTTGCTGTTGTTTTGTAATGCAGTAAAACAATTCTTTTGTAAACAGTAAAACGATGATGTATTGCTCAACAAAAGTGGTTTAAATGAAATGAATGGTTTTTTGACAAATTATTTCCGCTGCTTAAGTTTGTGTAATTATAATGTTTAATGTTTTAGCTGCTGTGATTGACCAACTGTGACGTCTCCGAGAACGGGGCTTACAAGTTGGTATTAGAGCCAAATTTTAAGAGAATTGGGTTAAATAAACTTTTAAAACCTAAACTTAAACTTAAAATGGGACAAATGGATGGATGTCAGCCCGAGTAGCTACGTGCCATCAGGTATGTCTTTTCTTAATGTTAATCGGTATTATGTGCGCATGTTCTGTGACTTATGTGCTCTTAGTAGATTTAGATACTGATTAAGTCAGGATAAGAGATGCTTGGGGTATGAAGATTAAAGTAAGTGGCTAATCACAACTAGCCACTGTAATTAGGTACTTACTATACTTGACATAAACTAAATGTTACCTTGAATGACCGTGTTAGTGTTTGAATCTTATAGTGTGCTTTCAGAGGATGGCGGGCGGTAGATCTTCGAAAGCCTCTCGTGGTGGTGGTCACGGTGCTGCTCCGCGACCTAAGAGAAGGAGACCCAGAGTCGAGAAAGTGGTTCATAAAGAACCAGAGACCCCTCATCCGTAGGGTGGCGACGAGAGCACCAATCTGAGAGCCTCAGTAAGGGAGGCTGTGGTGGAAGAGGTTCATCGGGTCATGCAAATGATTCTACCATCTGTGGTGACCGAAGTGATCAAGGCAGTAAGGGAAGGGGAAAGAAAGGAAAGAAACAGGTCCTCGAGTGGACGGGAACAACCAGAGCCGGAAACAGTTCTCTTTGATGATGAGGAGGAGGGAGGAGAAGAGCCTGTGCTGGAGGCGACTCGAGGCTGTAACTATGGAGTGTTTATGAGATGCAAGCCCCCTACTTTCGATGGAAACAGCACTGCTGCAGCTGCTCACTGGTGGGTGAGGGAAATGGAGGTTGTCCTTGATATCAGTGAATTCCGGGAAGATCAGAAGGTGAAATTCGCTACCCACTTTTTTGTGGACTCGGCTTTGTGCTGGTGGGACAACATTGTCCAAGCCGAGGGTAGCAGGGCCATTGGGAGAATGAGATGGCCTGAACTGAAGAAGTTAGTGATTGAGGAAATCTGTCCTCACAAAGAGATGGACAAGGTAGAAAGAGGTTTCCTGTAGCTGGAGGCGGGAACGATGACACACCAGCAGTACACCACTAACTTAATGAAATGGCGCGGCTGGTGCCCGATCAAGTGACACCACTGTCACGAAAGATTAAAAGATACATCCAGGGGCTGTCGACGGATATCCCTAGACATATGATCGCCGCCCGACCGAGCACTTTTAGGTCGGCGGTTGACTTGGCTGGCAGATTGTATGATGAGCGTGAGGTGGTGGTGGCTGAGGTGAATAAGAAGGATGGTGGTGGCCGGAATTGGAATGGGAATTGGTTTGGACGTGGTAGAGTCGCTCCAACAATAAGGTAGCAATGGTGGGTGACCGACGTGTGGTCACATTTGGTGCAGGGTTGAAGAAGTGTGGCAAATGTGGAAGGGAGCATACTGGTAAGTGCAGGATGGGGATGAACGTATGCTTCAGGTGTGGCCAGCCTGGCCATATCGCTAGATACTGTAAGAAGCGAGAGCGGAGAGCTCTGGAGCAGGAAGAAGAAGAAGCCGGAGGAAGGAGGTCAGAGGGCAAGTGCTAGAGCTTACACTATACCCGGGAGGAAGCCAGAGATGATCCTGATGTTGTGTCAGGTATGTTTCTAGTAAACCAAACTTGTACCTCTGTATTGTTTGATTCCGGTGCTAGCAGGAGTTTTATTTCCACTACTTTCTGTGCTAAGTTGTCTGTTAGTAGTAGAAAGGTCAGTGCACCATTAGATGTAGAAACTGCTATTGGTAAGTCCACTTGAATTACTGATGTGATAGAGGACTGTGCCATAGAACTAGAAGGTCATAGGTTTGCTGCTAGGTTACATGTGATACCCCTAGGTGGATTTGATGTAGTACTAGGGATGGACTGGTTAGAAACCTATGAAGCAAACATCGTGTGTCGCAAGAAGATGATCCGATTAACAGCGCCTGGCGGGAATAAGGTGATAGTTTATGGTGATCGAGTCACGACGATCCCGAAAGTGATTTCGATGGCAGTGGCGGGAAAGTGCACGAGGCGTGGATGTAGTGCCTATTTGGCCTACATAAAGGATGCGGACGCGCCAACACCGCAACCATCTAATGTGCCAGTTGTGTGTGACTTTCCGGACGTATTCCGGAAGACTTACCCGGCGTGCCACCAGATCGCGAGATTGAGTTCCAAATTGATTTAATACCCGGTGCTCAACCCGTTGCCAAGGCACCGTATCGGTTAGCTCCGACAGAAATGAAGGAACTAATGGAGCGGTTGCAAGAGCTGCTCGATAAGGGGTTCATTAGGCCAAGTATCTCTACTTGGGGTGCTTCGGTCCTATTTGTTAAGAAGAAAGATGGTAGTATGAGGATGTGCATTGACTACCAAGAGCCGAACAAGTTGACGATGAAGAACTGATACCCCCTACCAAGAATAAATGATCTGTTTGACCAACTCCAAGGTGCCAGTTGGTTTTCAAGGATAGATCTTCGATCTGGTTACCATCAGCTGAAGGTGAAGGAGCAGGATATCCCTAAGACAGCTTTTCGCACGCGCTACGGTCACTATGAATTCCTTGTTATGTCATTTGACCTGACCAATGCGCCAGCTGCTTTTATGGATTTGATGAATCGAGTGTGTCGGCCAATGTTAGATAAATCAGTGATTGTGTTTATTGATGATATCCTGATTTATTCAAAGAGCGAGGAGGAGCATGCCGGTCACATTCGGGAGGTGTTAAAGACCTTAAGAAAGGAGAAGCTGTATGCCAAATTCTCCAAGTTCGCGTTCTGGTTACGCGAAGTTCAATTCTTAGGTCACGTGATAAATCCCAAGGGGATTATGGTAGACCCTGCTAAGGTGGAGGCTGTGATGCAATGGAAGTCTCCAAAGACGCCATCCGAGATTCGTAGTTTCTTGGGGTTGGCAGGGTATTATCGAAGGTTCATTCAGGACTTTTCCAAGATCGCTTCTCCACTAACCAAGTTGACCGGAAGGATGTAATGTTTATATGGGGTCAAGCCCAATAACAGGTGTTCAAGGAGTTAAAGGTGAGGTTGACTTAAGCTCCTGTCTTGTCATTACCCGAAGGAAGTGAGGATTTGGTGGTATATTCAGATGCTTCTTACTCAGGGTTGGGGTGTGTATTAATACAGAGAGGGAAGGTTATAGCCTATGCATCCCGACAGTTGAAAGTTCATGAGGTCAACTACCCTACTCATGACTTGGAGCTAGCAGTTGTGGTCTTTACACTAAAGATTTGGAGGCACTATCTGTATGGGACGAAGTGCACCATTTTCACTGACCACAAGAGCTTGAAGTACTTCTTTGAGCAAAAAGATCTGAACATGAGGCGGAGAAGATGGTTGGGATCATAAAGATTATGATTGCGAGATCCACTATCATCGGGCAAAGCCAACGTGGTGGCTGATGCTCTTAGCCGAAAGGAGAGGCCCGAGCCGATTCGGGTGAAAGCATATCATGACCTCTGATGTAATGAAGCAAGTCAAGGAGTTTCAAGATGAGGCATTAAAAGAAGTTCATCTAAACTCTGAAAGAATGAGAGGTCTGGTTGGGGAATTGGGTGAAAACACACTTGGTGTAAAAAATCGGTTTGAATAGGTGTGGATTCCTCGTTTCGGGGATCTACATGTGAAGATTTTGGATGAAGCTCACAAGACTCGATACTCCATTCATCCTGGTGCCACAAAGATGTATCATGACATGAAAAAAGATTATTGGTGGCCGGGTATGAAGCGTGACGTGGTGGAGTATGTGAGTAAGTGCCTTACTTGTTTGCAAGTGAAGCTGAA
Source organism: Flaveria trinervia (assembly GCA_025506515.1). Lineage (NCBI taxonomy): Eukaryota > Viridiplantae > Streptophyta > Magnoliopsida > Asterales > Asteraceae > Flaveria > Flaveria trinervia. The sequence goes on from CM046441.1 coordinate 8,391,689, forward strand.
CATCAGAAGCCGTATGGGAAGATCCAACCTTTGGATATACCAGAATGGAAGTGGGAGCACATCACCATGGATTTCATTACAAAGCTACCACGTACACCGAAGGGGTACGATGCCATATGGGTGATTGTTGACCGTTTGGCGAAGAGTGCTCACTTCCTACCAATCCGCGAGACATATTCATCGGAGAGGTTGGCTGATCTGTTCATCAAGGAGATTGTAACTTGTCATGGTGTGCCAGTGTCCATTGTGTCTGAACGTGACACCGGTTGACCTCTAAATTTGGAAAAAATTCCACGATGCCATGGGGACGAGATTACATATTAGCACGGCTTATCATCCCTAAACTGATGGTCAGTCATAAAGGACCATTCAGACATTGGAAGACATGCTTCGGGCATGTGCGATTGATTTTAGGGGAAGTTGGGATGAGCACTTACCATTAGCTGAATTCTCATACAACAATAGCTATCATGCCAGCATTGGCATGCCACCATACGAGATGCTATACGGTAGGAGATGCAGAACACCCGTTTGTTGGGGTGATATTGGTCAGAAGGAATTGGGGAGCGTCGAGGTCATTTAGGCTACGACTGAGAAGCTTGAGAAGATTAAAGCCTTCATGAAGGCAGCTAAAGATAGACAGAAGTCGTATGCCGATAGATGACGCAGACCGATCGAGTTCCAGGTGGGTGACCGGGTATGTTGAAGGTCTCACCTTGGAAGGGTATTATCCAATTCAGGAAGCGGGGCAAGTTGAACCCAAGATATGTAGGCCCTTTCCGAATCATTTCTCGAGTAGGAGAGGTGGCCTATAGATTGGAGTTGCTAGATGAGTTAAGTGGAATCCACCTGATATTCCACGTATCTCATTTGAGAAAGTGTTTAGCTGATGAAGACATGATTGTTCCACTGGAGGATATCAAAGTAGACGAAAGGCTCAATTATGTGGAGCAACCAGTGGCAATCATCGATCATAAAGAGAAGAGGCTGAGAAATAAAGTGTTCCTCTTGTGCGTGTACAGTGGAAGCACAGGAAGGGATCCGAGTCTACATGGGAGCTTAGGAGGAGATAAGGCAGCATTATCCTCATCAATTCGAGGAATAACAGGTTTCGGGGACGAAACCTATATAAGGGGGTGAACTTGTAGCACCCGTTATTTAAAAAAAGACAAGACGTGAAGAATAAAAGAAAAAAAGCAATAAAGTCCAAGTGGAGGGATAAAAGTGTCCAAAAGGACAGAACTTTGAAAAACGTTGGTGTAAAGGTGGGCATGGCCGCTCACCCTCACTTCACATCACCATCATCTTCGGTTTTAGAGAGAGAGCAGAGGAACTCTCGGTTGAAGATAAGAGGAAGAAAAGGAATCAAATTCAAGGTAAGAATTCGTGGTTTTTAAGTGTTTATGACGGGTTTTATCCTGGTTATATGCTTATGTGCTTATGTGTTTGTGTATGTGCTCGGGTGTATGTGTGTTTTGTGTTGTTTTTAGGTGTTTGAACTCATTACAAGCGGATTAGAAAGGAAGAAATAGCCAAGTTGCATCAGGTGAGTTCTAGACCCCGGTTTTTACTTGTTTTAAACATCTTTGGGGCTGAAAACGTATTAAAACGATTTTCAAAGCTTATGTATGTTTACCCGTATGTATTATGCATGTTGGATGTTGATTCCTGAATGCTTATAGGTTGTTCATGTATAGAATAGCCATGTTAAGCTTAGAACAGATGGGTTTGATGATTGAGTTTGAAAACATACTGGAAACATGTTACACAGAAGGTCCATGCGCCTAGATAAGGCTCATGCGCCTGAAAATGCCTTAGAAGAATTTAAGTGTAATCCATGCGCCTAAACAGTAGCCCATGCGCCTAAGATTACCTTAGAAATGTTTAAGTATAGCCCATGCGCTTGAATAGTGGTCCATGAAATATTAGTCGGATGACTAAGTGTAGGGCCATGCGCCCCAATAGTGCCCATGCGCCCAAGTGGCTCATGCGCCTAAGTGTCTATGCGTCCGAATAACCCATGCGCCTAAGTGTTCATACGCCCGAATAGTGCCCATGCGCCTGAATAGTTCATGCGCCTAAGTGATAAAATGATTAAGTGTTGGCTGATGCGCCTACATAGTGATGAAACGCCCAAACAGGGCTTATGCGCCCAAATAGTGTCAAAGCGCCTAAACACTTAGAAATTTTTACAAAATTTTTGGGAGTCTGTGCTTTTAGGGTTTTGACCGAGGGTTGACTGGGGCTTATTTATGATGATGTTTCATGCATGGTTATGATTGCTCCTTATTATTATTATTGCTAATATTATTATTACTTATAGTATGTGACTTTACGTGGTATGTTTGTTATCATAACGTAAAGTATATCATAATAATAAAGAGAAAGAGCAATAACGAAAAGAAGAGGAACATTAATAAAAATGTTAACAAGTCTTGCAAGCTTACAGGAGGTACACGACCATGTTGTCGTTAGCTCAACTGTGCTGCGGGTTTGCTACCCTATTATGCACATAGGGCCAATCAATTGAGATTGGCAGGACCTTTGCAGCGTGTGCTGGGTGATTGGGTCGACCTTGTATATAGTACACAGAACCCTTTCGAGGGATATAGTTGACCCTTTCGAGGGATATAGATGGCCCATCACCCGTTTTCCATCGCGCATACAGTTGGGGTATTGCTCATTGGTCCATACAGAAAGTGAAAGATAAAGATAAAAGTTACAGAATAGACAAGGCATACAGTAAAGAGAATGAACCGTATCTGTTCATATAGTTAATGCGTGCTCGCATATACAGTCTAGAGTTGTATTTTTACAGAAAAGAGTATTTTCATATACAACATACAGAAAGTATTTTATTACTTTTAAAACTAGAACTCACTCAGCAAACCTGACTTTTATACATTTTCAGTTGCCAGGTAATTATTGCTGAGGATGGCACGAGGGTGAAGCTACTCGGCAGGGAAAGATTGACATTCATTCGTATTTTATGTGCTATTGTTTTGTAATGCAGTAAAACAATTCTTTTGTAAACATTTAAATGATGATGTATTGCTCAACAACAGTGGTTTAAATGAAATGAAGGTTTTTTGACAAATTATTTCCGCTGCTTAAGTTTGTGTAATTATAATATTTAATATTTTAGCTGCTGTGATTGACTAACTGTGAGATCTCCGGGAACAGGGCCTTACATTTTCAGACACAATGACGAATCTTGAACATTATCATAGGAAAGATGAGTGGCAAAACTAAACTTTCTTAGGAAGGGCGAACTTGATATATATAAAAGAAAATTACATTATCGATAAAAAATTTAAACTATCAGACTAAAAGTTAACAATACTGGCATAAAAAAGACAGGCGGGGTGAGGTGGGGGGAGTGGCCCCCGGCCCCTATTGTCCTTCACCATTGGGTGAGGTTCGATTTTGGGTCTCGTTTATACACAAGAACATGAAGAACGAATTAGTGGTGGTGTTAACATAATTTTTTTAGTGTGCTTTATAATCGGTTTAAAGATGGTGGAGAGCAACATCTATGAGTGTGGTCGCATTAGGTAGGCCCATACCCTTCTCATTAGACGTGTACAAACTGGTTTGGGGGCCTAAACCGGTTCGGGTTGCAAACCGAAACCGGTTTGGTCAAACTCGGTCAAAACCAGTTCGGGTTCGAAGCGGTTTCAAAGGCAAAAAACCCAACCCTATCAAACTGGTTTGGGTTGGTTTAGAACTGGTTTTTTTTTGAAATTTTGGATTTTTGTTATATTCAAAGAAAATTTTAAACTTTTAACTAAAACATAAAACAATTTATATAATTTAAACAATTTATTAATTTAAACAATTTATAACATTATAAACACTTAAGCATTTAAACAATTTTAACATTTATAAACAATTTAAACATTTAAACAATTTATAACATTTATAAACAATTTAAACATTTTAACAATTTATAACATTTATAAACATTTAAAACATTTAAACAATTTAAACATTTAAACAATATATAAAACATTTATAAAATTTAAATAACATACAAAGGTAATAAAATCTTTAAAACTAAATATTTAACATAGTCGTTTCTTCATTCGTATTATACTTGTACGTTTATTCCTCGCCGCCAGAACTGGAACTGTTACGAAGGTAGTCATCATATGCCGCTTCATCATCAGTCATTCCTAGTGTCAATCTGCTCTCTACCTCGTCCTCGTATAATTCTGCTTCGTATTCCAATTATCCTTCAAGTAAACGTTTGTCTTGTACTCTTTTCGCGGCATCCAAATAATCTTTCAAGCAAATTGACATTTCAACCACTTATGGAGTGAGTCGAGTTTGTCTTATTGATATAACCCTACCACTAACAGAAAAAGCAGATTCCGAAGCTACCGTAGAAGCTTGGACGGTTAGTAAATCTCGGGCCATGGTGGATAGGATGGAAAATTGATCTTCATTACCTTCCACCAAGCCAACAAGTCAAAAATTTTAAAATCTTGTGGAGTCATGGTCGATAAAAAGTTTGTAAGACCATACCTCCCGAGTTCACTATTCAGAGTGTTACCACGTTGATGTTTATTACATTCATCGCTTAAAGTATTATATAAAACAAACATTGGATTATTCGAACTTTCAGCATTTGCCGCATGCCTTAAAGTGTCATGGATTTGTGATGTTTTCCCGTATTTTAATAAATAAACATTATACATTTGTTCTAATTGTTTGTTAAAAGTAACTTCTAAAGTTTTACTATACATTGGGTTACAAACTTTTAAATCCAAATTTAAAGTAATTTTATCAAGTAAAGTTTCAACCCCCAATAAATTTAAACAAGTGTTTAAAGCAGTGACACATGTAATAACGGGAGACATTTCTTTAAAATACTTTAAAGTTTCTTTCATGGGGGTATCATATCGGAATAAGGTCTACTCCTACACGACAATTCATTTAATTTTGAAGTCATTAAATAAATTTGGTGAAGTACTAACGGACTCGTTGGGTAATAAACTCCAGAAAGACACGTAGTTGCGTTTTTAAAAATTCAAAGCATTTTTGTTACTTCTTCGATAATGGCCCAACCCGATGGATGGTAAGAATTAGTCTTTCCCCGACTTACCAAACTATTATAAAAGGCTATTAAACTTTCTTTTTGTTCAATAGCCTTTTCAAACATGTTACAGTGGAATTCCATTGTGTGGTACGTCCCAATTTGGGCCTAAACATTTGGTATTTGCGTCTTTACAAACGTGCGATATTTAGTATATTTTGGTTATTACTAAAAATATCACGTAACATTCTTTTAAAACAATCTTTAACTGTTTCAATCGTTTTTAAACCGTCTTGAACGGCTAAGTTTATGATGTGCGCAACACATCGACTATGAAAAAACACACCCTCACACATTGGTTTATATTTTAATTTCAAATGATCTATCGCAAGAGTGTTATTTGACGCATTATCAAAAGATATAGAAAATATTTTGTTTTCTAATTTATACGTTTAAATAACTTTATCAATAAGATACAAAATGTTTTGGCCGGTGTGAGGATAATCAAACAATTCAAATGCACTCGTACGTTTCATCATTGCCACGAATCGGGTTCAACCCAATGGGCGGTGACACAAATGTACGAGTCAGGTGAACCGTGAGGTGTCGACCAAACATCACTAGTTAAGTTAACACCGGTTTGTAAATTTTCAAAATAAGATATTAATTCATTTTTAGCTTTTTTCCACATTTTAAACAATCTTTTCGGAGAGTAGCACGACTTACATTGGTGTAATGTGGTTGGAGAGTTCGTTGAATGAGTCGAGTCAAACGTTCGTTGTCGAAATGTTTGAATGGCAAACTTTCTTGAATTACAAGTTGCGCCATTTGCTCCCGAACCACATCAACGTTATAAGCTCAAATATTTCATTCGTTTGTCATCGAAGCTTGACCTTGAGAAGGTTCACATTTTAATGCTTTACAATATTTATTTGAAATATGGTTTCTCAACGTTGTGTTTGTATATTTTTTGAAAAACTTATGACAAAACTTGCAACGAGCCTTGTTTGGACCGCTAGCCATTTGACATAAATCGTAATTGCACCATACTTCGGGGTTTCTATTCGTAGGAAGGATTGTTACCACCACGTTGTTTGAAGACGCTTCACAACCAACGGATGATTGAGCACTTGATGAAGCTATTTGAGAGCGTTTAAAATAAAAGTATTTGTGAGAGCGTTTTGAGATTTTTGATAGTAAAGAGTATTTGTGAGAGCGTTTTGAGATTTTGAGAGTAGAGAGTGTTATAAGTTGTTGTGATTCAACCAAAACATCAAATACATATATATACTAACCTAGTGGGGGTATAATGGTAAAAAAAAACATCAAAAAATGGTCAAAAAATGGTAAAAACGGCTATATAGCCGTTGGGTAACGGTAAACGGGTTTAAAACCGGTTTGTAAACCAGGTTGGAAAACCGGTTGGAACCGGTTTTGAAACCGGTTGGAACCGGTTTTGAAACCGGTTTGGGGACCGGTTCGGGTTGAAACCGGTTTGGATCGAAGAAATGTTAAACCATTAGGAAACCGGTGGTTCGGACCGGGTTGAAACCGGTTTGGGCTAAACCGGTTTGGGCCTAACCGGTTTGGCCTCAAACTGGTTCTGGTTTTTTGGCTAAACCGGTTTCCGAACCTGTTTTTATGCCCAATGTCTACTTCTCATGCCCTAGGGGATGGTGTTGCACGTCCATCAACCGCTTATGTGGCACTCACGCCCACCACTTATGGTGTTATAACAATTAACATTATCAGATAAGTTTTTTGTGCTTTTGAAGAATGTATTTTTTCGTTTTTTGATGACCCGCATGTAACTTAAAGACAAAACGGGTTACAGCCGGGCTAAACCAGCACGAGCATCCGACAGCTAGCACAACCCAACACTTAAGCCCAAAATATTAATCCTAAGCAAAGCCCAGAACCGACCAAAATAACAAGGCACATTAAAACAACTAGATACAAAACTAGACATATTTTACCAATAGAATTGATAAAAAATGTATTTTTTTAAACATTTTCATCTCGGTTTAGTCCAACTGATGAAAGTTAAACTTACAAATCAGTTCTTGAACATAGCTCATTGATCAATGATCCCTTGAATGTTATGATGTGATTTATTGGATAAAACAAACAAACACGATAAACCAATCATTAAGAATAAAATCATATAAATTACAAACCTTACACACATCTATTTATATTAAGTTTATATCACTTCTTACCGAACTCAAACTCTATTAAATAAACAAACACAATCTTAGTCTAATACAAACTCCACTGAACAACGAATGAAACTAGTATTATACTTATCTTGTTTATTTAAACAATATTAAATCCTTCACCCCCCTCTTTAATCTTGATTTGTGTCACCTATATTTTGAATACCTAAAATGAACGTTAGTGGTCTATCATAATTCTTTACCTTGTATGTTTTCTTTCGATCCATTCTTTGGTCACATAGATCATTCTTAAATGAACTCATCTAGTATTGGTAGCCACATCTCTATCATGTTACTAATCTTTCTTGTTTTGTCTTGAACACAACAAGAAGTGACGATCTTCACGCAATAACCATACATATTGAACACCGCTCCTGCGTGATTCAGGTTTTCACTTCACTTTCGAGCTCATCTTTCACAAGTTTCGGTTTGAATTTTCCACAAAAGATCACCAAATTTAACTTTTTGTTCTCCCTTCGTTGCGAACTAAACTCACACCACCTCTCCTTTCTTTTTCCGGTTGCAACTTTAGCAAAGTTTTCGAATTTGTCTTGGTCACACTAACTTGAATAATTAACATAAAATCTTGCATTCTTTCTCCTCATTCGACTCACGCAGAATTGTTACAGATGAAATTTTCCTTGGTCTTCTTTGGCTCATTCATAGTTGCTCTTCTTGACTTCTTACAATGTTATTCATCTTGGCTAACATGAAACTGGTATCTTCTTAGCTCACACAAAACCTCTTCAATGGTTTTGATATTTAGCTTACACAGAATCTCTTGAATCTCCCTCTTGCTTGATTTTTACATCTTCTTCCTGGCATGAACAACTTTCAAACTTGATACTAATTATTAGATACTAATTATTAGAATATTGGATCCAACAATCATGATAAACATTAAATTATTAAGAACAAAAGCACAAAGATTACAAAGCTCTACACATCTATTTATAATTTATATCAAATCTATATCACTCCCAACCCAACTTAAACTCTATTAACTAATCAAACACATAAGCAAACACAATCCTACTCTAATACTAACCCCACTAAACATTAATAAAAACTAAAATTATAATTATCTCATATATTTTTAACCAAATTGAATCTTTTAGTGATAAGCTAGTAGCAAACTTGTTCCTGCTAATTAAATAGGATATATGGAAAATGGGTTTTGCTACACGAGTGGACTTAAAAGTATTCAATATTTACATCCGACGAAATGTGCGCAAAATATCAAACTAAAATGGTGCTTTAGTGTATCTAAATGCGCAAAGTCTTCTGTTTTTTTTCTTGTTTAATTAAAAGAGTTAAATTCAATTTTGCTACTTGAGATTTGATAAAAATAACCATTTTTCTTTATTTTTTTTATTTATTTTTTTAACGATTAAAAAACACCAATTTATTTTAAAAATTGCACAATTTGTTTCAATTCAGTACACAAGTTTTATAAGTTGTTTCACATTGAATCTAAAAAATAAAACTTTCGGATTGAAATCGAAGATAAGATGAAACTTTTGAATTAAAATTGATATTTTTAAACTCTTGAAAGAAAATTATTGCTTTTGCTAAAATTTAGAGACCATAATTAAATTAACTATACTTAAAAACCAAATATATATTTAAACCATTTTTCACTTATCCAATAATTATGACATGTAACTCAAAACGTCTATATCATTATCATCTACTCGCCTATCATAATCTTTGGCTGGCCCTTATCTGTTATTTTTGTTTCAATGTGAACCTGAAACACACAAAACCACATGGCTTAACACCGGCCCATACTACGGCCCACGCACAACCCGTGACTAACACGTACACTTTGTTTCTTCCTTCACGGGTTTTCTTCAATTGGGCCCACCCCAAGCCCCTTAAATGCATCTCATTTTCAACTTGTGACCACATAAATTGATCTCATAACTTACCAATTGATGGTGACTATGGCAGGGCTCTTGTGGTGGCATTTGTGGTGTTGGCGGTTGTTGTCGGTGTTTACACGCAGTGCAGATATGTAACATGACCCAGGACGGTTTGGAGTCGTGCAGGCCGTCTGTCACGACTCCAAATCCAGTGGACCCAACCCCTGAGTGTTGTAAGGCGGTTGCTGGGGCGGATATGAAGTGTTTGTGTTCGTATAGGGACTCGAGTATGTTGCCTTCTTTTGGAATTGACCCTATACTCGCGGTTGGTTTACCAGCTAAGTGTAGCCTCCCTGCTCCGCCGTGCTAAATGTTGGCTCGTGGTGGTTCTCGTTCTCGGTTAGAAATTATAGGAGTTGGAATAATGTTGTGATATTGTTATGTTTTGTGTGTGTGAAACTATGTGATAGGAGTTAAGTTATTGTATGTTCTCCATTTGTGTGGCAGATTTGAATAATATTTTAGTTTGTAGCGATTTCCACTTAGTAAATGGATGGACTTGAGTGAACTTTTATCCATAAACTCATAAATTCTTGTGATTTGATGGGTGTAGAGATCAAAATGATGAATTTATAATGATTTAAACATGTGAGAAAATAGTAAACTTAAAAGAAGAATAAGCTAGAACTTAGGAAAGTTATAGATTTTGGAACATTATACCTAATCTAAAAATAGAAATGGATTATGCTGTTTATAGGTTTAGTAAATGAACCTAAATTAGGGATTTAAAGCAAAAAACATGTTTGCATAATTGATTCTCGAGTGGAAAATAACTAAAATCACTATTGAAATGAATTTAAATAAAAAAGATGATAAGGTGTAAAAATTGTTATGTCTTATTAAACATGGTGTTATATGTTAACGTAGCCTCTAAATCTCAAATGAGGTGTTGACAAGTGGAATGGCTAAAATTTGTTTTAAATGATCATTCGTGTCTATTAATTTGTATTTGAAGTGTTATAGATGTAATTGAGAACAATCAAATGTTAAATACATATACAAGTTTTGATATAAATGGGTAAGTTTGTCCAAGTATTAAGTTACGAGGTCTAATATCCAAGAGCTCAATTGATATGAGATTAATTCCGATACTTTACTATTTGAGCATGATTAGTGAAAAATTGGTTAAAAGAATTAATAAGTTGATTAGTAAAGCTTATTCACTTTATGCCTAAACTAGGCAAATTAATGAGAAATAGGGTTGACTTCACTTCAGGAAGTCATCATAGGAGGAATAGAAGTATAGAACATGCAAATTGTAGACCCGAATATACAAATATGAGAACATATTATCCTTGATTTGTAAGTATTCATTAGAAATATTAGTATTTTTTATTTGAACTCAAAACTATCTGTATATAATGTTTGATAAATGGTTCAAAGAGAAGTGAACCAAGATAAAAGAGATGAAACTTGGGTTATTGAATCTAATAGTTGTAACTTATAATGATTTTGAAATTTTTTATTCTCAAATGTGCAAATAGTAGATATTGAAATCTTGAATCATATAGGTTCAAATCAAATTGAGAATGAGGTAACCGAATTTCAAATGAGCAAATCAAGCTAATGGGAACTCAAATGCCATTGAGCAAGGAGTCACATGATATCCATATGTTAATTATAAACATGCGTATAAGTGTACTAAATTGGGATCATTGAATCTCAAAGAACTATGGTGTTTAAATTATGTTTACTATATGGTGAAATAATGAAAAAGTATAAGGACTTGAATTGAGAACGGAGAAATGATCGGTAAAAATAATGTTGTAGCCGAAGTCTAATATGCAGCTAGTGTAGTCATACGCTTCCAGGATAGGTATAGTCATATGTTGTCTGGAGTGGGCATACACGAGTAAGAAAATACGATGTTTAAAGCTCTCTAGATATAGTAGAACCTATATAATTTAATACTTGATAAATTAATAATCTCGATAAAATTAGTAATTTGTCCGGTCCCAACTTAAGACCAATACAAGATTGGACCCTAATTGATTAAATAATAAGATAATAACTTTTTTGAAATCTCGAGGAAAATATATTAGTCTTAGCGAAACTACAAAATTTATAACTACTAAAATGTTATAGAATTCTAGAATTATCTAGTAAATATGAATGTATAATCATTTGCGTTTTAGTGAACTTCAAATTTATATTGAGTTAATCTTTAAATTTGTCAGCCGCACTTAAAAGTTAAGCCACTGTATTATTGTATTGCCACAAAAAGTTATGAAGAGATGTTGCCGCTTGCAATGCTTCTTTTCGAGTGACCGGCTCCAAAGGTACTGAATCATCATCAATTTCATTAGCAACCGAATTTTGAACAGTATCCACCATAATTTCTTCAATGCTTTGAACATCAGACATTTTATAGTGATCAATATAGATCTATGTATACTAAACTTGACAAGTTCATTAATGTGTGAATGTATATGAGAATTGTGAATGTCATTGTTTCTGTTTTATTCAAATGGGTAAAGTGAACGGACATGAAAATTTTGAAGGTTAATGTATTAATTTGGAAGTTGCTCTCGAATATAAGCCAACTCTTTAAATTAAAATTTTATTAATTTATCGATACAATAATATCTCGTTAAATTAATAAAGACATTATTAGTTTTGTAAAGCTTTTATTGTTTGCTCACAATACGTTAAAAGGGGAAGATGATTTTTTGTAAATAAAAGGAAAACAAGGGGAAAAAAACCAAAAAAAACAAACCCCAACTAGCCCATTCTTCGCTATAAAAACTACCATCACAAACATCCAACGAACGAGGCTGCGCAGTGCGGTGTTCGTAGAGAATCCGTTCGTCGGGTGCATGCCGCCCATCCATGGCTTCACAAACACCCGATTGAGGATAACCTAAGCTTACAGTTTTTAAATAACTTATTTACGTTTTAAGGCATTGTTATTTCAAGTCAAACCAAACTAAACCAATCAAATACCTAATTTGAGTAATCTAGGTTTGTGTTTTTTCTCCAACATGTGGATTGGCTTCTTTCCACCTGTGATGGTGTGATCTGTGCCATTTAATCATTTATGATCACAAATCGACCACACATAAGAGTGATCTTGTCATCATCATTGTCCTTAAATTAAATTAACTCAAATCTAAACCAGATCCCATATAAAACTTAAATACATACTAAGTAATAAAACTAAACATCTAATTATGATTAGAGCCGGGTCAATTAGCTTTAAACATGTAATATTATTCTATTCATTTTTAGGGAATGCAAGAGAAAATTATAAACATCTTTTGTTCGTTTGTATAATTGTATACACTAAACATAGATATTCAAACATCTTTATCGCCTTCTTTTTCTGTCAACAATATTTCAATTTGAGGCTTCCTAAACAATCACTAATTAGAATGAACTTGAGTTAGTCTTCAAAGAAATTTTATTCATACATTGGACAACCAACACAAATGAGATCTAACATTAACACTTGCTGTTGTTAATGTAAAAAAAAAGATTGGAAACCGAAAGCAAAAAACCTGGTTCACTCCATGCGGCAAAATTCAAAAAAAATTGACATATTAGGAAAATATAATCAGTAAAACATAGTAAAACCTCAAACTATATATATATATATATATATATATATATATATATATATATATATATATATATATATATATATATATATATATATCATCACTTTTTAAAGCTAGTTTTGTAAAAATTTACTATCTATTATAAGTTAAAATATCAATAATAACATAATACTTAGAAATTAAAATGCAAGCAACATGAAATTATTTAAGAAAATATGATAAGTTAAACATTAAGACTAACTAATAAAACCTCAAAAAAATTTTAGATATTTTTTATCTAATTTTTCTTTTTAAGTAAAAATTTATTGTTTAATATGATTAAAGTATCAATAATAAACTCAGTACATAATAATCATATTGCAAACCACATGAAGTTATTTAGATGCTTTTGTTTAAATTAGAATGATACTTATATAAAAAATTATCGTGTAAGATGATTTCAATCGTATGATTATGAAAATCATATAAGTTACTTTATGTGACATGCATTATAATTTCGATGTATTATGTTCATAATTGATATAGAATCATATGATACAATCAACTTCAGTAAAACTACTCTTAAAAAAGGATGATAAAGTTATGTAGAATTTGTTTGAGGTGTTATTCGTCAGTCTTAATATTTTAATTATTAAATGTTCTTAATAAATAAATACATTTTTGGGTTATGTTGCTTGAAAGCTTTTTCTTATACATTTACCCTCATATGATAGTCATTTGACTTAACTTAATGATATAAACTAACAAGTAACAAACGTTAGACTTAAAGATCAAAGATAGAACAAATCATATAAATAAAGGTTGTTTATTTAATTAGTAACATAAATGTTAAAAAGTAAAAATAGTTACAAAAATAAAGGTAGTTTTCTGTAATTAACTCTTTTTAATAAATTATAGAGTAAATTACATTGATGGTCCCTGTGGTTTATTATAAATTTTAGAATTGGTCCCTTAAACTTCTTTTTTATGGGTTTGGTCCTTAAATGCGTAATCTACTTTTAAACTTGCAGGATCAGTTTTGTCACTTAACACTTGATTTTTCTCTCAAACTCATTTATACTACACTCTAATAAGATGAAGCAGAGTCTCTTCTAAGAGTTCATAGTAATATAATAAGTAGCAAAGAACACATAAGATAATTTTTAAGGTACTTGCATATATTGCTTCTCAACTCAAAGTATTACAAAACTCTTACAAGCATGATCTTATGAGTTACAATAAGAAACTATATATAATACTACCTACAACCGAATATACTTTGATACCAGCTGGAATCCTTTAAATAAAGCAAATCTACAAAGCTATAGTTTAAGTATCTTATATAATGTCTTATCTAAGATATGGTAGTCATGACATGTCCATGACTTACCTTTTGTCACCAACTAAAGTTGGCAACTTATACTAACATAAAAAGGTGAACAATGGAATAAAGTATGGTCAACTACATGGCCTTTTGGGAAAACACCATGTAGTATCAGAGGTCTGCAGCGGAGTGTCAGAGAACATACTTATGTCCACTGGTTCATAGTAGTGTCTTCTGGAGGTTAAATGGCTTCGGAAGAACAAGTTCTTTCGAAGCCACTTATACTTTGGAAGAGGCTACTTCTTCTGAGGCTTGATGGACTTCTTCTGTTCTTCATACTTCGGAAGTTCACTTATGATCTTTTCTTCTAATACTTGATCTTCGGAAGTGAACATTTTGTCTTCGAAATGGAGTTTGCCTTCGGAAGTTGAACTTTCACTTTGTCTTCGGAAGAACTCTATTTCCTTTGAAAGTCCCATGCTTAGCTTCGGAAGTCCTTTGTAAGTTGTACCAAAATTTTCTAAGTGATTTGGTTTTGGTTGTACCAGACTTCTTCTTGATCCAACAAACTCCCCCTAGGCTAATGCTATCAAAACCTCACTTATTCTTGCTCCTTAAAACTTTCAGCACTAGGGAAAACATATATTTATCTATTTCTTTGTTCTTTCCAGAAGTGGTGCTGAGAAGCTTGTACAAATCTTTAGTTGACAGGAACTCCAGTCTGTCACCTTGAATGATATGCACCCTCAGTTGGGTCCCCCTGAAAAGAGTTAGTTGATGGGAGCTATAGTCATACTCCCATCTAACTATCAGTTCCAATTCAAGTTCTTCCACCATCTGTAAAAAGGCTGTGCCCTTGGTGGTTGACCTTTCCTTATCTTCCTTCTCTCTCAGTTTCATCTCTTCTTCAATCTTTGCTTTTGTAGTTAACTCAGGAAGATGAAGGCCACTAAGGTGACTTCTAATATGAGCAGCAGTTTTGGAGTAAGAGGGATTAGAGAATGGTTTCTCTGCTAACTCAGCAATATCAAATCTGCTAGAGTGTAGCAGAGAGGAGAAATTTAGCCTGTTGCTATCTCCATTCTCTCTCTCCAAAACAAAGTTGTGAGAGGCTTCATCGAACCTCCACTGGATGATTTTCTTTCTAGGAACACGAGGCTGACTAGGAATCTTGTCCCCTTTCTTTGTATCCAGCAAAGTCACCAACTTTCTTCTTAGTTTCTTCTCTTCATCGTTTAAGGAGTCAGAGTTATGACCAAGAAGTCTAGCAGCATGGTCCAGTGTTCCCCTGGGCAGATCAAGAAATTGATCTCTTGTGAGGGAACATAAAAATCCATCAACATAAGTCAGTTTGACAGAATCTTCCTCATAAGAGATGTCGCTTAGGGTTGTGTAGTTGCTGAGCTTTTTCTTGATTGCCTTGAACTCCTCTAAAGAGAGATGTTTAGAAGGCTGAGGGGATAGTTTGGAAGGTTGTTGGGTAGGTTGTGGTGTAGTGGTTCTGGAGAGTGTTTTGGGTTGGAGGATGGGTAGTTTAGATGGTTGAGGTGAGGAAGTAGGTATGGATAGTGGTATAGGTTTAGGTATGTAGGGTTCAGTTTTGATGGTGAATGGAGAGGGAAAAGGTTCAGGTTGGGGTTGAGTGGTTGGCTTGAAGATCATCCCCTATATCCTTCTATACATCTATTTCCTTTTTCCCAAACGAAAGTCAGCCTTGATTTCACTGCCAATTCGTTGAAGTGTCTTTTTAGACATAGGTCCACCTACCTGCAAGAGAAGCCATGAGCCCGAAGATAGTTTTTCATCTAGGCTTTCTCACATATCTTCTTGGTCGCAGTGACCCTAGCTTCTTCTTCTTTCTTCTTCTTCTCCCTCAACTTCTCTCTTGCAGTTCTCTTCTTTCTTTCTCCAGTTGATCCTACTCTTTATTGAAGAGCCATAGGATCGTATCATCATCATATGAAGATAGTTCTTGAGAAGAGAAACCTCTGGAGGTTAGGAAAGATATCCTTTCCCTCCGGAGCTGCAGATCAGATTCCCTCTTTTCTCTTTCTCTTTCTTCCTCTAAGGCCAACTATGTAGCTTCCTCTTTTTGTTCAATCTGCAGCCTGGTTTCCCTTTCTAGCTCTACTAGCTCCTCTAATGGTAGCAGGAGTATATCTTCATTGGCAGCTCCAAGCTTGATGAGCCTGTCAATAATTTCTACTCTTTTTTTATTGTTGACTTCTTCCTGGTTGGCTGTAGCTACTTTGGAACTGGCAGTTAATAGTTTCTCAGTTTGAAGTCTACCTTTCCTTTTAGTTTCTCAATTCTCTCCTCCTCCTGAAGCTCTTTCACAGTCATTTTCTTCTTTCCTTTATCATCTTTGCTTCCATTTCAGCTTCAGAAGACTCAGCTTGTTCTTCCAAGGCTTCGACTTTAGCTTCGGAAGTTTGAGGGAGTGTAGTTTCTGTCCCAAATGTTTCGGTTGCTGGGCCATCAGTCCTTATTTCCCCTTTGAATTGAATCTCAGGTTCCATTTGGACCTTAGTTTGACCAACTTCTTCCACAGTGGTAGAAGGTGCACTTAACCTCTGAAGCTCTTCAGCTCCAAAATACATCATAGTCGCATCAGGGCTAGGCTGATCTAGAAAAGATCTTACGAGGAACTTGGAGAAGAGCCTATAGAGGTCTCTAAGTATCCGTGGTCTATTTGCAGTACAACTTGGGATGACTTAGGAAAGATAGTTGCAATAGAAGCAGAATATCTGGAAGTTAAAGTTTGGCTTAGTGATTCCTTAGTTGTTTGTCTCTGAACACTCTCCCCTTTTTTGGTAGCATCATCTTGAGAGCTAGATGAGCTAGAGGAAGAGGTCAAGGAGACCTGAATGGGTACATGCTTAACAGATCTCTCATTATGTTTCTCAGCTAGTTGAGCCTTGAGAATGTTAATCTCAAGTTGCTGAGTGGTGGACCTATCCTCTAAAGTCCTAACCTTGAATTCAAGGTTTGAGACTTTAGAAAGCAGGTCTTGAATGATGAGTTGCAGTCTTCCATCATCTTCTTTTGAAGAATCATGGGGAGATAAGGTAACATACCTAGTATGTTCTTCCTCACCACCAGATGTGGTTTCTTGGCACCTTGATTTCCCTTTCTTAATGATGTCTCTTTCAGAGTCATCAAAAGGCATGGTTGTTGCATATTCAGTCTCAGAATTGTTACCACTGTCCAGAAGGTGCAGTGAGGCACCTTATGTAGTGGCAGCTGAATCTGCATGAGTCCCCTCCACATCAGTGGGACTCACCTCAGTAAAGGCTTGCTGATGGGGGCTAGAGATAAGAGGTCTCTCTAGGCTTTGTTGATCTTTGAGAGAGTGTTGTAGATCAACTTCATTGCCATAAAGAGACGTAATCTCTTCATCAGTTTTGAAGAGAAGGTCAGTAAAGGATAGAGAGGTTAAACCTAATGACCCGAGATCTTGATCAATGTCTACAGGCATTGAGCCTATGGTGGGGCTGTCCCTTTGTGGCTACTCAGAGGAGTATATATACTCACCCTGAGGGCTTTCAGCTTGGTTGATTGGCTCATGGGTTTGAGACTGAGGAGACTCAAGACCCATATTGAGGTCAATGGTGAAGGATGGTGAGACCTCAGACTAAGTGGGAGCCCAATGTTCCACTCTAGTCTTTTTAGATAGAACAGAAGATGCTTATTCAATCAGAGTAAATTAAACAAGAGTTTGTTTGGGGCGTCTTTGATATGTGATGGTGATGGGGTGAGAAGATAGATTTGGCAGTGTGAGGGTAGTTGCTGGTGTGGGTTTATCATCTGTGGGGTTAACAGGGATGTCACCAGGAGCTATTTGCTCAGTCATACAAAGTAGAGCAATGTATCTTCCAATGAAATTGGTGGACATTTTCTTCAAAGTCTTGAAGATGGTCGGCCTCATTTGAGGACAATCAGAGCAGCTGCACAGACAAGCTGACTCTGGTCTAGCTCACAGTTGATTATGTGCTGGAGAAATCTGGGATACATGAAGAATGTTTCCCGCTGGAGATTTCCCATGAGATTGGTCAACACAAATCTTGAATAGTTGAATCTAAGGCTTCTCACCATTCCATGAACTAGGCACCCTAGTTCGTATGTGTAGATACATGTGTCCCTAGTATCTGAACTTAATGTAAAATGTCTTTATCGTCTTACACATATGTAATTGAATGGGTACTTAATGAAATACAATGTGTGGTTGTGATAATAATGTTAAATATTTCATTACTTGGTATGTAATAATGCTTATGAACTAACTATATAGATTTGTGGTTGTTTGAATAAATCTAAGTTAAATAATGATTATGAAACATATTCAAACTTAATCATATGAAGTTCTCATGTGAATGGCCTATGCTAATGGACCATACGCATGAACAACTTCATGCTAATGAACCAGTCGCACGATTGAACCAGGAGACTGGATCAGTCGCACGACTGAACACTCAGTCATGGGAATGGATCAACGGCATGACTCAATCGCACGACTGAACCATGCTAATGTTCAGTCGCCTGAATGAGAAACCCTAACCTATAAATACCACTTAAATCGTGAAAAACACAAGACACTTCGAATACCTACGTACTAAATCGTACCCTAGCCGTACGGAGACCTCTAAGAACCTGTTCCAAGTTTATAGATCGCACTAGATCGATTCCAAATTATTCTTAACATTTAGATTCAATCCATAATTGTTTCTACGTGCGTTCTCACTGATTGGATCGCCAATCAAATAGGATTCCGCACTATTCGATTCGGTATACACGTATATCAGTTAGTATTTCGTTCAAACACGATCCTAACAAGTGGTATCAGAGCTTTGGCTCTTGATTTATGTGTGATTCAATCGTTTTTGATACAAAAATTGTGTTTATTCACTAAAAACGCTATATTTTTGTGTAAAACGGTGTCTTAGGCGTCTCCTGATCGTAAAATTTAGTTTTTCCAGCATACGGCAATTAGGGTAGTGAAAATTCGAGTTTTTGTGTCGAAAATACCTTAAACCTATGAAATTTTTTAAGTTTCAGCAACTTCAGTCGCACGATTGACTTAATCGGCCGACTGAATCCATTTGCAACCCTCATACGTAGATTGGACTCATCCGTACCTTCATACGTACGACTGAGCAGCTTATTCGCATTGTCCAACCGCATTTGTTCATTCGCCCGACTGAGCCATCCGCATTAGTTCAGTCGCACGATTGAACCATCCGCATTGTTCAATCGCACGAATAGCCCAATCGCACACCTTCATTCGCACAAGTGAAACAGTTTGTTGAAAAGTTTAATGTTTATAGTAATAGAGGACCAATACTCAACATTCACAGCAGGGAGAGATTCACGGATTCAAAACCTACTGCTTTTGGAGAATGAAGTTGGGAATCACAATAAACCCCCTAACCTAATCACGTTGGACGAATACCCACAATTGAAGCAACGTTTTGAGATCTACTTAAATGGAGTAGATCCCAATCTGTGGGAATCTATAGAGACGGGGTACAACATGCCAGTAGGTGCTGATGGTGTAAAGCTTACACTAGGTGGCATGACTGATGAACAAAAGGTCAAATACAATATTGAGAAGAATGTTTATGCTCTTCTTACTCAGTCGATCCCCAAGGATATTTTTCACCAATTTTCTGAGTATACGCAAGCAAAGAAACTATAGGATGCATTGGAGAAAAGGTATGATGGAAATGCATCATTAAAGGCAATAAAGGCTAAAGCTTTGAAGAAAGAGTTTGACAACTTCTCTTCGATGGGTAAAGAAAGCCTGGATGATGTCATTGACAGATTCTATCACTTGATGAGTGAGATGCACACTCATGGAGTAACGACGTCTATGGAAGACAAAGTGTCGAACTTTGCAGAGTGGCTGCCAGAGAAATGGGTTTCCTTTGTCTCCAATCTCAGACAGAATGATATGCTAATGAAGTTAGATATAAATGATTTCATTTTGAAGCTGAGAGAAGAAGAATTAAGGATGAAATACAGAGCCCAAAAGTCTTCTTATGATCAAAATCCAGCACTGTACAACGTGACTCCACAAGCCAAAACGTCTGGAGCACCACTTCAGACGACGTTTGTGTCAAGTTCAACTGGTCCCTCTCAAACCTCTACTTCAGGGTTAGAAATGTCAGGGTCGTCTGGTACCCAATACATCGTACCTAAAGCCAATGCAGCAAAACTGATGATTGAGAATTCGGTAATGTGACAGTTGAGGTAGCTAAAGAGCACATGGATCTCTTAGCTGCGGTAGTCCACTCCTATGATGGACTAATTGCTGGTAAAATTGGGAACTGCCATATGGCTGATGAGGATTACGAGCAGGTGGATGAGACAGAGCTGGAATGGATGGATATAATGTGGGCCTTAGCGAGTGCTGTCCGACGAGCTAAGAAGTTTGTCAAGACGACCGGACAGAACTTGGTTGCAACTAAGCACAATACTTTTGGCTTCGACAAGACCAAGGTGACCTGTTTCAACTGTGGCAAAAAGGGGCACTTCAAACGTGAGTGTGTGAAGCCCAAGAAAACTGGAAACGGGAATCCATTCATATCCTTCAATCGTCAGGATAAACCCACTAGCAGTCCTGTTTCGTGAAGCAAAGATCCTAAAGCCTTGACTGCCCATATGACGAAGGACAGGACTGGAGCTTTCGGTTTGTCTCTCCGGGAGAATGCAACATCGCTAGTGTTGAAGATTTAGATGATGATTCAGCTAGTGAAGGAGATATTGCAGTGGAACTTGCAATG
This sequence comes from Flaveria trinervia, assembly GCA_025506515.1. NCBI lineage: Eukaryota > Viridiplantae > Streptophyta > Magnoliopsida > Asterales > Asteraceae > Flaveria > Flaveria trinervia. The sequence continues at coordinate 8,412,510 of CM046441.1, forward strand.
TCAAGTACCGAAGAGACTGCAACGGTGGTCAATTACATGCTGCAGAAGAAAAATCTACAACAATTCAGATCAATAAATTGTTTACGGTTTTAGAATTTTAGGGGAGAATAGGTTTAGGAAGTAACATTATAAATACTAATAATAATAATAATAATAATAATAATAATAATAATAATAATAATAATATAATAATAATAATAATAATAAGGACGAGGGAGGAGGAGAGGCTAGCTGATAGAAATTAGATCTTATCTGTGATACCAATTCAAAATCATATGGAAAATGATAGTACACAGGAACAAATAAATTGGGATTTTAAAAGTTTAAATTGAATAAGATGCGAAGTTCAAAGTATAAGTCTGTGTAGTCTGAGCAATATAAAAGGAAAAATAATAGTAAAACTAGCTGCTATCAAGATAACACAAAGAAAGTAGACCTAAAGGTTGCTAGACCACTAATGATATGTCGGTAGATTCAACACAATAGATGATTAGACCTTGTTGGTGACCTCAAGATTAAACTAAGTTGTTCGACAAGCTGTGGGTTATCATCTTATCCATGGTTAACACAATCAACAAAATTCCAATAAGGGGTGACGAGCAATTAAACGCCACAAATGTGTGCGTAGGACCAAAACATGAGCAAAAGCACGTGATGAAAAAATGCAAAAGCAATCAAACTAATAACCTATGTTGTTGGTGAGATCTGTGCAAAAAAATCAAATTTCTCAAACAAGAAGATAGGTTATGTTCCTCTCTGCTGTGCGGTGGCACTGACCTGAGGATAAGCATAACCTAGATATTCTAGAATTCATTGTTGTTTGCCACCTCTCTGCTGTGCGGTGGCACTAACCTGAGGCTTGGCTTCTCTTTGAAAGCTCTAAGAATAGTATCTTCTTGAATACTATCCTAAGACCGCTCAAAAATCTCCTAAGGAAAGTTGATTACCAGATAAGTGTGGGATCCACAAATGCTTGTTGAAATAATCAAACCTTAAATTTTCACCAATCTGTGTCAAAATTTTGTGTATTGATTTAACAGGACAAGTATACTGACAATCATTGTGGCTATAATTCTTGAAAGTCCAAATCAATGTGGGGATCTAATAGTACTAGTATGATTTTCTAAACTTGCTAACGACTCTAGATGAGAAACAAGAACAGAGCATCATAAGGTTTTGATAACATGTCCCGAATGATTTGATTTACCTATATGATTCCAAATTGAATTAGTCCATTTATGGTCAAAATGAATAGAAGCTGCCTTGTCAGAAAATGAGTCTATTAGATTTTCATCTTAGGATTTACACCTCACTCAAAACCACAAAAACAAGTTTTAGCTTTGTAATTCAGTTTAGTTCTCTTATTTTTTCTAAATTTAGTCAATTTAGTTTGTTAAACATCAGACTATGCCATTGAACTCAATCGGGGATTTAGTCAACTAAAAAGGTCACGTCTGAGGTGACCACACGTGTTTTCACATGTAAATGGGTCACGTCTGAGGTGACAAATTGTTTTAGAAGGATCACGTCTGAGGTGATCAGAAATTTTCTAAATTAAAATGATCATGTCTGAGATGATCGAATGCTCATAACATTTAATCAAAAGTTAAAAGGGATTAAGTGTGGAATGGTCATATAGTCAAAATCATGAGTAAGATCCATTCGCACGACTGGACCATGAGTATGGACCAACCGTATGAATGGACCATACTTATGCCCTAGACAACCGAATGGAGCATGAGTATAAACCATTCACCTAAATGGCAAATCAAACTGAGCCAGTCGCCTGAATGGAGCTGTGCGAATGAGTAGTCGCCCGACTGAAATCCAGTTGGCCGACTGAATGTGATCGACTGAACCAATCGCACGACTGAGGTCCAATCGCCCGAATGAACAGAGCGAATGGGTCCAGTCGGCCGATTGAACCAAGATTCAGTATAAATAGGGCCATAGTCGATCGCATAAACTCATCACCCCCTAATCGCCCTAAAATCGCATACTGTACCGTTACTCTGCCAAAATTTTCACTAATTTATTTCCACACCTAATATCGATATTATGACGATCTCTGCTTGTTATATAGGTACTATGCAGTGTTATCTAACCAAAATTCGTTTGATTTGAGCCCTAAATTGTGATGTTCGACCCTTGCAAGAACCGAACAAATAAATGGACAAATAACCTAACTAAACTAAGTAAGATGTTAAGATAAATGTTATTAGGTTATTAGTATAGTGATTGCGAGTCTAATGAACCAAAACACAACGTCTAATTTTAAGAATTGGTCCAAATTCGAATTTCAGTTGACCGAACAGTGGGTCATGCGACTGTACACCAGGATGAACTCCAATCGTGCGATTGAGCTGGTCGGTTGGCTCAATCGGCCACATGGATAATACGAATGAGCTCAGTCGGCTGACTGAGCCAATCGCAGGCTTAGTCACCCGATTGAACTCAGTCACCTGCTCAGTCACCCGATTGAACCCAATCGCATGCTAGGTCAACCGACTGAACATAGTCACATGGTTCAATCGCATTGAACCAGACTGTGTTCAACCAGGTTAATTTGAATTGATGATTGTTGTGTGGTGATCTAACGTCTATAGCTTTGTATTATAGATCTATGGCTGACAGGTGGTCCATCAATCCAAAGCACAACATTTGTGCCCATTTGGATGCCACATCTCGGAATGGTGCCGAGTTTGCGGGGATCATTGCTTTCCTTAAGAGATCCTGGATACGCAAGGCTATATTCACACCGTGCACTCCCTCTAGGTCTATTCAGCAGGACTTCCGGGAGGGGGCATTGGTTGACCGCTCACATGAGCTATACAACATCCACAGTAGTAATTTTGGTCAGGCTATCGTGGTCATTGCTAAGGATATACGACATGTACTTGCTTTGGGTGATGATGCTGATCACCCTACCAGACTTCACCCTCTGATAGTGAGAGGGTGCTTCCTAAGGATAAAGTACGCTGGGGATATTAATGCAGGTGTGCTCAACAAGAGCAACCTGTGTCCCCAATACAAGTACTTAGCACATGTCATCCTTAAGTGCTTGGCTTCGAGAAGGGGTGGGTTTGATGATCTTTCAGACCAGATTCAAAATGCTTACGTGGCACTGGTTCTGAACCACCCTTCAGCTTCTCGAGCATGATATTCTCTTACCTGATAGAGAATCTGGAGGCTAAGGGTAAAGAGGGTTTTTGCATGTACCCTAGGTTTCTCCAAATGATCATTGATGAGAAGCTACCCTCTCTACCTAAGGAGAGCCAAGATGCAGTGTCGTTGGAGGTAATGGATGACACGACACTAGGCCGTATGAAGGTCTACCGGGGAAAGCAGGTCAAACCCCCGGTGAAGAGACTCTTCGGGCTTCTAGCCCAGGCTGATTATGTGGTGCCAGGTAGGAGAAAGTGGCGCCATGAGGAGAGTGACTCAGATGTTGAGCAATTTGCTCTTCCATTTGACAACTCCGACGATGACGGCGGCGGAGACTCTAGGCCCGCTCCTACTAGGGGCCTCACTACTCATGTTACTTCACCAACTCTTACTGATGCCACTACTGCTAGCTTTCACCAGGACTTTTGTCCTCCAGATGAGGAGGCAGAAAGTGATGAAGAGTCTCTCACGAGGACTGTGGGCAGTCGGGTGGTTGCCACACAGAGAGGTTTGAGGGTGGTTGGTGGACGCCTAGGGGAGTCCAGGGATGCTGCTGCTGAGTCAGATCCCACATATGCCCCAAACCCGCCCATCAGCCAAGGGGGAGCCTCTGTGCCTAGAGGCTCAAAGAAGAAGATGATGGCATGACAGGATCAGCGACCACAAGTTTGATGTATTAGAGTTCAAAGCAGCGTAATACGAATAGGAATTAGACAAATTGTAGCAAGAAGTCGATGCTTGTATGCATTAAGAGCACATACGGTTATAGCGAGAGAATATATTTCTGATTCAAGGAATGTTTATAGATATGGAATGTTTCTAATCAAATCATTCAAATCATTCATTCATTCACGTTATTACAATAGGTTGTCACTCCTTATATAGAGTGCAACAATTACTGCTGTTATCACGGAAAGTGACAACTGGCAGATCTAATACAAAAATAACTAACTCTTAACAAACTACTGAAATGTTCACAACTACTGAGAACATATCAGAGTGTTAAGTACAGAATATAAAACTACTGATTAGAAACTACTGAAACTACAACGACTGAAGAACAAGCTCTTCAGTCGTTTTACAAAACTACTGAAACATAAAACTACTGAAACTAGAAATATAAAACTACTGATATCACAACTACTGAAGAAGTGCTCTTCAGCAGTTGTGACAAACTACTGACGCTTTAGTACTTGATCTTCAGACTTTGACCTTCAGATGTTTCATCAGCTGATGACTTCAGTAGATATCATCAGCTGATGTCTTCAGTCTTTGTCTTCAGACTTTATACATTAGTTGTTGATCTTCAGCACTTGTAAACTCTTCAGCTGTTGTACTTCAGTACTTTGGTCTTTCAGCTTCAGCACTTGTGTTCTTCAGCTGTTGTACTTCAGTACTTTGGTCTTTCAGCTGTTGAAGTCTTCAGCACTTGATCTTCAGCTGTTGAAGTCTTCAGCACTTATCAAACTGCTGATGAGGCTTTCAGCAGTTGTTGTGATACCATGTGGGACTTAGAGGTTTTCTGATCTTGGCTCATTGGTTCTTTTGGTCCAACAAACTCCCCCTGAACCAATGCAGCCAAAACCTCTAAATTATTCATAATCCCACTTATTGTTGGCAAAGTGTTGGTCTTTTTCCTTCTTGATCAGTAGAGAAGATGACCCATGTAAGCTCTGGCCTGGGAAGAAATCTCAGATATTTGTTTGGCAGGTATGAATGGGAACTCTGTTTTGGGGAACCGGACACAGAGTTGTTATCCGATTCATGAGATTTACTTCCCCATAATGAGTCTGTATGACTCTCGAACATAGGACTCAAGGAGAACAACTTGTTCCTCCTGAGAGAGTTCTTCTACTCCTCAGTCGAAGAAGAACTCTAGACCATAGTACTCTGATAAGTACTTCATGGTCCTGCCATTTTTCAGCTCCACCGTAGTTACCTCCCTATATACAAATTCATCAGGATGGTTGCCTTCAAGGAGTAACTGGAGCTCATTCTTCTGGATATCTTCAAGCTTTTTATATAACAACCCCTTCTTAATCATCTTGTTTTCTAGTAAAGCTTGAGGGGTCTTCTTTGCTTGGTGAGCTTTCTTGAATTCATCAATGATTTCCCAAGGTGAGACTACAATGGCCAACATGATGGTAGAATCTATTGTTTTTCGTACCTGGCCATTGTATCTGTGTGGAATAGTTCTTTTATGGATTCTAGAACTCACCCTGGGGCCTGACCATACTCTCACTCTCTCCTTCTGATACTGAAAAGTGTGCCTGAGAGTGTACAGCCTTGAGCATGCCCTTTCATGGCTTGAATAGATGATGACTGAGGAAATTCCTTGTCAACCATCTTCAACAGTTGCTCATCGTGCTGTTTCTGCTGTTCTTCTTCTTCTATCTTGACTCTGACCATTTCCCTTTGAGAGTCAGGTGTGATCATGGGTTGACTTCGGGGTTTTGGTAGCTTTAGAACAGCAGAGAGTGGCAGACTATCATCTTCATCTTCCTCTTCTTCTCTTCTTCCATCCTCAGCACCCTTCTCCTCCTTCTGGGTGCATCACTGGATGATGGTGGGTTGGTGAAGGATTTGGTTTTGGAGAATGAAGATGTTTGGATTTTGGCTTAGAGATTGGTTGGGAGATTTGAGGGATAGGCTCTGTTTGAGTGGGTGAAAGGAAAGGTTGATCCAGCATCTTTGTAGTTAGTTTTGCCTTTGTGAGTTTAGCCATCTCTAACCTTTTACCAGCCCCAGCCTCATCAAGGGCTTCCACAATAATCCCTTGTTGAATTGCTCAGACACACAGATTCTGGTGGCTATAGCCAGAATGCTGTCCCTGGTCCACACGCGAATCTCCATTAACGATCTTCCTAAGTATTTGGCAATAAAGCGGATCATTATTTCCAATCTCTCTTTTTCCAGAGCATCATACCCTGCCCATCGGGTTTGTATCTCTTGCACTTCCAACCTTCTGATCTCACTATCCAGTGTGGCTGTGTCAAACCCCTGCCTGAAGAGTTGTTCAATTATTTTATCCATGGATCGACTGTGTGTAGTGTCAGCTTCTTTTACCAGCTCCTCCAAGGATTTGTCTTCAGCAGTATGATCATCAGCACTTTTCTTTGCTTGTAAGTGAGCAGAGGTTGCTTTTCTTTTCTCCTCTCTTGGGCTTGCTTCTCTTCCTTCTTTTCCTCTGTTCTTTTCCTCTCTTTCTTTCACTGCAGTACTCTCCCCCTTGGATGCATTGGAGGAAGGGGTTGTACCGCAGAAAGAGTCTTTTGTACAGCAGCATCAATCAAGGGTTGTAAAGTTGAGGAAAGCCTATCATCAATGGCTTTAGTCACAATATCAGTGATTATGGGTGTGATGAGAGGGAGGGAATTTTGAAGTACAACACCTATTTGCTCAGGAGGGTTCTGTTCCTGAGAAATAGGGCTTGAAGCAGAGGCAGGTGGTTGAGTTGGGAGTGGCTCAGTGTTTGGGGAACCTTGAAGTGAAGGTGCCATCTGTGGGTGGTTAGAGGCAGATGGTCTTTCTCCTTGTGAGAGTTGATCAAGTAGGTTTTGCAGCCTACTGACTTTCTCTTCAAGGATTGTGTTCTGTGCAAGAACATCGTAGAAAAAGCCCAGGTCATCATCAGCCGAAGCTGAATCATCTGACCTCCTGCTTAGAGCAGGATGTACATGCACTGGGTGTAGACCAGTTGATGCATGTGCCCCTTGTGCTTGGTACTGGGGACTTCCAGCCTCAGGACAGTGTCCATCATCAGCTGTTGCCTCTAGTGAGGTCTTAGCAATGTTACCAGCCTCAGTCTGATCATGTGCTGAGTCAGAGGAGGTGGCAGCCTCACTAGATATTCTAAGCTCCTTGTCACACCAGGAGATAGAAGTGGTAAACCCCTGTGCTATGGGTTCTCAAGTGCACTGTGTTCCTCCCCTCAATTGTAGAGGTGTTCCCAATAGTAAGTGGTTTCTGGGGAGGGGGTGAGGAGTGCAGTTGAGTCAGCACTTGTACAACTATTAAAGTTGGGCTGTGAGGGGCGGTTGTTTGGGGTGAAGGGATAGAAGCAGTGTGCACCTGGGGAGGTTGGTGCTCTTCAATGGCAATCCCCTCAAGTGAGGAAGATCCAGATATGTAGGTACCCCTTGTGTGGTTGCTGCAGGCTCCTGTTGAGAGGAAGCCTGAGCGGCTATGGCTGGAAGAGTCATTGTATCCACTAGGGGGTTTGGACTAGTGGATATATCCTGCGTTTGTGTTGCAGGGGCATCCTCAGGGGACTCAATTCCCTGAGTAGTCATTTTGGGTTTCTTTTTGGTGGGTTTGGTGGGGACTTTTGATTTGGAGGTGGTGGCTGTGGGTTCCAGCTGCGTGGGTTTTCGCAGCTTGGCAGCCATTTTGAGTGTCTGGTCAGAGTTGTGCCGGGAGTATACTTCCGGCAGAACAGTCGTAGCAGGGACTCCCAAGCCAACAAGTCCCTCAGCATTAAGCTGGTTTGTAATGATGGCCATTATGAAACGTGGATATAGTATCCAACGGTTGGCAGTTAGTTTTTGAGCCATATCCTTGAGCTCCGAAAATATTATTTCTGAAAAGTTTAGCGGTTGTTGCTCAAGAATAGAATACATTACCTGCTGCCATTTTGTCGACATTTGATCCCAAGACGACGTCTTAGGAGCCAAACATACATTCACCATGTGAAAAATTAGGCGCTCAGCGTCATTAAAGTGTTTCTTTATGATAGTGGAGGCACTGAGATCGCCTTGATATCCATGTTGGGCAAAGGATAGATCTGTGGTGCCCTTCGGATATCCAGCAGGAGAACTAGCATCATTCAGATGAAGAATTTAGCGTATTATTACAGGAGTGATGACTACTTCTTTGTTATTGACGACCGACTGGAGAGATGGTGTGTTGTTCTCCCCAGTGGTAATAGTAACGTTCATCCAAAATTTTTGAAGGGATTCGGCATGTAGTATGGGATTCAGAAGAAATGCCGTATTGTATTGGGACTGAACCATAAGATCGATAGCAGTATCGAACTTAGTCCAGATAGGCGATTTAGTGAGGTAGGCAACACAGTTGTGTCGCGGTTTAATTGCATGGACGCCATTGAGAAGAGGGAAGTTTTGGAGAGGAACGTTAGGTTTGAAGAAGATGAAGCATGAAGGATTAGGTCAGGGGTATTTATAGGGTGCGGGAATAAAACGACTGAAGGATGTGGTGTTAGTCATCAGTAGTTTTAAACGACCGTTGACATGGTATTATCCTTTCAGACGTTGAAACAGCTGAAGTCGTGGTGTTAGGCATCAGTAGTTAGAAAACTACTGAAGACCGTGGTTTTGACTTCAGATGATTGAAACAACTGAGGACTTGGTGTTTGTCATCAGTAGTTATGAAACTACTGAAGACAGCTGTTGTAAACAACTGAAGACTTGGTATTAGTCATCAGTAGTTATAAAACTACTGAAGACATGGTTTTGCTTCAGTGTTTAGATGAAAAAAACAGTTGTAGAAACGACTGAAGAGAAAGTTCTCTTCAGCTGTTTTCGTCAATTCTTAGCTTGTCAGCTGTTTCATACTGTCCTCAACACATTCATCAGCCTTTTTGGCTGATTTCAGTTGTTTCATAGGACATCAGTACTTATCTGTTTTTACTGATTGCAGTAGTTGTAGCTGCATCAGTAGTTGTAACTACATCAATAGTTTAGAACAGATGAAGTACTTCAGTACTTGTGAGACATTTAGCCTTCAGTAGTTATAAAAACTGCTGAGGGTAAAAGAGCTCATCAGTACTTATATGTGACATAGTTACTAATGATCATCAGTATTATTACTAAGATCATCAGTAGTTGTCACTTATTCTAGCTGTAGCATACCAAGCCTTAACACCAGGTTTTGGAAAGTTGAACTATCCAAAGGCTTAGTAAAAATGTCTGCAAGCTCATTAGCACTAGGTACAAACTTAGGATCAATCAGACCTTTTTCAAAACAATCCCTTATAAAATGATGTCTGATCTCTATATGTTTGGTCCTAGAGTGCTGGACTGGATTTTTGACAATGCAAAGAGCTGAAGCACTATCCATTAACAATGGAGTCTTAGTCTCTGTAATGCCATAATCCAAAAGTTGGTTTTGAAGCCAGAGTACTGAGATGTACAACTTGCAGCAGCAATGTACTCTGCTTCAGCAGTTGATGTAGCAACTGAGGTCTGTTTCTTGCTCTGCCAAGAAATCAAGCAGTTGCCTAGGAATTGACATCCACCAGAAGTTGATTTCCTCGTCAACTTACACCCTGCATAGTCACTGTCAGAAAAAGAAACTAATTTACCAGAATGTCCAGTAGAATACCATAAACCTAGAGATGGAGTGCCTTGCAGATATCTAAAGATCCTCTTGACTGCAATCAGATGAGACTCTTTAGGTGCAGCCTGAAATCTAGCACAAACACATGTAGCAAACATAATATCTGGTCTAGAAGCTGTTAAATACATCAAGGACCCAATCATACATCTGTAAAGTGTTTCATCAACCACTTTACCTTTCTGATCTGTATCCAGTTGTGTGGTGCTGCACATGGGGGTAGAACAGACTTACAGTTTTGTAAATCAAACTTTTGCAAAAGATCTTTGTATATTTGGACTGATGAATGAAAATTCCATCAGCCTTTTGTTTGATTTGCAACCCCAGAAAGAACTGTAATTCTCCCATGGCACTCATTTCAAACTTTGTTGCATCAACTTTGTAAAGGCATTACATAAATTTGAACAAGTAGATTATGCTGCCCAGCTATCTTAATGAATAAAGTCTTATCTATGGAGCCCTAGTAGTGAAATTATTTTCAGAAGAAAATTTGATAATGTCTCATACCAGGCTCTAGGAGCTTGTTTTAACCATAAAGAGCCTTATCCAGCTTATACACCCAATTAGGATGTTTATTGTCCTCAAAGCCTGGAGTTGACATACATAAACCTCTTATTTAATTTTTCCATACAAAAATGCACTTTTGACATCCATTTGAAAAACTTTAAGGTTTTGATAAGCAGCATAAGCTAAAAACTATCGAATTGCTCCAGTCTGGCTACAGGGGCAAAGGTTTCATCTAATCAATACCTTCTTCTTGTGCAACCCTGAACAACCAGTCTGGCCTTGTCTTAACATAAGCCCATTTTCATCAGTTTTGTTCCTAAACAACATTTAGTGCCTATTGCACAATACCTGGAGGTAGAGGAACCAGTTCCCACACTTGCTGTTTCTTGAACTGAAGAAGCTCAAGCTGCATGGCATAAACCATCCTTGTCCTTTAAAGTAATGTGATAATTCTTTGTTGCTGACTGATGGAGAGAGAGCATAGAAGCAGAAATTTGACAATTGACTTCTTGTTGATACTCTAGCAGTGATATCACCAATGATTTGAGACATAGGGTGATTCGATCTTGATTACACATGAGATCTGTTTGCAAGTGTGTAGCAGGCTCACAGTGTAACAGATGTGATGGTGAATCATGTTGGACCAAAAGAACCAATGAGCCAAGATCAGAAAATCTCTAAGTCCCACACGGTATCACAACAACTGCTGAAAGCCTCATCAGTAGTTTGACAAGTGCTGAAGACTTCAACAGCTGAAGATCAAGTGCTGAAGACCTTAACAGCTGAAGAACCAAAGTGCTGAAGTACAACAGCTGAAGAACACAAGTGCTGAAGCTGAAAGACCAAAGTACTGAAGAACAACAGCTGAAGAGTTCACAAGTGCTGAAGATCAACAACTGATGTACAAAGTCTGAAGACAAAGACTGAAGACATCAGCTGATGATATCTACTGAAGTCATCAGCTGATGAAACGCTGAAGGTCAAAGTCTGAAGATCAAGTACTGAAGCCTCAGTAGTTTGTCACAACTGCTGAAGAGTACTTCTTCAGTAGTTGTGATATCAGTAGTTTTATGTTTTATGTTTCAGTAGTTTTGTAAAACGACTGAAGAGCTTGTTCTTCAGTCGTTGTAGTTTCAGTAGTTTTATATTTTGTACTTAACTTGCTGAATTGTTCTCAGTAGTTGTGAACATTTCAGTAGTTTGTTAAGAATTAGTTATTTCTGTATTGGATCTGCCAGTTGTCACTTTCCGTGATAACAGCAGTGACTGTTGCACTCTATATAAGGAGTGACAACCCATTGTAATTAGTGAGCGATATGAGCAATTGAATGGAATGATTGATTGATTTGATTAGAAATATTCTACATCTAAAACATTCCTAGAAATCAGAAATTGATATTCTCTCCCTATAACCGTATGCGATCTTAACGCTTACATATATGATTGCTTGCTACAATTTGTCTAATTCGTGTGTGTATTCGCTGCTTTATATTCTGATACATCAAACTTGTGATCACTGATCCTGTCAAATGGTATCAGAGCAGGTTAATCATTGATCGATCTAATAATTGATCATTGAAACTGCTATTCAAGATCCAAGTTTGATTGAATTAGCTTTTGTTTTTGCAAGAAACGGTTATAGAGATTGAATTTTTCTGTATTTCTGCTCATTCATCCTGAGATCTTATTCTTGGTTCTCATTGAGTTTGTTGTGGTTTGTCTAAAACTTTTTAAAACTTGAACTAAACTGTTTTTGAACTGAAAATGACCACTCCCTCCAATGATCCTCACAATACTGGTTCCTCAACCAAGCCTCCTATGCTGGTTAGGAATGAGTATAACATATGGCAAAGACGTATGCTCCATCACTGTCTGTTAACAGCGCAGGGTGTTGGACATCAGTGGTACATGGTCCACACAAGCCTATGGTGAATAACCCGGAAACCAATCAAATGGTTCCGAAGAGGAGGGAGCAATACTCAGATGAGGATAAAAAGTTGCTTGAGATTGATGCAAAAGCCCATGGAATTCTGGCCATGGCTTTGCCCAATGAAATCTATTCTGGGCTAATGCATCATGAAACTGCCCATGACCTCTGGATTGCTTTGAAAGAACAATTTGGAGGAACAGATGAGGTCTTGGCAAATAATAGAGAAATTCTTGCCCAACAATATGAGACATTCTCTCATAGAAAGGGTGAGACACTGACTCAACAATATGAGCGGTTTTCTTGTTTGATCTCTGAACTAAAAATGGTCAAACTTGAATACACCAATATTCAGATGAATAACAGATTTCTCAGATCACTGCCTGAGAGATGGGACACATATACTATTGTCCTACGCTCCAGTGCAAGTTTGGACAAACTATCTCTCACCCACTCCATGGGAAATTGCTCACTTTTGAGAGAGAGATAGAACAGAAGAGAAAGCTGTCTTCATCTGGAAAGCTCACTGAAGACTTTATCAAGGCAACACTGCCTTGGTGGGTCATGAGTCAGAATATGCTGCATCTGAATGCCAGTATGATGAGCATATTAATTTCTCTTCGAGCACTTCTAATTCTGCATTTGTAAGTGTTGATGGTCAGTTTACTGGAGGTAATAATGACAATTTATGTTTCATCATGGATGATCTCAAGGGGATTGCTGATGATGACTTAGAAGAGATGGATATTTTGAGCCAAATGGCCTTGATAAATATCAGATCTCAGAAGTTCTACAAAAGAACTGGAAGAAAATTCCCAGGACTCTCTGGCAAAACCAAAGTGGTTTTGACAAGAGCAAGTTGAGGTGTCACAAATGCCAACGGCTTGGACACTTTGCAAGAGAGTGTAGATCAACTGGATCAAACTCTACTGCACCCTTTGTGACTTTTCCTGGCAACAGTCAACAAAACAGAGGGCAACATCCTGTCACATCTAGTCATCATCCTCAACAACAATCTCCGGCATATTTTGTTCCTCAGGGTCAAATGCCTTATCAGTACCTTGTTATTACATGCCACAGTCAAGTCAAGTTCAAGTTCCTATGACACCACAACCTCATGCTTACCAGAACCTCAGCCTTCCCTATCTCATCAACAACCTTCATCTCAACAACAGCTTCTTCACCCCAGGAGTTGTTGACTGGAGCAGTTTACCAGATGACTTGTCTGGTCATGATCAACTGTTCTCAGGTGCTGGTCAACATGGTGGTGACAGTCCCTTTGGGAATCTAGCTCTTATGGCTTTGGAGTCTGCTGATACTTCATCTTCCAATGCCCTACACCACAGGTATCACAGGTATCCTCTGAGGCAAAAGCCAAATTATGTTCTGAACAATGCATAGCAGCATTTGCTTCCATTAGAGAAGCAAATGTAGCTTTAATTAATAAGAACATTGAGCTAGAACAAGTAATTTCCAAAAACAAAGCTGAGTTTGAGTTTGTGCTCAAAGATAAAGATGATGGTTTATAAACTGAATTGCAAAATAATTGATGATAAGGCTAGAGAAGATGTACTTTTAGAGAAGTACAAAGATCTCAAAGAAACCCTTGCAGTTACCCAGGTCGAGTGTGATAGATGGGTACAATCATGCAAAGGTTTTGAAATGCTTCTTAGTAAGCAATCTGCTTCAAATGTGAAGTTTGGAATTGGTTACAATCACACTGCTCCACCTACAGATTTTACCCCAAGAGCAGAGGTAGAATCTGATGGTGAGAGTGATAACCAATCCATCAAGTCATGTGATCTACCTTCTGATACAGCACAATCAGAAGTAGCAGTCAGTATCAAGTCCTCTTTGAACCTATCAGCTGATGTGATGGTCCAAATGACATTCACATGATCAATAAGTTGATCAACTCAGGAGTCAATCCTGAAGGTCCTGAAAGGACTGGAGAGCAGGATTCAACTCCTGAAGTTCAAACTTCAACTGCTGTCAGTACTGAAGAGAAGAAAACTGGCAGTAGAAAGAGTTTGAAGACTACTAAAGATGCTGTCAAGAAAGCAACCAATGCTTCCAAAGCATTGAAGAACAAGTCTTCTGTTGCTTCACCATCTTAGTTGATGATCAACCTAAGATGAAGAAGAAACCATGTGAAGTATGTGGTTTGTTCAATCATCTTACAGATGATTGTTGGTACAAAAGAGGTTCCAAACTCAAACAAAAGAAGAAATTAATGAGAAAATGGTAAAAATGAAAATGAGTTTGAGACCACATTTGTATCAGCAACATCAAATCCTGTAACCTTAAGTCCTTAAAGCAATCAAAAAGGAAGGAGTTAAACAGGTGACAGCTGAGGGTGCTCAAAAGAAGAAGGTGCAACATAGGACCTTATCTAACTCCACTAGCAATGTCTGATGAGCTGAAAGCTTTATCACAAAATCAGACACAGCTGGTGATGATGGTACAACATCTGTTGGGTAGAGTTAACCAACTAGATTCTCCTATGTTGAAACCACAGAAAAGGAGGTCTAAGCCAAAGGACTCCTCTTCTGCACCATCTTCTTCCTCTCAGGCTGTTGTACAAATAAACATGCTAGTTTACCATCTATTGATGAGACCAGGCCCAAAACCAAAAAGGTTGGGTCTCTAAAACTAACTGATTGTTTATTATTGCAGGGTTCTTCAACATGCCAAAATAGCATCTGGTATGTAGACAGTGGGGGATCCATGCACATGACTGGGAACATCTCTCTTCTTCATGACTACTCTCAAGGAAAGAAGGGATTGTGTCTCTTTTGGCAATGATGCTAGGGGTTACATCATCGGTAAGGGCTTTGTCTCCAATGGAGAAATCAAATTTGATGATGTTAATCATGTGGAAAATCTCAAGTACAACCTCTTGAGTGTCAGTCAAATGTGTGATAAAGGCCATGTTGCCCTTTTCACAAGTCAAAACTGTAGGATTCTGTCATCCAAAGTTTTGCCCTTGATTGACAAGGTGTTGGATGATCACACTCTCCTGAAAGCCAACAGGACAGGAAGAGTGTATGCCTTAGATCTCTCTAAGAAGATAGATCTCAAAGGTAATCCTTGCCTATTTTCCAAAGCCTCTTTTCAAGAATCTAAACTATGGCACAGGAGGCTTGGTCATGTTAATCTCAAAAACATGAATCAGCTTAGCCACAATAGTTTAGTCAGAGGCTTACCAATAAAGGAGTTCCACTGTGATGAAACTTGCACTGCTTGTTTAAAAGGAAAACAGCACAAGGTCTCATTTCCTCCTATTGAAGTGTCCAAGTCCACTGCCTGCTTGCAATTACTGCATATGGATCTATTTGGTCCTGTGAGAGTAATGAGCATGGCAAAGAAGAGATACTGTCTGGTAATTGTGGATGATTACTCCAGATTTGTATGGACTTTCTTTCTACATTCAAAGGATGAGGCTGCTCAGAAGATTATCCACTTTGTGCTGTACATTGAGAAGCAGTATTCCCTTCCAGTCAAGTGTATCAGGAGTGATAATGGAACTGAGTTCAGAAATCATACACTTGATGACTTCTATCTCTCAAAGGGAATCAAAAGGCAGTTCAGCATTCCAAGGACTCCGGAACAAAATGGAGTAGTGGAGAGAAAGAACAGGACCCTCATTGAAGCTGCAAGGTCCATGCTGGCTGACTCAGGTTTGCCATTGACCTTTGGGCCGAAGCTGTCAACACAGCTTGTTATGTGCAAAATAGAGTTTTAGTAAATCAGAGGTTGATGAAGACTCCATATGAAGTTCTCCATCATTTGGCTCCACTGATTTCATTTTTCAAAGCATTTGGGTGTCCCTGTTTATTCTCAAACAAAGGATCAACTCCACAATTTGATCCTAAGGTGGATGCAGGATACTTTGTTGGTTATCATCTACTTGCAAAGCATACAGAGTCTTCAACTGCAGAACAAAGATGGTTGAAGAAACTCTACATGTTAAGTTTAATGAATCTCCAAAGGACAAGATTCCACAAAGTCCTGTGGAGTTATTTGATTGGACATACTGCAATATGTTCCTTATCAAACTCTGTGTTGCTCCTGTCAACAGTTCACCACCTGGTGGTACTGCTGATGATGATGATGATTGCAGTACTCACCTCTTCAGGTTTAGTGATCAGCTGCCTGATTCAACTAGACCTGATGTTCCTGTAGCGCCAGTAGCACCATCCACAACAAATGCTGATGAGATTTCTTCGAATTCAACTTCCTTTGAATTACCATCCACTGATTGGTTTCAAGGAAATGATTCACCATCACCATCTGTTGCTGCTGAACCGGCTACAAACACTTGCACAGATCTCATTGTGTATCAAGATCTGAAGAATCACCCCATGTCTCAAATCATTGGTGATATCATGCTGGTGTATCAACAAGAAGTCAATTGTCAAACTTCTGCTTCTATGCTTCTTCATCAGTCAGCAAGAGCCAAAGAATTATCACATTGCTTTAAAGGACAATGGATGGGTTGATGCCATGCAGCTTGAGCTTCTTCAGTTCAAGAAACAGCAAGTGTGGGAACTGGTTCCTCTACCTCCAGGTAAGTGTGCAATAGGCACTAAATGGGTGTTTAGGAACAAAACTGATGAAAATGGGCTTATTGTTAAGAACAAGGCCAGACTGGTTGTTCAGGGGTTTGCACAAGAAGAAGGTATTGATTATGATGAAACCTTTGCCCCTGTAGCCAGACTGGAAGCAATTCGATTGTTTTTAGCTTATGCTGCTTATCAAAAACTTAAAGTCTTTCAAATGGATGTCAAAAGTGCATTTTTGTATGGAAAAGTTAAAGAAGAGGTTTATGTATGTCAACCTCCAGGCTTTGAGGACAACAAACATCCTAATTGGGTGTATAAGCTTGATAAAGCTCTTTATGGGTTAAAACAAGCTCCCAGAGCCTGGTATGAGACATTATCAAACTTTCTTCTGGAAAACAATTTCACTAGAGGCTCCATAGACAAGACTTTATTTATTAAGAAAGCTGGGCAGCATAATCTACTTGTTCAAATTTATGTAGATGATATCATTTTTGCATCCTCTGATCCAAAGTTGTGTGATGCCTTTACAAAGTTGATGCAACAGAAGTTTGAAATGAGTGCCATGGGAGAATTACAGTTCTTTCTGGGGTTGCAAATCAAACAAAAGGCTGATGGAATTTTTATTCATCAATCCAAATATACAAAAGATCTTTTGCAAAAGTTTGATTTACAAAACTGTAAGCCCTGTTCTACTCCCATGAGCAGCACCACACAACTGGACTCAGATCAGAAAGGTAAAGTGGTTGATGAAACACTTTACAGATGTATGATTGGGTCCTTGATGTATTTTACAGCTTCTAGACCAGATATTATGTTTGCTACATGTGTTGTGCTAGATTTCAGGCTGCCTAAAGAGTCTCATCTGATTGCAGTCAAGAGGATCTTTAGATATCTGCAAGGCACTCCATCTCTAGGTTTATGGTATTCTACCGACATTCTGGTAAATTAGTTGCTTTCTGACAGTGACTATGCAGGGTGTAAGTTGACCAGGAAATCAACTTCTGGTGGATGTCAATTCCTAGGCAACTGCTTAATTTCTTGGCAGAGCAAGAAACAGACCTCAGTTGCTACATCCACTGCGGAAGCAGAGTACATTGCTGCTGCAAGCTGTACATCTCAGGTACTCTGGCTTCAAAACCAACTTTTGGATTATGGCATTACAGAGACTAAGACTCCATTGTTAATGGATAGTGCTTCAGCTCTTTGCATTGTCAAAAATCCAGTCCAGCACTCTAGGACCAAACATATAGAGATCAGACATCATTTTATAAGAGATTGTTTTGAAAAAGGTCTGATTGATCCTAAGTTTGTGCCAGTGCTGATGAGCTTGCAGACATTTTTACTAAGCCTTTGGATAGTTCAACTTTCCAAAACCTGGTGTTAAGGCTTGGTATGCTGCAGCTAGAATAGGTGACAACTACTGATGATCTCAGTAATTCATATTGATGATCATGAGTGCCTGTCACATATAAGTACTGATGAGCTCTTTTAACCTCAGTAGTTTTATAACTACTGAAGGCTAAATGTCTCACAAGTACTGAAGTACTTCATCTGCTCTAAACTACTGAAGTAGTTACAACTACTGATGTAGTCATAACTACTGAAATCAGTAAAAACAGATAAGTACTGATGTCCTATGAAACAACTGAAATCAGCCATAAAGACTGATGAATGTGTTGAGGATAGTTTGAAACAGCTGAAAAGCTAAGAATTGACGAAAACAGCTGAAGAGAACTTTCCTTCAGTCGTTTGTACCACTGCTGTTTCATTTTAAACAACTGAAGCAAAACCACGTCTTCAGCAGTTTTATAACTACTGATGACCAATACCAAGTCTTCAGTTGTTTACAACAGCTGATGACAAAACCACTGTCTTCAGTAGTTTCATAACTACTGATGACAAACACCATGTCCTCAGTTGTTTCAATCATCTGAAGTCAAAACCACGGTCTTCAGTAGTTTTCTAAACTACTGATGCCTAACACCACGACTTCAGCTGTTTCAACGTCTGAAAGGATAATACCATGTCAACGGTCGTTTAAAACTACTGATGACTAACACCACATCCTTCAGTCGTTTCCTCACCCGTACCCTATAAATACCCTTAACCTGAGCTCTCCATGCTTTATCTTCTTCAAACCTAACGTTCCTCTCCAAAACTTCCATGGCGTCTATGCAAATTAAACCGCGACACAACTGTGTTGCCTACCTCACAAAATCGCCGATCTGGACTAAGTTCGATACTGCTATCGATCTTATGGTTCAGTCCCCATACAACAAGGCATTCCTTCTGAACCCCGTTTTACATGCCGAATCCTTGAACCAATTTTGGATGAACATTACTGTTACAATGAGGAGAGCAACACACAATCCCTCGGTCAGTCGTCAACAAAAGAAGTAGTGATTACTCCTGCAACAATCCGTAAATTCTTCAACTGAGTGATGCTACCTCTCCTGCTGGATATCCGAAGGGCACCTAGATCTATCATTTGCTCAGCATGGATATCAAGGTGATCTCAGTGCCACCACCATCATGAAGAAACATTTTAATGACGCTGAGCGCCTGATCTTTCATATGGTCAATGTATGTTTGGCCCCTAAGACATCGTCTTGGGATCAAATGTCCACCAAATGGCAGCAGGTATTGTATTCTATCCTTGAGCAACAACCACTGAATTTTTCAGAATTAATATTTTCAGAGCTCAAAGATATGGCTCAAAAACTAACTGCCAACCGTTGGATACTCTATCCACGGTTCATAATGGCCATTATAATAGACCAGCTTAATGCTGAGGGACTTGTTGGCTTGGGAGTCCCTGCTACGGCTGTTTGCCAGAAGTATACTCCCGGCACAACTCTGACCGGACACTCAAACTGGCTGCCAAGCTGCGAAAACCCACGCAGCTGGAACCCACAGCCACCACCTCCAAATCCAATGTCCCCACCAAACCCACCAAAAAGAAACCCAAAATGGCTACTCAGGGAATTGAGTCCCCTGAGGATGCTCCTGCACACACAAACGCAGGATATATCCACTAGTCCAAACCCCCTAGTGGATACCATGACTCCTCCAGCCACAGCCGCTCAGGCTTCCTCTCAACAGGAGCCTGCAGCAACCCAAGGGGACCTACTTATCTGGGATCTTCCTCACTTGAGGAGATTGCCATTGAAGAGCACCATCCACCCCAGGTGCACACTGCTTCTACCCCTGTACCCCAAACAACGCCCCTCACAGCCCAACTTTAATAGTTGCTCAAGTGCTGACTCAATTGCACTCCTCCCCTCCCCAGAAACCACTTATTACTGGGAATACCTCTACAATTGAGGGGGAGGAACACAGTGCACCTGAGAACCCACAGCACGGGGTTTCCCAATTCTATCTCCTGGTGTAGACAAGGAGCTTAGAATATCTAGTGAGGCTGCCACCTCCTCTGACTCAGCACATGACCAGAGTGAGGCTGGTAACATTGCTAAGACCTCCTAGAGGCAACAGCTGATGATGGACATTGTCCTGAGGCTGGAAGTCCCAGTACCAAGCACAAGGGGCACATGCACCAACTGGTCTACACCCAGTGCATGTAAATCCTGCTCTAAGCAGGAGGTCAGGTGATTCAGTATCAACTGATGATGACCTGAGCTCTTCTCGATGTAGTTGCTCAAAACACCATTCTAGAGGATGAGGTTAGCAGACTCAAAGAGCTGCTGGCCAAGATGTCTCAGGATGCAAGTCCATCTGCCACCATCATACACCACAGATGGCACCTTCCCTTGAAGGTTTCCCAAACACAGAGCCACCCCAAAATCAACCACCCGCCTCTGCTTCAGGCCCTACTTCTCAGGAACAGAACCCTCCTGAGCAAATAGGTGCTATACTCCAAAATTCCCTCCCTCTCATCACCCCCATAATCACTGATATAGTGATCAAAGCCCTTGATGAGAGGCTTTCCTCAACATTACAGCCCTGGTGATGCTGCTGTCCACAAGACTCTTTCTGCGGTACAAACCCTTCTCCAATGCAACCAAAAAGGGGGGGAGAGTACTGCAGTGAAAGATAGAAAGAGGAAGAGATCTGAGGAAGAGGAGAAACAAGAAAAGCAACCCTGCTCACGTACAAGCGAAAGAGAAGTGCTGATGATCATACTGCTGAAGAAAAATCCTTGGAGGAGCTGGTCAAAGAAGCTGACACCACACACAGCCGCTCCATGGATAAAATAATTGAAAACTATTCAGGCAGGGGTTTGACACAGCCACACTGGACAGTGAGATCAGAAGGTTAGAGGTACAAGAGATACAAACCCGTGGGCAGGGTACGATGCTCTTGAGAAAGAGAGGTTGGAAATAATGATCCGATTATTGCAAAATACTTGGGAAGATCATAATGGAGATCCGCGCATGGTCCAGGGACAGCATTCTGGCTATAGCCACCAGAATCTGTCTGTCTGAGCAATTCAACAAAGGGATCATTGTGGAAGCCCTTGATGAGGCTGGGGCTGGCAAAAGGTTAGAGATGGCTAAACTTACAAAAGCAAATTAACTACAAGGATGCTAGATCAACCTTCCCTCCACCCACTCAAACAGATCCTATCCCTCAAATCTCCCCCCAACCTCTAAGCCAAAATCCAAACATCCTCTCTCTTCAAAACAATCCCTTCACCAACCCAACCATCATCCAGTGATGTACCCCGTAGAAGGAGAAGGGTGCTGAGGATGGAAGAAGAAGCAGAAGAAGAGGATGAAGATGATAGTCTGCCACTCTCTGCTGTTCTGAAGCTACCAAAGCCCCAGAGTCAATCCATGATCACACCCGACTCTCAAAGGGAAATGGTCAGAGTCAAAATAGAAGAAGAAGAACAGCAGAAAAACACGATGAGCAACTGTTGAAGATGGTTGACAAGGAATTTCCTCAGTCATCATCTATTCAAGCCATGAAAGGGCATGCTCAAAGGCTGTACACTCTCAGCACACCTTTCAGTATCAGAGGGAGAGAGTGAGAGTATGGCCAGACCCCAGGGTGAGTTCTAGAATCCATAAAAGAACTATCCCACACAGATACAACGGCCAAGTACGAAAAACAATAGAATCTACCATCATGTTGGCCGTTGTAGTCTCACCTTGGGAAATCATTGATGAATTCAAGAAAGCTCACCAAGCAAAGAAGACACCTCAAGCCTTACTAGAAAACAAGATGATTAAGAAGGGGTTGTTATACAAAAAGCTTGAAGACATCCAAAAGAATGAGCTCCAGTTACTCCTTGAAGGCAACCATCCGGATGAATTTGTATACAGGGAGGTAACTACGGTGGAGCTGAAAAATGGCAGGACCATGAAGTACTTATCAGAGTACTATGGTCCAGAGTTCTTCTTCGAAGGAGGAGCTGAAGAACTCTCTCAAGAGGAACAAATTGTTCTCCTTGAGGCCTATGTTCGTGAGTCGTACAGACTCATTATGGGGAAGTGAATCTCATGAATGGGATAAAACTCTGTGTCCAGTTCCCCAAAACAGAGTTCCCATTCATACTCTGCCAAACAAATATTTGAGGTCTTCCCAGGCCGGAGCGTACATGGGTCATCTTCTCTACTGATCAAGAAGGAAAAAGACCAACATTTTGCCATCAATAAGTGGGAGTTTAAATAAGTTAGAGGTTTTGGCTGCATTGGTTCAGGGGGAGTTGTTGGACCAAAAGAACAATGAGCCAAGATCAGAAAATCTCTAAGTCCCACACGGTATCACAACAACTGCTGAAAGCCTCATCAGTAGTTTGACAAGTGCTGAAGACTTCAACAGCTGAAGATCAAGTGCTGAAGACCTTAACAGCTGAAGAACCAAAGTGCTGAAGTACAACAGCTGAAGAACACAAGTGCTGAAGCTGAAAGACCAAAGTACTGAAGAAAACAGCTGAAGAGTTCACAAGTGCTGAAGATCAACAACTGATGTACAAAGTCTGAAGACAAAGACTGAAGACATCAGCTGATGATATCTACTGAAGTCATCAGCTGATGAAACGCCTGAAGGTCAAAGTCTGAAGATCAAGTACTGAAGCCTCAGTAGTTTGTCACAACTGCTGAAGAGTACTTCTTCAGTAGTTGTGATATCAGTAGTTTTATTTTATGTTTCAGTAGTTTTGTAAAACGACTGAAGAGCTTGTTCTTCAGTCGTTGTAGTTTCAGTAGTTTTATATTTTGTACTTAACTTGCTGATATGTTCTCAGTAGTTGTGAACATTTCAGTAGTTTGTTAAGAATTAGTTATTTGTATTGGATCTGCCAGTTGTCACTTTCCGTGATAACAGCAGTGACTGTTGCACTCTATATAAGGAGTGACAACCCATTGTAATTAGTGAGCGATATGAGCAATTGAAGGAATGATTGATTGATTTGATTAGAAATATTCTACATCTATAAACATTCCTAGAAATCAGAAATCATATTCTCTCCCTATAACCGTATGCGATCTTAACGCTTATAATTGTTGCTTGCTACAATTTGTCTAATTCGTGTTGTATTCCGCTGCTTATATTCTGATACATCAAACTTGTGATCACTGATCCTGTCAACTCATTTCTTGAAAACCAACAGTGGATGGTTAATTCAAAGGAAGTGAATCGAGAGATCTCATCAGCATTTTGTTGTGGATGGTGCTTCTGGAGATGCAAGGAAAATCAGGTCTAGCTGAATCAGGCAGCTGATCACTAACCTGAAGAGGTGAGTATGAAATCATCCTCATCTCAGCAGTAGTACCACAGGTGGGAACTGTTGACAGGAGCAACAGCAGGAGTTTGAAAGGAACATATTTGCAGTATGTCCAAATCAAATAAAACTCAAAGGCTTTGTGGATCTTGTCCTTTGGAGATTCATTAACTTAACATGTAGAGTTTCTTAACCATCTTTGTTCTGCAGTTGAAGACTTGTATCCTTGCAAGTAGATGAATAACCAACAAATACCCTGCTCCACCTTAGGATCCAATTTATGGAGTTGATCCTTTGTGTTGAGAATACAACATGACACCCAAATGCTTTGAAAATGAAATCAGAGGAGCAAATGATGGAGACTTCATATGGAGTCTTCATCAACCTCTGATTTACTAAAACTCTATTTGCACATAGCACAGTGTGTTAACAGCTTTCAGCCCAAAGGTCAGTGGAAAACCAGAGTCAGCCGCATGGACCTTGCAGCTTCAATGAGGGTTCTTGTTCTTCTCTCCACTACTCCATTTTGTTCTGGAGTCCTTGGATGCTAAACTGCCTTTTGATTCCATTTGAAAGATAGAAGTCATAGTGTATGATTTCTGAATTCATTTCCATGCACTCCTAATACACTTGACTGGAAGGGAATGCTGCTTCTCAATTACACAAAGTGGAATAATCTTCTGAGCAGCTCATCCTTTGAATGTAGAAAGAAAGTCCATACAATCTGGAGTAATCATCCACAATTACCAGACAGTTTCTTCTTTGCCATGCTCATTACTCTCACAGGACCAAATAGATCCATATGCAGTAATTGCAAGCAGGCAGTGGACTTAGGCACTTCAATAGGAGGAATGAGACTTTGTGCTGTTTCCTTTTAAACAAGCAGTGCAGGTTTCATCACAGTGGAACTCCTTTATTGGTAAGCCTCTGACTAAAACTATTGTGGGTAAGCTGATTCATGTTTTTGAGATTAACATGACCAAGCCTTCTGTGCCACAGTTTAGATTCTTGAGAAGAGGCTTTGGAAAATAGGCAAGGATTGCCTTTGAGATCTATTTTCTTGGAAAGATAAGGCATACACTTTCTGTCCTGTTGTTGGCTCTCAGGAGAGTGTGATCATCCAACACCTTGTCAATCAAGTGCAAAACTTTGGATGACAGAATCCTATAGTTTTTGACTGGTGAAAAGAGCAACATGGCCTTTATCACACGATTGACTGACACTCAAGAGATTGTACTTGAGATTTTCCACATGATTTACATCATCAAATTTGATTTCTCCATTAGAGACAAAACCCTTACCAATGATGTAACCCCTAGCATCATTGCCAAAAGAAACAAATCCCTTCTTTCCTTGAGAGTCAGTCATGAAGAAGAGAGCTGTTCCCAGTCATGTGCAAGATCCCCCACTGTCTACATACCAGATGCTACTTTGGCATGTTGAAGAACCCTGCAATAATAAACAATCAGTTAGTTTTAGAGACCCAAACCTTTTGGTTTTGGGCCTGGTCTCATCAATAGATGGTAAACTAACAAGTTTATTTGAACAACAGCCTGAGAGGAAGAAGATGGTGTAGAAGAGGAGTCCTTTGGCTTGGACCTCCTTTTCTGTGGTTTCAACATAGGAGTATCTAGTTGGTTAACTCTACCCAACAGATGTTGAACCATCATACCAGCTGTGTCTGATTTGTGATAAAGCTTTCAGCTCATCAGACACATTGCCAGTGGAGTTTGATAAGTTCCTATGTGCACCTTCTTCTTCTGAGCACTCTCAGCTGTCACCTGTTTAACCCCTTTCTTTTGGATTTCTTGAGGACTTAAGGGTTACAGGATTTGATGTTGCTGATACAAATGTGGTCTCAAACTCAGTTTTCATTTTTACCATTTTCTCATTAATTTCTTCTTTTTGTTTGAGTTGGAACCTCTTTGTACAACAATCATCTGTAAGATGATTGAACAAACCACATACTTCACATGGTTTCTTCTTCATCTTAGTTGATCATCAACTAAAGAGGGGAAGCAACGAAGACTTGTTCTTCAATGCTTTGGAAGCATTGTTTGCTTTCTTGACTGCCTCTTTAGTGGTCTTCAAACTCTTTCTACTGGCAGTTTTCTTCTCTTCAGTACTGACAGCAGTTGAAGTTTGAACTTCAGGTGTTAAATCCTGCTCTCTAGTCCTTTCAGGACCTTCAGAATTAACTCCTGAGTTGATCAACTCATTAATCATGTGAGTGTTAGCATTTGAACCATCAACATCAGCTGATAAGTTCAAGAGGGCTTGATGCTGACTGCTACTTCTGATTGTGCTGTATCAGAAGGTAGATCACATGATGTGATGGATTGGTTATCACTCTCACCATCATATTCTACCTCTGCTCTTGGGGTAAAATCTGTAGGTGGAGCAGTGTGATTGTAACCAATTCCAAACTTCACATTTGAAGCAGATTGCTTACTAAGAAGCATTTCAAAACTTTGCATGATTGTACCATCTATCACACTCTACCTGGGTAACTGCAAGGGTTTCTTTGAGATCTTTGTACTTCTCTAGAAGTACATCTTCTCTAGCCTTATCATCAATTATTTGGCAATTAGTTTATAAATCTCATCATTTTATCTTTAAGCACAGACTCAAACTCAACTTGTTTTTTGGAAATTATTTGTTCTAGCTCAATGTTCTTATTAATTAGAGCTACATTTGCTTCTCTAATGGAGCAAATGTGCTATGCATGGTTCAGAACATAATTTGGCTTTTGCCTTAGAGGATACCTGTGATACCTGAGGTGTAGAGGCATTAGAAAATGAAGTATCAGCAGACTCCAAAGCCATAAGAGCTAGATTCCCAAAAGGACTGTCACCACCATGTTGACCAGCACCTGAAAACAGTTGGTCATGACCAGACATGTCATCTGGTAAACTGCTCAGTCAACAACTCCTGGGGTGAAGAAGCTGTGTTGTTGAGGTTGAGTTGTTGATGAGATGGGATGGCTGAGGTTCTGGTAGTGCATGAGGTTGTGGTGCCATAGGAACTTGAACTTGATTTGATTGTGGCATGTAAACACAGGGTACGGATATGGCATTTGACCCTGAGGAACAAAATATGCTGGAGATTGTTGTTGAGGATGATGACTAGAAGTGACAGGATGTTGCCCTCTGTGTTGTTGACTATTGCCAGGAAAAGTCACAAAGGGTGCAGTGGAGTTAGATCCAGTTGATCTACACTCTCTTGCAAAGTGACCAAGCCTTTGGCATTTGTGACACCTCAACTTGCTCTTGTCAAAACTAACTTTGGTTTTGCCAGAGAGTCCTGGGAATTTTCTTCCAGTTCTTTTATAGAACTTCTGAGATCTGATATTATCAGGGCCATTTGGCTCAAATATCCATTCTTCTAAGTCATCATCAGCAATCCCCTGAGATCATCCATAATGAAGCATAAATTGTCATTATTACACCCAGTAAACTGACCATCAATACTCACAAATGCTGACTCAGAAGTGCTTGAAGAGAAATTAATATGCTCATCATATGGCATTCAGATGAAGCATATTCTGACTCATGACCAACCAAGGCAGTGTTGCCTGGTACAAAGTCTTAGTGAGCTTTCCAGATGAAGACACCTTTCTCTTCTGTTCTATCTCTCTCTCAAACGTGAGCAGTTTCCCATGGAGTTGGGTGAGAGTAGTTTGTCCAAACTTGCACTGGAGCATAGGACAATAGTATATGTGTCCCATCTCTTAGGTAGTGATTCTGAGAAATCTGTTATTCATCTGAATATTTGTGTACTCAAGTTTGACCATTTTTAATTCAGAGATCAAACAAGAGAAACCGCTCATATTGTTGAGTCAGTGTCTCACCCTTTCTATGAGAAAATGTCTCATATTGTTGGGCGAGGATTTCTCTTTTTGCCAAGACCTCATGTTCCTCCAAATTGTTCTTTCAAGGCATTTCAGAGGTCATGGGCAGTTTCATGATGCATTAGCCCAGAGTAGATTTCATTTGGCAGTGCCATGGCCAGAATTCCATGGGCTTTTGCATCAATTTCAAGCAACTTCTTATCCTCATCTGAGTATTGCTCCCTCCTCTTCGGAACCATTTGATTGGTTTCCGGGTTATTCACCATAGGCTTGTGTGGACCATGTACCACTGATGTCCAACAACCCTGCGCTGTTAACAGACAGTGATGGAGCATTCGTCGTTGCCATATGTTATACTCATTCCTAACCAGCATTGGTGGCTTGGTTGAGGAACCAGTATTGTGAGGATCATTGGAGGGAGTAGTCATTTTCAGTTCAGAAA
Source organism: Flaveria trinervia (assembly GCA_025506515.1). Classification (NCBI taxonomy): domain Eukaryota; kingdom Viridiplantae; phylum Streptophyta; class Magnoliopsida; order Asterales; family Asteraceae; genus Flaveria; species Flaveria trinervia. The sequence continues at coordinate 8,440,005 of CM046441.1, forward strand.
CAATTTAATTCAAGCTTTTAAAAGTTTTACACAGACCACAACAAACTCAATGAAAAACAAGAGAAGATCTCAGGATGAATGACCAGAAATATAGAAATTCAATCTCTATAACCGTTTCTTGCAAAAACAAAAGCTAATTCAATCAAACTTAGATCTTAATAGCAGTTTCAATGATCAATTATTAGATCGATCAATGATTAACCTGCTCTGATACCATTTGACAGGATCAGCGACCACAAGTTTGATGTATTAGAGTTCAAAGCAGCGTAATACGAACAGGAATTAGACAAATTGTAGCAGAATCGTGCTTGTATGCATTAAGAGCACATACGGTTATAGCGAGAGAATATATTTCTGATTCAAGGAATGTTATAGATGGAATGTTTCTAATCATCATTCAAATCATCATTCATTCACGTTATTACAATAGGTTGTCACTCCTTATATAGAGTGCAATAATTACTGCTGTTATCACGGAAAGTGATAACTGGCAGATCTAATACAAAAAATAACTAACTCTTAACAAAAATACTGAAATGTTCACAACTACTGAGAACATATCGAGTGTTAAGTACAGAAATATAAAACTACTGATTAGAAACTACTGAACTACAACGATGAAGAACAAGCTCCTTCAGTTTTACAAAACTACTGAAATAAAACTACTGAAACTAGAAATATAAAACTACTGATATCACAATACTGAAGAAGTGCTCTTCAGCAGTTGTGACAAACTACTGACGCTTCAGTACTTGATCTTCAGACTTTGACCTTCAGATGTTTCATCAGCTGATGACTTCAGTAGATATCATCAGCTGATGTCTTCAGTCTTTGTCTTCAGACTTTGTACATCCGTTGTTGATCTTCAGCACTTGTAAACTCTTCAGCTGTTGTACTTCAGTACTTTGGTCTTTCAGCTTCAGCACTTGTGTTCTTCAGCTGTTGTACTTCAGTACTTTGGTCTTTCAGCTGTTGAAGTCTTCAGCACTTGATCTTCAGCTGTTGAAGTCTTCAGCACTTGTCAAACTGCTGATGAGGCTTTCAGCAGTTGTTGTGATACCATGTGGGACTTAGAGGTTTTCTGATCTTGGCTCATTGGTTCTTTTGGTCCAACATGGCACAACCCCACGATAAGAAGGGGAAGAGATTGAAGTTCACCTTGACCTCATCTATCACCACAACCACTACCTCAGCCACACCTTCCACCACTACCACCACTACTACTACCACACCACCAGTCATGACCTCTACTACCTCACACATCACTACGAAACCCACTCCACCAATTACCCACATCCAAACACCACCACTATAGTCCATCCGCCACCACCCATATCTATACCACCCCCAATCTTCACCACTGCCACCACCACCACCTCTAGCCACTAGTAGGACCATCATCATCCCCTCATTTCTATCAGGATCATCTCTACCTCCCAATGGGGTAGAGGAACAACTCTCAGCACTGAACCGTATGGTGCTGAAGTTGTTGGCAGCCGATGACGAGAAGACTGCCCAGATTCATCAGCTAGTAGAGCTTACTGCTGCACAGTCTCAGCAGATATCTTAGCAGGCACAACTGATTGAGCAGCAGGCACACCA